>JABSTQ010009411.1:0-402380 GCA_013358835.2 Ixodes persulcatus
AGTGGCTATGTTAGCTTGCATCTACGCAGTTTAAAAACGGTTTATTTATTAAAGAAACGTGTATGGCGTTTTTGTGAGTGATCTTTCTAATGAATAACGACACCTTGAAGTTGCTTTTTGTAGTAGAAAAACTTTAAGGGGAGGCACGGCCTAGAAATCGCAAGTGTTTCGAAAAAAACGTGTTTTTGAAAATCGGTTTTATCATCATCTACAACTTGTAAAGAATGCTCACACAAACTTTTATTCTCGTGTGTAAAGTGTTTACTCCGGAATAAATTATTTTCGATACGTCGGCGGCCGGGCGCGCCAGCCAGAAACGCGAGCACACCCGCGCGTTTGCCGATTTCAAAGCGCGCTAGCCGCTCGTTGGCTTGGCCTAGCGTGGCGTAAGACCCCTCGTTGGAAAGAGCAGTTCTTTCTCTTTTGTTTACGCCCCGGCTTATTGTTCAACGCTGTCCATTCAGGCGAGAGAACCTCCGCGAAAACATCCTTCGGAAAGAGTTATGAAACGCTGTACGCGCTCCTATTGGGCAGCTCGACGCATACGGAGCTCCGATTCTAGTAAGCACTGTTTTCAGCCGAACACTGTTTGAACTTTCAAACACATTTTTCTCAGTTTGCCATTTTGAACACTTTTCCATTTTTGAAAAACTATCATTTTTTAGAGTTTGAACTGAGACTTCTGAAGTGTTGTTTTTCTAGAGTGAAATTTACTGGAGAATTTAGTAAGGTACTTTGTTTTTAATAATTTTCTGTTGTTCACCAAGAAAAAGTTGATTTTAGAAAAAGTCATACGAGAGAAAATTGAAGCCACTTTTAAACTTCCCGTTTTCATGCTGGGGCTTGCTATATTAAATTTTGCTACATACCTTACTTTGTTCATCACTTATTGAACATTACATATATGCAAAAAAAGTTGTAATTTTTCTTTTTTTTTGTGAATGATAGATTTTTTTCATTGGTGTTGCATCAATCTTCTTTTTTATGACAAATTTCACCGTAACTTGGCAAAAAATCTTCCTTGTTCGTTGAAATTTTGCATGCCCTCCCAAGTTTGCATAACTAACATATGGTAAAAGTTTAATTGCAATAGGCAAAGTAGTTAAAAAGTAGACCCCTGTAGGCCGTGCCTCCCCTTAAAACGTTCAAAAACAAGCCTAGTGCTTCACATTACAGCTTGCGCAGCATGCGTCAGGGCTATTCACAGCCTCTCTAATTCTTGTTTTGATCTGTGGAGGCTGCTGTAGAAAAAGGTTTTGCGTTCACCAGAGTAAATGACATTCTTAGCTGTGCAAGCGTGCAAAAATCTGTTGCAAAGCGCCGCACACTTGTTTTAGCTACCTACATTGAGCTTGCCGATACCGACGCTTCTCTATCCAGGTGTGACTCCACAGTTGCTGCCGAGCAATGCTTGTCAGCAACTGACGTTTAGCTCCTCCCGAATCGAATATGTGGCAAAGAGGTTTGTCACATTGCAACTTCTGCTCGAAAGAAAAGCAGACATTTTCATAAATTCTTAACTTGTCAGCTATGAACATGGTTAAAATTCGCGCACAAAAAGACAAGGACAAACAAGAAAGGAACACAGAACACAGACAAGCGCGCACTCACAACTCTGTTAAATAAAGAAAAGAAAGATGAAGTACGATTTTTACAGGGGAGCACGGAACCAGGGGGTGAACAGGTCAGTCACCGTCAAATGTTCGCAAGAAGGCAACTTCTTTTTCACTCAAAGCTACCGACGGCTGACTAACGCAGCGATCGGCCAGGCTCAAGATGGTGAACGCCTCGAGCACCTCGCGCGTTTGTTTTTCTTTAAAGCGGCCAATGATTGATGTTTTTTCCAAAGATGGTGTGCACGCACAGGTCTTACAATGCACCGAATCGATAGACTAAAATCTTCAGGGTTCCCTAATCAGGTCTTAATGGAAGTGATAGGCACGCTGGTAAAGAATGTAAAAGGTGGTGAAAAAACTAAGCGCCCTGTTGAAAAAAACCGGGTGGTGGTTATGCCATACCTACACAAAATATCGCATAATCTAAAACAAGTGGCAAGTAGGTATGGTGTGCCTGTAGTACTATCAGCCCCTAAAAAAATGTGACAAATATGTTCTAAGGTCCGTCAAAAAGCGGAAAATTTATCAAAAAACACGTGCCACAAAAAACATGTGCGGCCTTTTGTTCCCTGTTCATCGGGCGTTGTATATAGCATTCCTCTTTCCTGCGGAAGATGCTATGTAGGACAAACCGGACGGTGTCTAAATGACCGGCTCCGAGAGCACAAACTTTCTTTAACATCCACTGTAGGAGGTCACCTTTCGGTGCATTGTAAGACCTGTGCGTGCACACCATCTTTGGAAAAAACATCAATCATTGGCCGCTTTAAAGAAAAACAAACGCGCGAGGTGCTCGAGGCGTTCACCATCTTGAGCCTGGCCGATCGCTGCGTTAGTCAGCCGTCGGTAGCTTTGAGTGAAAAAGAAGTTGCCTTCTTGCGAACATTTGACGGTGACTGACCTGTTCACCCCCTGGTTCCGTGCTCCCCTGTAAAAATCGTACTTCATCTTTCTTTTCTTTACTTAACAGAGTTGTGAGTGCGCGCTTGTCTGTGTTCTGTGTTCCTTTCTTGTTTGTCCTTGTCTTTTTGTGCGCGAATTTTAACCATGTTCAACGTTTACCAACTCGTCCAGCTTACCACTCTACTATTGTCAGCTATGGCCCGGCAAATTCAAGCAATTGATCTGTTCTATTTCGCTATTGGTCCCATAGGAATGTCTATTGCTCTGTTCTATTTTTTCTTAAGACTTGTTAACAAATCTAAAACCGCTCACTGAGGAGAACGCATTATGCATTTTTGGGTTCGCAAAAGTTAAGGGGGGATGTGGGGCCTGAGAGTAATTTTCTTATTCATGAAAGAATACTTATCATATTATAGACTGATATAACACTGACATGGTAGTCCTGGAGCCAGGGAAAAGAAGGGATGCAGGGCAGACACAGAACTCCAAACACAGCTAAACATTTATTCCACGGTCACATCCTTAAATAGACCTACGACCAAGCCACACAGACATAAAAGGTTTCACAACAAAGAACCTATGTACGGCCAAGCGACGCAGACACAAAAGGTTTGACAACAAAGAACCATCGGAAGGAGGCTGCAAGAGATAACCAGGTACGCTTCTAGAAAGACCACGCAACGCAGACACAAAAGGTTTGACAACAAAGAACCTCAGAATGAGGTCACATGATATCAATAGGCATACTTCCAACAAAGAACCATCGAAAGGAGGGCGATAACCAGATACGCTTCAAAAACCTAGACAAAGACCCAAAAACCAACCAAGTTCAAAACACACCTAAACAAATAAAAAAAACTTAAAAAATTAGAAATGTTTGAAACGGATCACCCAAAGCAACAGACACATTGCTAAAGCAACCATCCTTACTAATTATTCTGAAGGACTCTTTTACCAGACGCTTATAGCAGTCTTACTCCCTATCCAGGATTTTTGTCTCCTCCCAGTGAATGCTACAATCAGTACACCGGGAAACACACCTTGCACCTATTTCAAATGTGCAATCAGATATTGTCACGAAGGAACAGCCAAGGAAACAAAGAATAACTGGGGGAAACTGAAACGTTTAATGGGGCGAACTTGTGCCCAAAAATACAAAGGGAAACAGAAGATAACAGGAGAGCGTCGCGGACGTCGAAGTCGGCATAGCAGCAGAGTCGAACGCTGGGGCGAGACTGACTTTGGCTCGCCACCCGAAGCCCCTTATGTACACGCGTGGGCTTCTGGAATAATCGGCGTAGAAGGTTCGGGGCGTAGAACATTCGGACCTAGAACAAACAACAATGTTCTCGAATTCACCTGAGCATTTAACTGAAAGAATAAATAAAAGACGAGTAACTCCCAGGAATCAAACCCTGGCACCTAGCGTGGGAGGCAAGCACGATAACCGTTAGTCCACGGCCGCACTGCCTACTTGGCCAGCTGCGCGCGCGGCAATATTGAATATTTTTACTAAAATCCGAGTTATGGGAGGTAGGTCTCATTTGATTACCGTAAAATACCGGGCAAGTGCCCGCTCAAAATTTCGAGATAATCTGAAAAAATGAGGGATGGGCGCTTGTCGGGTCATCAATTTTACGTATAAATGTACTGTGCTTATTTTCTTATATCTTACAAATTTGGGAATGGGCGCTTATTGTGGAATGGGCGGATGCGCGGTATTCTTCAATAGGTCATTTGTTACGGGTGGTTAAAAAATAATTATACGTAAATTATAAAATTTTTTAATGCAACTACCTTCACAAAGGTGTAATTTGTGCGGCGATGCTATATTAGATCTCACCTGAGAGGGAATTATGTTACTAAAAAACGATTGTAGTTATAGTGTAAAAGACATGCTTTTAAGATGGTAATTAATTGGATAGAACTCTTTAAAGGGGCACTGACAGCCCAAAGGTCGTATTTTTTTTTATTGTCTAAAACGATGCAAGTTGTAGTCATAGACACGCAAAAAAAACTGCATCGCAAAAAACAATTTCCCCGCGCGCGCGCGCGCCTTTTTATTTTTGGCGTTTAAATTTCCCGCGCTCACCTCCTCGCTTCTTTTGATCGGTGACGTCAAAAATCAGGAAATTTAGAAGCTTTGTAGGTAACATTTCTATAAAATTTAATAACGGCACTCGTAAAACATGTTTTTTAACGCAATTTCGAACGCACTACGGCCCCTCTTTTTGAAATACCAGAAATCAGAGTTCGGTGTGATGTTGCTTCCTAGATTTGTACCCTCCCTCGGAAAACTTGGCGGTGCTCGTCGGCGAGCAACACGGCGAGTCGGGAAGAAACCGGTTTTTTCCCGCGCCGGCGTGATATCACCTCCTTCTCGCTTGGGGTCGCCGTGGCAACGGCGGAGGTCTGAAAAAAAGTGGAGTCGCAGGAGACCGCAAAATTTGACTCACTGCACTGGCGCGGATCGCGCGGGAACTTCAAATTCGGCATTTGGAAATTATTTTTTTAATTCACGAATACTGAATTTTCAAGTTTCGAATTTTGAGGGTAATGTCCCGGCATCGTTTTCAATCGTTTCGGATAATAAAAAAAAATATGATTTTGATGTGTCAGTGCCCCTTTAAGTTGGAAGACTATAAAAATAGCATCACCGTACATCTCCATCTTTCCGACTAAAATGGCACGAAGCATGTTAAGATTGTCCGAGACAAACTTGAGAAAAGGCCTGTAAGGCATCAATACTTGTGAAAGAAGTGTGAAGAGAGCACTTGAGATATGTGTATTCCTACTCAATGTTCATAGAAAATGAAGACTTCATATTTGAAAATTACATGGCTAGGGTTGAAGCTTGGGCTAGTTGGTGTGACATCTTTAAAAGGTTTAAATAGCGCAAACGACGAAAAGCAGAAGGACACATACACAGCGCTGTGTATGCGTCCTCCTGCTTCTCGTCGTTTGCGCTGTTTTAACCTCGAAAATTATAATAGAGCAATAATATTTTGTACAGAGCTGGGTGGGTATGTCTAAATATCAGAAAGCCATTTTCTCAAAAATGACTTTTCCCCAACCTTCCGCTATTACGGTAGTAATTTATAGCTGGTGCATTCCCGATTTTCTGGGACGCTGAAGTGTCATCGACTTACTAGATTTCTTGGATCGCGAGGGTGTCTCGCACGTTTTGCGTTGACCGGGTGAATAAGCAGGGATTTAGTTGAAACGACTCGGGAAGTCTGCCTCCGCTTCTTCCTGCCAGTTATTTTGAGGAAATGTTTGTTTACTGGTTTACAAAATTAAAAAAAAAAATGATTGAAGCTAATAAGAGACCAGCACTCGCAGAACCCATTGGAACCAACAGGATACATGGAGTCGGTCTCACTGAACCGTTTACTACACACACGAGAGGTTCTTGCACTTCGCTTTCCTATTTTTAATTTGATGAGACCTTTCTTTCTTGGTTTTATTTTGCCCGAATTATAATAAAAAATACCCTATTCGCTGTGGTAGATGTCGTAGCGAGATAAAGCGTCGGATGTTCAATTTTCATTGTTCAGCCTTTTTGTGCGGGGTAGAGAACAGCACACCACCATCCGAGCACTTCGACACCTCAGCGCCAAAAGTTTTCGTCGACGCGACTACGCATGCGGTTTCAAACTTTGGGTAAAATGTCCTACTAGAAATATAACTTCACCAAATAAACGCAACACGTGAAACAGGCTTTGCCGCACGTTACCGAAACAGCGCATGAAGCGGGCTGACGAGCCGAAGGATCCAAGATCGGCGCAGTCTGTCCCTGTCTGTCTTACCCGTCACATCACAAACAATGATGATAGCTACAGTAGCACCCCCTGTAGTTCGCACACACCTCCGAAGAAACCTCTATGAAAATCTTTGTTAGGGCCTATTTCCCCTTGGGCCTACTAGAAATATTAGCATTTTGATGAATCAATAAAATGTCTCGACTTGAAATGCCAATAAACAATTCGGCATTCTAAGTGTATGAAATGGAACAAAAAAAAAAAACTGCACATTTCCATATAAAATCTTGTTGGACACGTAATCGGGATCCATAACCAGCTTGAGCCGTCTACAGACATTGAGTTTTAGAACAGATACAACATTCTGACGATCGTGTTTCAAATTGCCTCCCAAATTCAGTACTCTGCGTAAAAAATTTCCCCCCTCCTAAAACGGCCTTCTCAACATACGCACCGAGTAATAAGTTAGTAATGAATTTTAGCGAGCCTAAAATTTCGTATCAAGCTGAGCCGATGACTTACGTTGAATTTCCAGAAGGTGCAGTAAAGATTCTCCATATTTTGGGAGTTGCACAGGTGTGCCAAACTTTGCCCTCACATACATATCCGAGGTGGGACTGTGGGCGACCCATATTGGGCATGCCCACACTGCCTTCACGTGGGACCAAAACTTGGGCTTCGTAGAGGATGCCCGAGCACCTATTGCCCACGTCTTGCGCTGCCTGGGCTTCAAGAATCTCTTACGGTGGAATACTGCAGAGTGACGGGCACTATCAATCCTGTCCTTGGAAATGAGTATTACATCAGTTAAAGTCTCTGCGTTTTTTGCGCACGCCACTTTGCAGTATTTTCTGATGGACTGAAAGAGGGCGTAATTTTTTAAGGGGTCTATACCTCCACCACCCTACACGAGGTGTGACGTGATTTTCTAGTTGTTTTGGTGGATCTTTGATTTTACAGGGATAGCTGTTATGATCTTTTCCCACCACTGGAAATATTGTCCTATTACTATTACTGTCCATTGTAGCTGCCGTAGGGGTCGTTCAAGTTGCTAAATTCTTGAAAATGATTGCCCACAAGATTCAATCTTGGGTTCCGCTGCGTATAATGCCACAGCTTTGACTTTGTTGCCTCCGTCTGTTTAGAGTGATGCCATTCTTTGTACTACAGCCCTCGACGTCTTTCAAGTAGCGTGAAATGGTGCACGGGCCCGCGTCTCAATGGGCACTCTGCAAAAGAAATGGCCGATAACAAAATGCCGCCGTAGCACTGTCAATGCCAAGAGCTCGTGCCAGGAGATGCACTTTCCCACGCTTCGGGAGAAAAAAAAAGAAATCTTCCCGAAAAAAATGGTCAGATGTCTATTTTGCTCCCAACGCTTTTGTTCACGCACCCCACAATGCGTGAACGTGACCCCGGTGCCAAATGACTTGGCCGTGACGTGTAGCAGCCATCGCTTTGACTGTACAGTGCAATAACACAGGATGTAGTATTTTAGTTTAATGTCTTTAATATTTTTATGGTCTTTTATCCTGTTCCTTCCATTACTTTCTTTCATTTTCTCGGTGTAACTTCCCCGTTTCTTTCTTCTCTTCCTTTTTTTAAGTAAAATGACAGTTGTCAGTGCAGCGCTGTCTCTTCTACTTTATATATTTCGTATGTTGAACCAGCTAGCCCACCTTACACTGAACCTACAAAAACCAATCTTTTTTTTTTACCTCATTAGGACAAGCGTGTCTCAAAATACATTTTTTTTTCGCCCATTTTGTAGCAAAAATATTAACCCCCCAAAAAATGTTTTTTTTTTCCTGCGTTCATTGTTTTTTTTTTTTTTCAGTCTCGCGCAACACGATTAAAATTAACATGAAAGGCAAAACAATACCCGGGAAGTGCAATTTTCAATGCTTGTGGTTGAATGACGGTTATGCGGAGGAAGCCTAAGTTTGTCCGCTTTTTTTGCGGTGGTTGCTGTGACGTCAGAACGCCGAGCTCTGATTGGCTCTGATGGAAGGACAGTGGGTAGACCTCAAGGCAGCTAGCATTGAGGTCTACCCACTATCGTTCCAATCGGAGCCAATCTGAGCTCGGCGCTCCGACGTCACAGCAACCCCTGCAACAGGAGCAGACAAACTTGCTCTGAGAAGTTCTAATCGGGCCAAAATGGTGCGCTACATCCTGAACATTCCGATCACAGAGGGCGGCACTGGGAAGAATTGACAGCCAGAAAGATGCAACATTGAGCGAGAGAACAATAGCGTAACACAAAGAAAGCAACAGTTGCCCATTTGACTACTTCAACCGATAAGCTTTGCTGAAAAAAAGAAATGAGCAAAAAGTGACAGCACACATTGTTAAGTCATGAAGAGTCAAAGAAAAATAGCAAAAAGAAGAAACCCAACAAAGAAAGCTGCAGGAGCTCGCATCGAGTCTCCATTAGCACATTTGTAAAATGTGCTTCGGTGCAGAAAAACAACAAAAAGCACACGTAATGTGTTGAAATTATATTTTCAGTTATAGAACTAAGGGATGTTGTATTATGTGTCGTGTACAAACCCTGCCGTACATGATCCGCTTCCAACGTTACCTTTTGCTGGGGCTGTGCGTGCAAAAGAGTGTTATCGAAGGTGCCTTTGATACTGCATTCTGAACCTGTCACCAACTACAGACAGTGTTTTCGTATTTTGTTAATTAATTAGGGCTTTGTGAATACTCGAATATACGAATGATATAGTAAGTTCCCAAATAATTTGATTTGCAAATCAGATTCCTAGTATTGGGTCACTCAAATATTCAATATATTCGTCGAAAGAGGCGCGGTCGGCAGGGAGCTGACAAAAAAGCTGTTTTTGCTCTCAATGCTAGCGCAGTGATGTTGGACAGACCGTACGAGAAACGTGTTAATAAGTGCCACAAACTTTATAACACTCAGATTTAATCACTATCATGATACAATCTAATCTCGAATCACATCCAAAACATCCCGTTTGTGCTGCTTGCAGATACATATATTTGGGAAGCCGCAATTCCACGCTGCCCCTAATATGTATGACACACTCGGCACACTCGCAGAAATCGGCGACTGCAAGATCACAGACGCCGATGAAAGCAGCCCAGTTGTCGGCGTCATTGTTTTGGAAGGGCAAGCTGCAAGTTTGGATTGGGGACAAAACGGAAGGGGAAAAAGAATTAGATTTGAGATAGCATCTGCGACAAGGTGATGAAAGGCGTCGTGGCTCTTCTGCTGGCTTCCCTTCTTTCCGGGAGACAGCGCATGTGCACTTACGACCAATCTGCGCCGGGGCTGTCTCTTTGAAGTCTAGACTTTCTAAAACAGGAATTGATTCGTAGTGGCCGTTAAACTGGTCCTAACCGCATGTTTTTCTTTTAATTCGGAATAAATAGTGTTTAGTTAAATTTCATCCGTTTACTTTTATAAAATAAAATGTCCTTTTTTACCCCGAAAATTGGGACCAAGCATCGCGGTACGCCCCTTTTCTGAGATATACATGTAAAACAAAAAGGGCGTGTTGCAATGTTAGGTTGTGCTTTTAACGCAGAGAAAGTTCCACGCATGGCTGTAGCTTTGGGTTTTCTATGACACTTAGCATAGATAGATTATGTTTGCGCCATTAAAATTGCATCTCAAAATAAACCTTAGTGCCCCGTGTCCAGCAACTGCTTTTTTTACCGCACATTTTCTACATTTGAGCTTTTGTTACGCATCAAATGCATATTCTGCACCATTCTGCACATAGAACATTCCCATTCGCAGCACACTTTGAAAAATTCCTACAAATAAAATCACTATTCGATTCAATATTCGGCTTTTTTTTTCTTAATTCGATTCGGTATTCGCCCACTTATTATGTGCAACCAGTGGCGGATCCAAGGGGGGGGCGACGGGGGCGGCCGCCCCCCCCCCCAAACGAAGTCGACCCCCCTCCCTCCCCCCCTTCTCGGAGGGCAATTTGACATGGGTGGACCCCCCTTGCACAAGAAAGAATGGGAGAATAGTATCCCTAAAAATTTTCCGCCCCCCCCCCCCAAAACAGGGTTCTGGATCCGCCCCTGTGTGCAACGGTCAAAGAACACTGTCTGCTCAAATATTCATATGGTAGTTTTTTTATTTGGAAATACCGTCGGCCCTCCCCTAAGGACAGGAAATCTTTAAATGAGAAAAGCACTAATCCTTGTCATACTAAAAAAAACCTAAAATGACTGCAATCGAGAATTATGAGTAACACATTTATACAAAGTATGCTTATGGTTTCAATAGCAGCTGTGTGATGGAATGATCAAAGGGGGACACAGCGTTCACCATCTTGTTGGACGGACATTTGTTCTTAGAGAAATGACTCGCTTAAAGAAATCTTTGGGGCTTTTGTTGGTTCCTATATGTTTTGTAGTTAGCCACATTGGGGTGCAGAAGATCATTTCAATGGCAATCAGTTTTGGGTTTCTAGAGGTGGAAAAAGGCATTGATTCTTTGGCAGGTGGAGCTTTTCTGCGAGAGTCTAATTGGGCAAGCTGCCAGCTTACCCCCCGAGGCACTCCTTCAAAAGTGTGCGCATGTACTATTCCGAGGATGACAGAGGTCTCGCTCTGGCTGGAAACCTGAGCTAATTTTGGGGGCTCGTGTGGGCCGTGGCATTGAACCTCCTTGGACCACGGTTCCAAGAAGATCGTTCTGGCATCGGTGGCACTGCCGTCTTTCGCAACCACCCGAAATTGAGTGGTCTGCTTGCCACACCAAAAACTCAAAATGCATGGGAGATTGCCAGGGAACTCCTCCCATTTCTCTCATTTTTGGCCCAAGCAGGATGGGATAGATTGTGTTTTGTGACAAACTTTCAGCGATGGTGCTACCGCTCCCTAGTTCCTGGATGAGTGTGCTCGTTTATAGCTTCCTGACGGGGAAGCATCTGGCTCTTATATCGCTTGTATTTCACAAAATTAGAATTACCCTAAAATTCCGAAAGATAATTCCCGCCCCCTATTTTCATAACCATTTGCTATAAACATCTTGGACAGAGATCTGTCTGGTAGGGTGAATAGATTAAATTAAATGAGAATTCCCCAACCACAGAACCGTGGAAAGAAGTCCCAATGTTTCAAAGCCTACTTGACTCCTTCTTCAGGGGTGGCTATAGGTCGTACCTCTTGGTATTTGTAGATGAGAAAAGATTATTTGCTCTTTTTAAGTAGGCGGTGTTTTGGTCACTGTTCTTGTGACGTAGACAGAGAAGGCAAGGCACTTAGGGATATGTTGATGTTGATCGAAGTGTCCTTCTTGTGTTGTAGATGGCTGGCCACTCTTTGCATGGGATTAGATTTAGCGGGAAAATTGATGTCACGTGACCTGAACAGCAATTCAATTCCCCGCTAAATTTAGCAGGAAAATTGACGTCACGTGATCTCAACAGCAATTGAATTCCCCGCTAAATTTAGCGGGAAAATTGACGTCACGTGACCTCAACACCAATTCAGTTTCCCACTAAGTTTAGCGCTGAAAATGACGTCACATGACTTGGTGTCATATCACCTATGAACAAATTCAGTTTCTCCACTAGATTTAGCAGGAAAATTGACGCCACGTGGCCGCAACAGCAATTCAATTCCCTGCTAAATTTAACAGGGAATTGAATTGCTGTTAAGGTCCCGTGCGTCAATTTTTCGGCTAAATTTAGTGGGGAAACTAGGGGAGGAGGAGGAAGGGAAGGTATGGGGGAGGGGGAGGAGAAGGAGGGGCATACCGTCCCCTCCGTACCCTCCCCTCCTCCTCCTCCTCGAGAGCTGCGTTGTAATTTCGCATTACAGAGATTCATAAACGTCTTTCAATTTTTGTGTAGCCATTTCTTTGGAGATCGGCAATGATGACACAGATTGAGATCTAGTTAAAAAGAGACTGGTGAATGTTTAAAGTTTCATTTTTTGAAGTAAGCACTGGTGCGGGACTCGGTTAAGTGCCTCGGAAAATGGACAAAAATAGCATCAGTCTGTACCCATCAATGAATGTTCTCATGTATGTCTTTAATGAATTCAAACAGCTGAGTTTCACAAGATCTTTCCTTACGGGAACCCTGCTGGTTAGGGGAAAATACCTAAAAGGTAGTTTGTGAGGTGAGTGTAGATTCTGCTTGTTAGGGGGATGGTAGTTGTTAGCCTGCGTAACGTATCCAGACTTAAAGACAGGAGTAACCTCTTTAGGTTCCTTGATTCAAACTCTGTTGAAGCAATACTGGAGCCCCAGAGCACATGTCTAAGAAGCGCAACGATGGGTAGTCGTCTGCTTCTCGTTAACACGCGCTTGTTTGACTGCGTCTTGTAGTGTGCACATAACTCTCTGGGCATATTCTTGATAATCAGTTAAATGCGACGCAGAAGGCACTTGCGCAACAGGGGTTGACTTCCGTCAACCAGGCTTGTACAACATACTCGCTAGAAGTATTTAAGTTAAGTTACTGAGTACCACGAAAATAGTAACTGAGTAGAGTACTAAATACTCAAATTTGTAAAGTAATTCAGTAAAGTACAAAATACTTCAAAAAAAAGTAACTCGTTAAGCGGGTCTCACATGCAGCGATTTTGGCCCTAGAGCAGCGCGATTTTTGCCGTCGCGGCGCTCTGGCCAGCCGCAGCGGCCTGAGCGGCACGGTTCCATCAGGTTGGAAATTTTTCACGGCGGCAGAGCGGCAGCTTCCGCCCTGGCCACTCACAGCGCGGCGGAAAATCACGTGACAGGAGGAGAAACACTGCGGGAAAGCTGGCAGCAATTTTTAGTATTGACGTCGACCATCTCAGCAAGGTCCACGCTTTTGCAGCCCAAGGCGACGTCGCGACTGAAAATAGCGAGCAGAGTCTCATCATGCGAATCAGGCCTTGGTGCCCGTTCTGCGACGTCCACGTCGAATGAACCGCCGCATGTCACATTATTCACGCAACATTTTGTGGTGTAACGAGCCTCGTTAATTTAGCTGAGGCCACTAAAGTAATCAGACATTGCCAGGAAGACTGTGGAATCAACAATTCTAATGCGAAAAAGAGCACAAGGGACTCACATCGACGCCGACAACATCGCCTTCGAATGATTTATTTATGGGCGACGGAGAGCTTTTTGCCCACCATCGCACCATGGCCTTCGGGATCTCAGAGATCATGATCGCGGCTGCGCGCGCTTCAGCATGCACTTCGCGCATGAGCGATTTTGCATGCGCATGACTGCCCATGCACAACGCCGGTGGCGTCCGCTAGGGGTGCTCAGGTTTGTTTGTAAACATGAGTTGGTCTATAGAGGCACACGTTTCTCGCTGATGAATTCTGCTGACGCTAGAAAATTTGTGCCTTTTTATAGTAGCACCATTTTTCTCTGAGGTTTGGAGGCGGAGCTTCTCTACAGATATGTTGCAACTAGGCATGTCGCCAACTTTCGTCGAGCCGAATTTTTACGTCGTCGAATAAACGTTCTCTGGATATATTTGACGATTGTTTCAGGGGATCTTCTAAATAAAGTATCACACTGGGAAATATTGAATAAAGAGTCTTGAAGGGGGAACACTACTCAAAACAGTGAATGTTTCAACCACTTGTCTGATTTAAATGACATTTACAGGGCTTATTTCTGTTGATGTTGAGAACATTTCTGCCAAATTTTGTTCACCTGGGTGAAGTACAGTGCAACCCACTTACAACGATACCACATATAACAATGTACCGCTTATAACAATCAGTTCCTAGAGTTTCTAGACTGGAAATAATCAGTTTCTAGTCCAGATACAACGATAATCGGTTATAACGATTGAAATTTTGGGTTTTCTCATTATCGTTATAAGTGGGTTGCACTGTACAAAAAAAAAATTGCAAATGTTCAAAGATGAAAGTGGGTGTGTCTGCCAAGGAAAACTATCGTTTTGAAATTGCTTTTAAATTTGTCATTTTAATGCGTTATATTCCATTAGGACAGTTCAGAGCAGATAACTATGAAGCTATATTTCTATATTATACCTACTTTCATGACAAAAAAGCCACACAAACACAAATACTCGTTTGTAGATTTCAATCTTTTGTCGAAAGTTTTAGTCCTTGAGCATGAACAATGACAAAAATAAAAAAATACAAGCTCATGGTTATCTTCCCCTTAAAATTTCACCCCAGAAAAAACTTATAAAAATGAATCCAAGTTACGTAATAACAAAACGATAGTTTTCCTAAAGTGTAATTTATGCCAAAAAGTGGAACGGAGAAAAATGCGTTCAAAGTGCTCCTGCCTCTACCTTTTCTTTAGCATCAGTGGACAGAAAATAATTTATAAAAAGTTAACTATGCAGTGTAAACTAATAAAACCTTCTGGGAATACTCTCTAGATGTTGGTGGATGTAAATATAACATTTTTCAAAATCAACTTTTTTTGCAGAAATTGTTTTTTTTTTGGGTAGTGTCCCCACTAAGCGATCATCAATATATTTCTTTTGGCCTAATGAAATTAAAAACTCAACCACGGAGAAAATTAACAATGAACGGCCTAACCGAACTTTAGAACTTATAAAAAATTACTTCTGATTAAATTTTTTTTTTTTTAATTTAACGGGGGATATAATAGAGAAGAAATTAAATTAATTTTATCATAAATTCAACAAAAAGGATAAAATGCTGTGAAAGAAATGTTAGATATAGTGAGCATACTACACCATGGGGAACTCGGAACTAAAAGAAATCAGAATAAAAGCTAATGCGTTACGCAGAAGATATCAACGATGCAACATTACAGAACTAAACAAACTATATAAAAGAAAATGCTATGATTTCAAAGAAGCGTATAAAGAGAAGATAAAATTGGCTAAAATAACATCATGGAGGAACTTTTGCTACGAAAATACAAAAAGGTTCACTATTTGGAGTTTCTTACAAAATCGCTTTTAACAAAGTTAAAATACCACTTTTTATAGCTCCAATAACCAAAACTGATGAAACCAGCTAGCACCACATTGCTGCTAGAATCAATAAATTATATGCAAGATAACAATTTTTAAAAAAGACTACGTATTCACAGACTCTGATCTTTTAAATAATACCAGAAATAAAATAATTGAACTCCCAGTAAATGCAGATGACTATCTATTCAATTAGCAAGAAATAAATGCCATCATCAATAATTTACGTATAAAAACAGCCTCTGGGGTGGATAAAATTACATGTCCTATTATTTATTAATTTATTTACACAAATACTTGCTGTGCCGTTAGGCATTATGCAGGGGGGAACAAAAGAAAAACTGATTCAAAAGACATTTTCAGTAATGCAATCGACAATCATTAAGTACTACATTTTCACTCGAGCATGCTTCTCTGCAGTCTGTCATAAAAGATGTCATTATTGATAACAGCTAGCAGTTCTTCCGGATTATATAACTGATCATCCACATTTTACATAAGTATATTTAACTCGTGTTTACAATCGGGCTATTTTTCGAAAGTGTGGAAAGTAGGCAACGTCCAAATAATCTTACAACCTCATATTGACGAATCTGTTTAAATTCCCTACTTGGTAAAAGCTTAGAGCGATTACTTTATAATAGACTATTTATTTTTTAAACAAATCAATCCTATTACACTTAGATCAATTTGGGTTTACCCATAACAAATCTTCCACAAAAGCACTATATAACTTACCTCAATATATTCATATAATAAAACTAAAACAAAAAATATATACAATAATCACTCTAGATTTTCAAGGAGCATTCGACTCAGTATGCTACCCTTTAATTCTGGACTTTTTAAAGAACCTACTCCGCTTATTCTTTATAGATAGAACTCCACACTATAATTTAGAGCCTAATCCAGTACAAAGGAAAGTAACTTTGGGATGCCCACAGGGATTTCCACTAAGTCCATTATTATAGAATATTGTAATACACAACCTACTAAATGCTAACCTTCCAATACATACACATACAGGCATTTGCAGACGATATGGTGCTTGTAGTAGGCGGATTATTACGCCTTGAAATCGAAACGCGCTCCGAAATTATTTTACCCCTTTCCCTACCATGGACGACCTGGGTTCGTCCCCACTCTTTGTACCGCTCCCCCCGACGACGAGCTGGGCTCGTCCACGCTACCATGGACAAACTGGGCTATACTCCGTTTCACCTTATGTTGTACCGCAGCGAAGGCTAGAAGCGCGAGCTCATAGCGTTGGCAGCTGCCCTTGGTGCACGGGAGCTTGTGCCGCTGAGATGTGCCCTAGAGCAAGGAGCTCGCGCTTGTAGCCTTTCCTGCGGTACAACACAAGGTGAAACAGAGTATAGGGCACACAAAAAAAATCTGCATTTTCAAATCTTTTTTTTTTTTTTTTAATTTTAGCGGTAGGCAAACGGTTAAACCAAATAACACAGTGAGCAAAAGAAAGAAAGTTAACATTTAATTACTCGAAATGTTGCGGCTTACTAATAGCTCCAGGAAACAAAAACAAAAAGCATTTTCCACAGATCAAGTTTAACAATAAGTTAAAATTCAAATAGGAATTGAAAATCTTAGGAATCGTTTTGACCCCCACTTATAATTTATTCCTCACGTGACATATCTAAAAAATTAAAGTACTTAAACATACATTTAATTTAGCTCGTTTTTCATCTGTGCAGTGGGCCTGAGCAGGAACCAAATTAGGAAAATTTATCCGCATTCCATAGAGTGTTATATACAGGGTGTCACAAAAGAAAATTTACACTATCTTTTTTACCGCAAAAATAAACTAGGCATCGCGGAACGCTCATTCTCCGCCCAAAGGTAGCGCTAGAGGTCACAACCAGATGCCAAAATTTCAGCCCGATTCGATAACTTAATCAAAACTTATAAGTGATTTTATGAAAATTTCAATGGGAAAATGGCGGCCGACGGAGTTTTCGAATACATGGGGCTCTATGACACCAGAAACCGAAAACGGGCAAAAATGGGCTCCATTTTCCCATTAAAATTTTCAGAAAATCAGTTAAAACTTTTGATTAAGTTATCGGATCGGGCTGAAACTTTGGCATCTGGTTGTGACCTCTAGCGCTACCTTTGGGCGGAGAATAAGCGTTTGGCGATGCCTAGTTTATTTTTGCGGTAAAAAAGACCGTGTAAATTTTCTTTTGTGACACCCGTTGTATACGGCGCACCTGTATGGTGGAAAAAAGAAAATAACAGTCACATAAAAAGAAAAATAATTTCTGTTAGAAGAATTCCACTATTAAAAATATGCCAAGCTTATCGAACTACCTCTAATGTTAGTCTGCCAGTTGTATAAAATATGAAACCAATAGCGATTACTTTGGATTTAGAAACTGGAGGGCAAAGCAAGTAAGTTTGAAGAATGGTTTTTACAACCCCAAAATATTCAATACCCCATGGACTTCTGAAGCATTCACCCTAGCCTTAGGTACCCAGTAAAATAGAGAATATATGATCCGAAAACATTCCAAGGAAAAATAAACACACTAAATACTTATACAGATGGTTGTCTGCTTAAATAAAGGAGGGGCAGCATTTGTTACAATAAAATCTAATGGAGGTATAATTAAAATAGGAAAATATATTTTGGGCGAAACCAGCTGAACATACAATTACAACCATTCATACAGATGATAAGAGAAAACAATGTGCATTCAACCGCTGGACTACCAACTGTTTAATGAGTCTTCTTCCTCTTCGTCTAGCTTTGTTTGTTCTATTTTTCTTCTTCATTTATTTCTGCATTCTGCATTTCATGAGGGTCTTCATCATCAACTAGCTTATGCCTTCTTCTAGATTTTCTACTTGCTAGAAGCGCTGTCGCCTCGCAGGAACAGTTTCTCTTTTTTGAAGACTGATGGTGAACTAACGCACTTTCATTTCATTTATTGTCCTCAAATCGCCCGAAGGCATTACATGAGGGGGGAGGGTACAAGGTGACTATATTCTAATACAAAATATGCGCGAATGTGAGAAAAAACAAAACATCAGCGCGTACTTAAAAAAAAAAAGAAAACAAAAAGCATACAGTATGTTTCAACTTGGTCTTCTTTCGCTTCTATGGCCAAAGTCTCCAGTACCTCGACTGGTTTCTGCGGCGCTCCAAGATGGTCACATGCTCGAGGTTGGCCTTGCACAAGCATGCGTGACAATGTGCAGCTAGGTTCCCTGCTGTCGTCAAGTTTTTTTTAGATTGTTTGTATGTTCCATCGTTAATGCGCCCCGTTTGTCCGATGTAGCAGCGCCCGCATGTCGAGGGAATGTTGTAAATGGCTTCCTTTTCACACGGAGCGTATTTGGTCTTGTGATTGGTGCCACATGCTCTGTTGACTTGTGCCTGGTTCACTTTACGGCACATCGAATAGGCTTTATTCGAGCACACCACTTGTGCTTCTTGTCGGCTCGCAATCCTTTTTAATCTATGTGTGATCCCATGGATATACGGGACCACAGCAAAAGGTTTACGTGTCTTTTTTTTGTGTTGTGGAGTCAATATGGTCGCTAGTCTTCTTGATGTTTTGGCATCTTCTTTCGCATATGGAGGCCAATATTTGTTGGGGGTAGCCAGCATCCTGAAGTCTGGATACTTGTGTATCGAAGCTTCGTGTGATTTGATGTTCAGGTGACTTTTTTAGGCTGGATGACAGGGCTGTGGTGGCTACTCCCTGCTTTACAGTTCTTTGGAATGCTCAAAGTTGAAGGGGAGGAACCCTTTAGCCGATCGGGCTTGGTACCTCCAGCATACGTGTCTTTTTTTGAATTCTAATGCCAAATCTAGATATTTTATGTTTTTCCTAATGGGATATATGAAGTTGAGTCCCATGCAACATTGTTCTTGAGATCCAGCCAAAAGTTACATCCTTGTTGGAACCAATCGAGCAATGCTGAAAACGTCTTTCTGCGCATAAAGGGAAGCTCCTTTCGAGAAATCTGGCCTATGCACGGCATGTGACTAGGACCGGCTTGGACACGACCATGGCTTACAAACGGCTGCGCTGCTGCGGTTGTAAGCCGTCACGAGAGGCTTAAAAACTGGTCGTGTCCAACTCGGACCTAGTCAAATGCCACTTTGTGAAGGGGCCTTTAGAAGCGGACTCGTACCACTTTCTGTCCCATGAAATCGCATAACTGGAGCTTAAGTAAACGTAAACCGCGATTATTCTGAAAAAGATGCAATTGGGGCATGTGAGGAGCCTCTCTGCCGCCTGTTATTTGTCCAAAGCATCGGTACGCCATCGTCCGCATCCACGAGCCAGCTTAGTGGCGAGCGAGGTTCACACGACCCCACGAATGACGTCACTTTTGCTAGTTTTTCTCTCTGCATGCCGCGATTCTAATTGGCGATTACGACGCTCCTGCTAATAACATTGAAGGAAAACGTGAATTTTGAGGTGCCTACATTAAAACTTTCCAGTTGCAGGACCTCTTGAGCTTCCCCTTAAGGGATAGGGAGTTTGAAGGGTGCATAAGAGTGTTTGTGCGCAGGGCGGTGATGGCGATAGCGGCGTATGTGAATGGCACGGACGAGCGTGGGCGGGTGATTCGACGGACCCTGGCTCGCTACCTGTCCCTGCTGTCGGCACTCACCTTCCAGGGAGTGAGCACCGCCGTCAAGAAGCGCTTCCCCACTCTCGACCACATGGAGGAGGCCGGTGAGCTTCTCTCGATCATGTTTTGAAATTTAAGCTTTATTCGCACGATGCATTTTCTCAACGGTTTCCGCAATAACGGCTAGCTATCGGCTAGCTCAGGGAGAGCAGGGCAAAGCCATTTGAGCACCCAATGTTCTAGCGTCTCACTAGGGCACACGTCAGATTTGTCTATAACGAGCTTCCAAGTGAATTATCAAACACCTTTTCCTCTCTCATGTCCTGTTGTGATTTTTCTTGCATTCTTCTCTCCCACATTTCCTTGCTACCTCTTTCACTCTCTTTTTCATTCACACTAGTATGCTGAGCCTCATCACTAGTATGCAGGTATTTTAAGCTTTTGGCTTCTGTTTGTCCATTTTGTGTTTAAGACTGTTCATATATAAATACTGGAATACTTTCCGTGTCCAGCGGGTATCATCCATTTTGGTTACCTACTTTGTATCTACCGGGTGAAACAAGGAGACGGCAGGCTCTTTAAATCGACCGGAAAATTCGGTTTCTTAACCTATCGCGCTACGACTTTGTGCAGCGTTGCCCACAGATGGTGCATTTTTTTTGTAAAATTTGCAAAGAGCGAACTTACCTGAGAAAAAAGTAAAGAAAGAAAAAGGCTTAGCTCCTATGGAAACGCAGCGACGCCACTGGTCTTCAAAGAGCACGGCGCCGTTTCGCACGGGACACAAGAGATGGTGCAACAAACGCCGCCAACGAACGAGTATTCGGCGCCGAGAGCCAGCGTCTTTAGCAGACAATCTTTTCGACTCAAAAGCGGCGCGCGTTCCGCAGGCGGCGACAGTCGCAGAAACAAAAACCGGCGCGGTAACAACAAGCAGCTGCAGTTCCTTGTCTGCTAAATACGCCGGCTCTCGGCGTCTGCTCGTTCGTTGGCGGCAGTTGGCGTCGCGACCGCTTGCGCCATCTCTTGTCTTCCGTGCGAAATGGCGCCGTGTTGTTTGAAGACCGGTGGCG
This sequence comes from Ixodes persulcatus, assembly GCA_013358835.2. Taxonomy (NCBI): domain Eukaryota; kingdom Metazoa; phylum Arthropoda; class Arachnida; order Ixodida; family Ixodidae; genus Ixodes; species Ixodes persulcatus. The sequence continues at coordinate 20,889 of JABSTQ010009411.1, forward strand.
TCGCTGCGTTTCCATAGGAGCTAAGCCTTTTTCTTTCTTTACTTTTTCCTCAGGTAAGTTCGTTCTTTGCAAATTTTACAAAAAAAATGCACCATCTGTGGGCAACGCTGCACAAAGTCGTAGCGCAATAGGTTAAGAAACCGAATTTTCCGGTCGATTTAAAGAGCCTGCCGTCTCCTTGTTTCACCCGGTAGTATTATAATCACTTAGTGCCTGAGTATCATAATAGCTGAATTTTGTTCCCCTTTCCAGTTATATTTTCGTCATTACTCCCAGATACGTATTTGCATTTTTCTACGTGGTCTATTTCACTATCTTGTATTTTTGGGGGTTCCCTTTTTTCATCGTTGAACACCATTACCCCTGACTTGTCACTACTCAACCTCAAGCCCAAGCTGTTCCCTTCCTCTCCACGTATTCCGTTTCGTTCCTGTAAAGTAATATGCCGTCTGCATACATTAGTCCCGGTATTACTTGTATTACATTTCTCCCTCCTTCCATATAGCTCGCATGAAAACCTAGATTGCTCTGCTCTAATTTCTTTTCCGTTTCGCTATAGGTATATCACAAAGAGCAGGGGTAACAGTGGACAGTCCCGTCTGTGTAGTTTCTGCTTCCAACCACCTTATTGTCGGTGTACACCTGCTGGAGAAACGGAATCAGATTTCCGTCTTATGTGTTAGCACACCATCAGTATCGCTGGGGAGGGACAGGCTTTATCGAGACACGTAGCAGATTTGTGCGAATATATTTATCGGTTATTTTGCGTCTTCTCTTTCCCTGCTACCATAGCGCGGATACGTGCCCTCAAATAAACAGGCGGAAACCCTCAACGAACTGAATCTCTTCACTGAAACACTGACAAATTTGTCCGGACTGTGCTTCACAATGTCTGAGGATGTTTTGCCAAAATAGCAGCGTTTTCAAACGGAGGCGAACAACCACATCTATTACAGTGGACGGCGAGATGTTCCGAAGGCGCAGACCTTAAAGCTAGCGTGTCTGCTCTAGCCTGGATGTTTATACATCTTCCCGTCTGGCCTAAGCAAACCTGAATCTGGTAAACAATGCCAGCTGCACATACCTACACGGCAGTGTTGGGAAGTATTTTAAGTAACTTGCACTTAAATTGAAGTACATTCTCCGAGTATGTACTTTCCCCAAATTTGGTCATGATAAATTTGTATCACAAAATGATGCTACCCTGAGGAAATAGTGGGAGGAATATTCTACTCGCACCAAAAACGTGAGCAGACTATGCATCGCTCCGTTTGTTCTGGGGCGGCTTTCCCGTAGTTTTGCAAACATTCGCTACTTCTAGCTCGTTCAGCGCCAGCGAGGAGAGGACATTAATCGGAATGTAACACCTGAGGCTCTGGTGCGGAAAAATGAAGACTCTGTTGCAGAAAAATCAAGAAAGTCGGAGGAGAATGTCTCAATGCTTTCAGACATTCTCTCGATTTCAACGCACGACAGTCTCATTATCACCAGCTCGTCTGCACATTCATTGTTTTTTCGTTAAGGAGAGGACACTCTTCTATGAGAGGATTGCTTGCAGAAGCTTCAGGGCTGACGTCATGCTCTCTCTCAGAATGTTTAACCCTCTTGGGTGCGACAAGACAGTACAAGTGGCGCCAAATTCACGAGTCGGAATTTGCCATTTTTGCCATTTTTGACACTTGACTTCATGCAATATTCGCCGCCATTTCAGAAAAAAAGTGATGCGCCCCGATTACCCCTGGGGCAATGCGTACCAGTTAAAAAATCATTGTATAGGGGAAAGATTGTCTTAAAATGCACTTTACTTTGTAAGAGCGTACTATTTATAGTACTTGAAAGTACATTGTACCCGGTGTACTTACTACTTTGCTTGAAGTACATCACCTCTCATTTACTTTGCACTTCAAGTACTTTTTAGATGTACTTTACCCAACACTGCTACACGGTCGATAGAAGCGCACAAACGTGACAATTTAGAAGGGGCCGTGGATGATGTTTTTTTTTACCACCGACCTTCCTAATCTGGTCCGACAGGCTGTGCAAATAAGGAACTACCACCGATCGGGAGCCAGGTTTTCGAGTGGCCTTGTCTGGTGTACTAATGGCAAGTTTTAGAAGGGACACACCCATGACCACAACTTTAGGAAAACTGAATCAAGTCAATCTATTGACCCGAGTCCTATGGTGACAGGATTTCATCAATGATGCTCTCGGGCAAGACTGTGCAATGCCACGCTTAACAACCTCAGAATGTAAGGAGAGCCTTCTTCATTCTGGGCTCACAAGTCCAGCACACCTGGTTACTCTCTAGCCGAATATATTGGTCCAAAAAGTTTTGGACCACTTTTTGGACTATTCTCAGTGCAAGAGAGATCCATGAAGCTTACATTTGGAAGCACGGTCCAGACAATGTGACAGTGTAGAGTTGGTGACGATTTTCAGTGGAGAGTTTCAGTCCATTGAGGGTTTCCACCTGTTTATTTGAGGGCACATATCTGCATTTTGGGGGCGGCTTTACATGGAATCTTGTCTTTTTGAGTTTTCTTCTTTGTTTTATTGTGCTCTGGTGCAGTGAAGAGAAAGTCATTGCTGTCTTTCTTCCACTTGTCCTTGTGTCTTTTGCGCTGCTTTTTATTTGACTATGTACCGGCTCACCCAAGTGCAAACATTGTTAACCATAAGGGGTGTTGGCTCTTCATTGCTATCTCTATACCTTGAGTGATGACGAATGTGTTATCTGGTAGCCTCCTTTCTCTTCAAATTTAATTTTGAAGCTTGCCTGGAATTTGCATTCCTTCTGCTTATTCCTCTAACCTTCGTTTTACTACCTGCATAGCTAATCTGTATAAAACTGATGTTACTGTTATCGGGTGGTATGACTGGATATTGTCACGAATGTCGGATGATGAAGCGGCGAATGAACAGAAACGCTTAATTTGGCAAACTTGTGCCGAAAACCGAAATACAAAGAGGTAGCGTCGCAGGCGTCGAAGGTCGGCGGAGTAGCACGATCGAGTGCAAGAGCGAGACTGCCTCCGGCTCGCCACGCAAAGCACATTTTGTACCCGTGTGGGTTTCTGGAACATTTGTGGCTCGATCAGATGACAATGTTCTCGAACTTGTGAGAACGCTAAGTTGAAAGAATGAAGGAAAGAACATTCCGCTCCCTGGAATTGAACCTGGAGTATCCGCGCGATAGCCAAGTGCGGTAACCATTCGGCCCCGCATGTGCTCTCTCGGCGACGCTTGTGGCAATATTAGAGAGCTTTAGGGAACCAGTTTTGGACAAACGATATGGACTGCGCGTGCGCAAGGTCACTGCTGCCTCACCTTGGTCCAGCATCTGAACCGTTAGTTGTAATCGTCTGGTCAAAGCGGCTGATATCAAAAGCGTCTCGACTCGTTTATAGAACGGCTGTTTCGCTGTGGGAAGAGGCTTGCCGAAGCTTCAAGCTTGAATGAAAGCATTTATGGTTGTGCCTGTAAGAAATGTCATGGTGAACGAGACACCTACGCTCTCTTAGTATCATATTGTTCATTTGTCTCAGTTTGCGGGGATGTGGCATAGCTCAGTTGGTTGAAGCGTTGCTCTCCTATTTTGATAAAGGCGTCAACGACACGAGTTCAAACCCTGTCCGATGACATTAGTGGTTGGGTGTCTTGTATTTGCAACGTGGAGCAAAGATGAGCTACGTCAGCTTTGTGGAAGCAAGTTGGCGTAGCACATCGTCTTCATCCAACGTCCCTAGTTTCGCCGTCAACAATCTCCTCTGTGATGATTTTGGAAACCGTTTATTAAAGCTTAATAAAGTTAGGACGTGGCTGGGGCCATGGCTGGGCCTGGGAGATCGGTCGGAAGTGATGTCGCTCACCATGGGGCTTCCGTAGCATCAGTGATCTTGCTGACGATGCGGCTTCCGTTACACCTCTTTCGTGCAAACACGGTACCAAACACCAATCAATTCATACATGAAGGTTCAGGTACATGTCGAATGCTATTCAATGAATATTAGGCACGTGGAGCAATTGGCACACGGATTGGGTCACTTGCCACTAGAGCCAGCAAGTAAGCTGTAGAGTATGGACGTTGTTAACCTCTGTGGTGTTGCATCCTGCAGGCCTGATGACCAAGGAGGAGCGCCGGGTGTATGACTCTATCCCGGTGTCACACGGCAAGTGGTGGGTGCCCGCCCAGTGGTTTGTGGCCCTGGCCGTGCGGGCACGCAAGGAGGGGCGCATCAAGGACGACATGCTGCTCAAGCATCTGCTCCAGGTGGGGCACTCCCCAGACACGGCTGGAAGCCACTCTTGTCTGGCGTGGCAGGGCTCTGATGGCTGACAAAGTTTGCAATTGGGCATTGTCGAGAAGAAATTGACAGTGTTCTTAGTGTGCAGCGTTTAGGCGCCTTTTTGACCCATAATGACGTCACACGTGACACCACGTGTGATGTCACGAGGGACGTCACAAGGGTGGCGTCACACAGCGCCTAAATTTGTCGGGAAAGTTTTCGACTAAAGTTAGTGGGGAAGTTTTCCTTCCAAATTTAGCGGGGAAATCTTCCCGCTAAATGTAGGGGAAAATTTTCCTGCTAAATTAAGCGGGCAAATGTCTTCGCCAAATTTAGCGGGGAAAGTTTCCTGCTAACTTTAGCAGGGAATTTACCGGGAAATTGTCTCACAATTTCCCAGTAAATTCCCGGGAAATAGTCTCGGGAAATTGTCCCACAATTTCCTCCTCAAGAGCTGCGCTCTAATTGGGCATTACAGAAAATCGTAAATGTCTTTTCACTGCAAAATTAAACTATGCATTGCCAAACGCTCATGCTCCGCCCCAATCTAGCGCTAGTGGTCCGAACCATATACCAAGGTTTCAGAACTACCGTATTTTCTGCACTGTAGTCCACAGGGGCAAATTTGTGGTTAAAGATACAAGTATTTGCTTAGATAGTCCACACCCGGTACATAATCTACATCCCGTGCATAGTCCGCACTTAGTGCCTAGTATCATACACAGCACACCTTGACAAATGCCTACTGTATTAGCTCACAAAGAAGCTTTATCGTACATAAATCAACATTATTACAGTCCGTTAGTACTCATAAAATCCTTCACGACTTGTCACAGTGAACGATCTAGGAAAAAACAAATCATTGTGTAGTCCGCAGCTTTCTACTTTTAAGCATGTATATTTCGGAAAATACGATAACCGTTACCCGAGTCAAAAGTTATAAGTGATTTTCTGAAAATTTCAACGAGAAAATAAACCTGTTGTTGCCCATTTTGGGTAACTGGCGTCATTCAGCTCCATGTGTTTGAGAGCTCCATTGGCCGCCATTTTCCCATGGAAAATTTCAGAAAATTACTTATAATTCTTGAATAAGATAACGGTTAGCCTCGAAACATGTGCTTCGAACAACCATACTCCGTTTCACCTAAAAGGTCCCCTGAAAAGAAAAACGAATGCTTTCAAAAAAGGAATGCTTCCATTCACATATTTTTTAAACAGTCTGGTTGGGACACCCGTGTAAAAAAATTAATTTTCTGCAAAACATTTTTTTTAGAGCAATATTGACGGCGCAAGACGCAATTTAGTCGGTAGTCAACTCCCACTTGTTTTCTCTCTCGGCATTTCGGGCGCATGGAGGAGAGCTGGATTGGCTTCGCCTTCACTTTGAGGTGGAAAGACCGAATGACCATCTCGTTACACGATTGACCATTTCGTGACGTCATGGACTTTGCGCGCAGAATTTCAAATAAATCTCTCGCCGTCAATATTGCCCTAAAAAAATTTTTTTTTCGCAGGAAGTTTATTTTTTGACATGCGTGTCGTAAATAAACTGTTTAAAAAAATTGTATCTTTCTTTTCAGGGGCTTATTAAGGAAACAAAAAAATCTGCTTTGTTATTTATTGACAGAATGTGATGAAAATCACTGTGTTTCACCTCCTTGATATCAAATATGCCATTATATTTTGAATATGTCAATTAGTTTTCGAGTTATAAAAAAATAATTGCGCATAATCAGGTAATTTCTTATAAGCCGTTATGGCCCTCTATAATTGAAAATCTTTTTGTGAGTTATATGAATTTGTAGGTAAAGGCTTGCCATGCATTATAAAACTATTTATATTCCTTTAAAAATAGTTAATTTGATCAAAGAATCGTTGTGAATTCCAAACCTGAATGAGGTCACATTATGAGCCATAAAATTTGGTTGGATGCCCTCAGCCATTAACAAATAACTTTACTCCATAGTTGAGCTCCTGAATCCAATGCTATAATATTCATCGATATCCCGGCCGTAATAAAAAGTCCATGAAAGCCCCCATATGGCTAAGCATATTGACAAAAAACGGGAAGCTGAGAAAATTGCAGTTCAAGTTTTGAGATTGTATAAGAAATTCCATAGAGTAATTGCTAAGGAATTGCTAAGAATTGTAACTAAAAAGTTACATTTCTGTTTGGGGCAACATTACAAAAAGGATACAAAAGATGCAAGGAATCAGTAAAATGTTGAGAAAATTCCATTTTTCTGTTTTGACACTGACTGCAGAAAATAGTACAAAGAACTCTATGAAAGAATTGTAACAAGATGTAGTGTAGTTCTGTCTGAACGAATTGAGATAAAAAGTGTGATAATCTGTTCGTGGGAACATTACAAGAAATAGTAAAGAATGACTGAATGAAATGCTAAAAAAATTGCTCGTAAAGTAACAAATCGACAATTTTGGACAATGGGAGGCGTCAGCAAGAACTTGACGCTCTGAATGCAATTTTGTTTGGCCCTGAAAAGGACCTTTGTTCTGTGTGGCACTGGAAAGTGCCCTAGAGCTGTCTGGGGCTGTAGCCTGTTCCTGCCTCGTGTTGCTTGGAGAAGCTATCCTTGTTGCTGCTCCGGTGTGCAGCGTTCGCAACCAAAGGCCGTCCTTCTCGGTGCTCCGACGCACGAGGCAGTCACCGGTGGCAGAGCCCAAGCTTGCGGCAATGGAGGCGTTGGTTGCCCTCCTCCCCTGATTGTAGATGGCAACAGGTGCACTTCACACTGTCCAGGGACGCATTCTCCAGATCACCGAGTGCTCGCTGGCATTTTGTGTCTTGCCCTCACTGCACCGTGCCAGCAGGTCTTCATTGCTGAGCCTCTCAAACACTGGCTCAAGTGCTGCCTGAACACAATCCGGAAGAGGATCCTTGCATGGTGGAGAGGGCTGACCGTTTGCCAAGGCCTCGTTGTACTTACACCAACACTCGGCTCTGTCGGGGCGCTTCCCGTGGTTCGGGGCACTGTCCGTAGACGTCATATGGAGGAGGGTGGCTTCCACTGCTCTCTTCATTCCCGGAACATCATGGCTGCAGCTCCTGAGGGCGTAGCCATAGTAGTTTTGTATTTTCTTGATCTTATCCTGCGTAGGCTTGCCCTTTCCACCGAGTGCTTTGCCTTGAGCTTTTTTTCTCCTCCACGAGGGTGTGCAATGCAGACCCCCTCCATTTGTGGACGTGGTTGATACAGTCCTTTTGTCGATCTTGATGGAACCGTACACCTTGGCTACGGACAAATCGTGAAATGTCCGAGTGTCTCCATCCGAAAGGACGGTGGTGTACCGTAGTCCATTCTTGGCTAGGGCCCTCCGGAACGTTGTTAGCGCAGCCTCCACATCCACTCGGCCAGCGTTACATTCAACGTTCCTCTGGCAGTCAAGGCCTGCGTACCAGTCACTGTAGCCTGCGTCTTGTGGATTCGGTCCCAGCGCACATCCAAGACAAGTTTGAATAGACCACGTGATTGATGACAACGCCGGTGAACAGTTTACCGATCGATAGTACTCCTTTCGTGGCCTTCATGTTGACTCTAGGAGACGTAAACTGCTTTTTCAGGAGGTCACAAGTGCTGCGGGTGAGCAGACGCTTCACTGCCATACTCCTTACTTTTCCGAGTGCCGGAGATCCTGCACCGCAGCACTTGGCTCGGGCAAGAAGCTCATTCGGGACTTTGATGTCGACGACAATGAACTGGGCATCGCTCGTCTGGCATGATGCGTTGGTTCCAAGGAGATCCACCTTCCGCTGGGTCGCCGACTTTTCCGACAAGACGCACTTGCTTTGCTCCGATCGACCAGCACGTTGCGCCTGCTCGGCGGGAGAGTAGTATGTGGCGTCGACGCGAACTGCGCCGGCAAAACTCGAGGAATCCGTGCCAGAACTTGGTCCCGTCATGTCTTCCCCGGGTGCACTCAGCCATGTTCCCGGCAGGTCCGGCAAGTCCAACAGTGGTCAAGATGGTTGCGGTGCACGTGCGGACGACGTCTTGGGTTTCTTGTTCCAGGCATTTTGTCTCTTCCGTACGAACAGTCGCCGCGTGCTTTCTTTGAACCGAGCCTCCCCCGGCATTTCAATTGCTCCAAGCTTTTGAAACTGTAGGCTTTATTCAGCCCAAATATAAGGTTTGAGAAAAATGCTAAATTTCGCGTTTTTTTTACCATTTCAAGACGCGTCTCCCCTCTTAAAAAAACACTCGCATCTCACCACAAAAAAATAATTTTTATTTTTTGTTAGGCGGTTTATTATGGTGTGAGAAGACCACCCAATCAATATTTTGCTAAAGCGTCACATATTTGTTTAATCAAGTGAAAAAGCGCAAGAAATATAGAAGAGGGGAAAGTTACCAAAAGTCACGTGGCTGCGCAACTTTTTTTTTTTTTAATCTACATACTTGCAGTTCTTTAGAATCTACAAAAGATGGGTATCATATTTTTTTAAATATTTTTAGTATTGAGTGTGCGCTTTCAGTGACCCACGACTTTGATTATCTTTGGTGGTTGTGCCTAAACCACAAAAATAGGACACATGACCAAGGAAAAGAGAGTGAGCACGACACAAACCGGCCAGTTCTCGATCGGCGGTTTTCGGGTGGAAAGAAACCGAATTTCGAACCGCAAATTTTGTTCTGGGTGGTTGGGCTCTCATATGTCACATCTAAATAAAAAGCTTGGCGAGCATAAATACCGTGTCAGTGTCCCTTTACGTGCGAGTGTAGCAGAAGCTACAAGAGCGAGCTCCGGGCTTTGAGCGTCGCTGTCGAGCGCTCGTGCACTGCAAGCACTATTCAGGGCCACATGCTCGTGCTCATAGCATCGGCTTCATCTGGACTTGAGCTGGCACCAAGTATAGCGCTTCATCATTTGGGCGGAGAATAAGCATTCGGCAGTGAAAGTAAAGACGACACTTAAGGCTTTTTGGAGGGCATCCTGTATAGTTTATGCCATTTGAGAATGCACGTTTCTTAGCTGTCTGGCCGTGTTTTGGAGGGTCTGCTAAAGCACTCGAGAGATGCTCGGAATTGAATGCGTTATGGGTGCTTTGAGGTGATATCAAAGTAAAGTTAAATATCAAAGTGAAATGGAGTTTCCAGGCTATGGCTTTGCTTCCTTGCCTCTACGGGGCACATTCGCTGCCATTAGGAAATTCGTTTTAATGCTGCGTTGTAAACGGGCCATTAAGAATTGTTAGCCTAAAGCAGAGGTTGCAAATCCCCCGAGTATGCATACGATGATTCGAGCTCCTCCGTCGTGTCCGTGGGGGGCCCAGATACTGAACCCAGACCCTTTCCTCCGGACAGGAGATGCACGAGTTCCGGGGCTGTTGCGGCATGCTGTTCAGCTACGACTGGATCAGCATCCCGCTGGTGTACACCCAGGTGGTAACGCTGGCCATCTACACCTACTTTCTGGCCACCGTCATGGGACGCCAGTACCTGCGCTCCTCCGGGGAGGACCGCGAGATTGACCTCTACATCCCGGTCTTCACAATGCTCCAGTTCTTCTTCTACATGGGCTGGCTCAAGGTGGGCCCACAGGGCTGTTGCCTTCCTGCTAATCCTACGTTTTGTGGCATCTCCTGCAATGCCATTTGTTTCTTTGGGTGCAATGTACATTGAGTGCGACCAGGGGAGTTTCCGGAAGGGGGACCGACGGCCCTTTTTAGAGGCTCTTGGTGTCCACAGATGTGGCCTTGATAGAGCGTGCTCTCACCGACTGCAATCTGCTCTCGGGGCGGGGCAACACGGCAGGCGATGCAAAGGGGGAGGAGCGAGTGATGCGGCTGCAAAATGAGAGGATTTTTGGACCAGTGTGTAACGACAGACTCTGGGAAATGACAAACCCAATTTCTTCTGTCCTTTGGAATTTTATCTTTCATTGCAGTCTCGATGGTAGCCATGTACAGCCGCACTCTATACTCGGTCTCACTAAAACGGTGCAGTACATGCAAAGCTACAGGGGAGCCTGTTCAAGAGGAGGGAAAGCCCTTCTCTCCTTTTGAACAGGTTTCTCCCCTGCAGCTTTGGCTGTACTGCACCGTTTTAGTGAGACAAAGTATAACGGCGCTCTCAGCTGGGGTGCACGTGGCACCAAGAAGTGCAGAATACATTTAATCAAGTTGTCTTCGTGGAAATTTTACCCCTCCCCCCTGCTTAGAAATTCTCCCGGATTTGGTTTCTCCCAACTTGGCAGGTAGAAATGAGTGTACAAAGACAATAGCATGCTGAGTGTACTTTAAGAAACCACTGAGTATTGTAAGTCTCTTCTTCGTGATATAGCTAAAATGGACTCTAAGCCAATTTGAAAATAATCTGCTCGCCTGCATAGCATCGTATAGTGCAGGGTAGACTTTATACTGTACTTATTTTTTGCTGTTTTACACGTTGGAGCGTATTGAGCTTTTTGTGATTCAATTTTGAGTTGTGAGGAGCAGTGTGGTCGTGCTTGTCTAATTGTGTGTTAAACAATTTTTTTTTGTTTACATTCTTGCAGGGTATGTTTAAGCTTTTGCACATGTGGCCAAAACATTGGCTTACTATGTATATTTTGTCTCCTATCGTATTCAGTGCTAAAACTCCACCCTGTATCGGCCCGTCTTGGCTAATAGTATCAATAAACGAACAAACAAATGTGCAAATAAATAAAATATTAGCTCGCATTTAGGCGAACCTGATTTTTGGTTGTTCCGCAGAACTTTTCTCGAGTTGTAGTACAAGGTGAAGTAAATGAAATCAAATTCGTAAGTGCGTGGTGCAAGCCGCTGCGCGATGGAATAGCTGCACCAAATGATTTCAGAACCATTTAAACCTCGTCATTCTGCTTCCTAGAAAAGCCTTTTTCACGATTTTGGCCATGGCACTATAAGCACAAAATGTTTTCCCACTTGCACCACGCCGTAGCGGCGGTTTGGATGATATCGCGATACCCGTTCCCCACTTCCGCTGTCTGGACGATTGGGACAGCCAGAAGATCTCGGAGGCCACAAGTATAGCAACCCGTCGTTCTCTGCCCCAACAGGTGGCTGAACAACTCATCAATCCTTTCGGAGAGGATGACGACGACTTCGAGCTTAACTGGTGCCTTGACCGAAACCTGCAGGTGAGCTCAGAGGCTGGTTCACACATTTGTTGTGTTGAGTGCGTCTTCTCTATTAACTGAACAGAGGGTCCGTCTCAGACCATGGATGCGGAGGTTGGTCCCGTGGCGAGAAAGAAAGCAGGTGTAAATGCTTCGTGCTTTGGGCACCTCCCCACAGCTCGTATTGCAAATGAGGCCCATAAACCATAATGCCGTATTTACTCGCATAATGAACGCTCCCCCCACAACAAATACCAATATTTAAACTTTTTTTTTTTTTTCCTTGCGTAATGAATGCACCTCCAATTTTCGGTTCCGCGAGTCTCGAATTGCGTTAGCTAGCCACCAAGCCCACCGAGCCAATTTTCTTTTGCCGCCAAGCGGTTGGGCCAAGTCAAGCCAAGTGAAGCCGCTCTCGTAATGGCCGCAAGTGTGTAGTTGTGGTAGTTGCAGAAGTGATCAACTGTGAAACCGAGTGGCGCGCACACTTGACGAAGCTTGGGTCGAGGAATTTCCCAGCCCCGGACATTCTTCGCCTATCGAATGCATTGATGTTAACAAACACGCCGTCGTCCGTGGTCCGCCTCTAGACAGTCAGTGAAAGTGGTTAGGCCTAAGAACGGTCGCGTCGCTGTTCGTGCTGAGTGAGCTTCGTAGGGCGCTTTTCCTTCGGCAAAAGGCACGCCGAAAGCGCCCTAAAAAGGTTTGCAATTTATAAAGCGTGGTTACTGTGGCGCACCTACGACCAGCCGTGGGTGCACCTCCATCAGTGGAGACTTGCCACAGTGTCCTGCCGTGTCATATTAGCACCTAATATGACATTTACACTTAGTATGTAAATGCAAAAGCTTTACGATGCCTTCTCTGATTTCCATAAGCCTTGGGGGATCGGTGGGCGAGTGGGCTAGCGCACACCAGCTCGGAGCACGTGGAGCGAAAGCTTGCACTGCAGAACCCAGGATCCTGGGCTCAATCCCCACCCCTGCCCGTTTCGATCTGGATGAGCTTCTTACCGGCGTGTGGTCGGGTATTGCTACTGCGTGATGCACGTTAAAGACCCCAGGCTAGCGGTTGTACTGCACTGGCTAAATTGCTCATCTACAGCTGGGAGACTCGTCGCTCGTTGAGGATGACCAAGTTCTAGGCTGTATAAACATACACACAACTCAATATATATATATTTTTTTTTTCCATAAGCCTTGCACTTTGTCAAACTGTTCCTGTTCTTGTTCTTGGGCCCGGAATATTTCGACAACCTTTGCGTACGACGGGTTCTCGGAGATGAATTAAATTTTGCTGCAGTTTCCTATCTTTGGTGCCCAGGATTATACGGCTCCAAAGCATTCTTTCTTCTAAGGTATCGAACTTGCAATCACTCGCGAGCAACCAAAGCTTACTCGTTGAAGGATTCCCCTTTTCGCTGGTCGCGTTTTCCGAAACAAAACTCGTTGTATGTCAACTCGGCAGTGGGCTGGTAGTATTTCTCAAACTTCTCCGTGAGAACTTTCACATCCCCCTGATCTTCACCCTCTTGAAAGTCGGAGGTAGAGTCCACTTTACGCGCATCTTCACCTATGGTTATCAAGAACGTGGCTGCCTCTACTGCTTTAGGCTTTGTTGTTAGCATTGTTGAGGTTGAAAAGAGCTCAAACTCGCTTTTCCCTGTGCACCAGTCATGCCATAGGTCCCCCCACTGTGTCGAGTGGTTTCGGTGGGGGGAGTAGTGATGACGTCATGAAGCTTTCGGTCTGGTTGTCGTCTAGATTCTTCAGATGGGTAGTTTGGCCACTTCTGACACCATGTCAACTGCTGCCAGTTGTGGAGCGAGCAACAATGTTCATTCAGATGAAGTGAGCATTTACACGCTTGCCACGGTTGCCAACGCTGTGGAGACCATGCAGGGCCAGAAGAAGGTTCGTGTGAACACGTTCGTGCCAGAACCAGAAGTGACTTTATTCTTTCGAAAATAAAATACGAGGCTGCGCCGCGGTGGCACAGGGTTGCCTGTGGCAATCACGTACGCGAGGGTTGCGCCCTCTACATCTCCCCCCTCAGAATCACACTAAAGGTTCAACTTCCTGGGACACACCACCCGTCTGCCACACCTAGTTCTTTGTACAGGTGAGGTATCCAAGTCGGGTTCGTTGCGCCGAGGTGAAGCTTGTTCCTGCGCTGCAGGTGCCGCCGGCTCTTGAGAAGGAGCCTGTCCCTCAGCTGCAAGTGGTTGTCGAGGTGACGCTGCGGGTGACGCTGCGGGTGCCGCCGGTTCTTGGAAAGGAGCCAGTCCTTGGGCCTCTTCTCTCGCGGTTGGGTCTTCACTGCCTGTCCTGAAAGGCACCAAGTTTCTCCGGTTGCGCTGCCAGATTGCTCCCTCGTCGGTTTCCACCACGTACGACCTGGGACGTTGCGCTGGACTGAGGACAGTGGCCTTTACTCGTTCGGGACGAACCCAGACGCGGGTACCGTCTTCCAGTGGCGAGAGGCTTCTAGCCCGATGGCGGCGATCGAAGTCGGTGACTTGCCGACGTTTGAGCTTCGCGGCCTTGGTGGCCACCTCCTCCTGCGGCTTGCTACTTGGCACCAGCAACCTCCCCTCCTTGGGAAGTCGAGTGCGGAGTCGGCGCCCCATCAGCACCTGTGCCGGACTGAAACCCGAGGGTCCGGGGGTATCTCGGTAGTTGAGCAAAGCCAGGCACGGATCGTGCGCCTTGCGTAGCAAGTTCTTCACCGTGCGCACCATGCGCTCTGCCTCCCCATTGGACTGTGGGAAGTTGGGGCTGCTTGTCTGGTGTGCGATTCCGTAAGACGCCATAAACCGAGCGAACTCGTGGGACTGGAAGGGTGGTCCGTTGTCTGAACGCAGAGTGGATGGGATGCCGTGACGAGCGAAAATGCTCTTGAGTACTTGGATGACATGCCCAGCTGTTGCAGAGTTGAGCGAGACCACTTCCGGGTAACTGGAATAATAGTCGACCACGAGGAGGTAAGTCTGTCGGTTCAAGTGGAATAAGTCAGCGCCCAGAAAGTCCCAAGGTAGACTTGGAAGCTGCGTGCTCCGAAGGGGCTCTGCTGGATTGTCTCGGTACGACGTGCACTGTTCACATTGTGCCACGAGTGCTGCTATATCAGCGTTGATACTTGGCCACCATACTGATTCCCGGGCCCGAGCCTTGCATCGGTTAATGCCTTGGTGACCTTCATGAATCAAAGTCAGTGCTGTCGCACGTTGCACTGTTGGTACCACGATGCGGGTGCCTTTCAAAAGCAAACCATCACAAACCGAAAGTTTGTCCAACACGCTTGCATACTTCGTCAGGTGAAGCGGTAACTTTGACTTCGGAGGGAACCCGTTGTGGCACATTGACGTGAGTGCGCGACACTCCCCGTCACTTGCTTGAGCAGTTCGAAGGTCCTCCAGCTGTAGGGATGCTGCTTCTGATGAGCTCTGAAGGACTTCCGCAGCAAACACTTCGATTGTGTCTAGAGGACGAGACGAGTCGGCAGGTTCCGCGGGGACGCGAGACAGGGTGTCCGCTGTTGCGAGAAGCTTCCCAGGGACGTACGACATCGTGAACTGGTACCGCATCACCTTCAGTCGAAGGCGCTGGATACGTGGAGGTACCACGTCCAAGTCCATCTTGCCAAACAGTGAAACCAGTGGCAGGTGATTTGTCTCTACGTCGAAGACCAACCCACGGAGAAACTCGTCGAACCGTTGAATAGCCCATACAGCTGCCAGGGCTTCCTTCTCCGTTTGGCTATATCGTACTTCAGCCGCTGTAAGGGACCGCGACGCGAAAGCAACCGGTCTTCTTTCGCCGGAAGGCTGAGTTTGTAGAAGGACTGCCCCCAGGCCGAATGAACTGGCATCCGCTGAGACGACTGTTGGGTATGCCGGATGATACTTCGCCATACAGCGGTCCGAGACGAGCATCAGCTTGAGCTTGGTGAATGCTGTGTCTTGTTCGTGGGACCAGTTCCACGCAGCATTCTTGTTGAGGAGCGCTCTGATAGGAGCTGCAACGTCCGAAACGTGCGGAAGAAAACGCCCGAGGTGGTTCACCATGCCGAGGAGGCGTCTTACACCTGCTAGGTCAGTTGGCGCGCTCATCTCCTTGATCGCTTGAAGCTTGCTTGGGTCGGGACGGATGCCTCTTGCAGATACTATCACCCCCAGGAAGGAAACGTCGTTCTGGCGGAAGCAGCACTTCTTCTCATTCAAGGTGATGCCTGCCCGGGATAGTCGCATCAGGACTTGCTGCAGGCGGGAGTCGTGTTCTTCGAGAGTGCGTCCAAAGACTAGTATGTCGTCTATCATGCACACAGTGCCTTCCAGGCCTTCCAAAATCCTGGACATCTGCTTCTGAAAAATTCCGGCGCAGAGGTGATGCCGAAGGGCATCTGACGGAAGCAGTAGCGTCCGAAAGGTGTGATAAATGTGGTGAGTTCTTGTGATTCTTCTGCCAACTTCACCTGGTAGAATCCTGATTTAGCGTCCAACTTGGAGAACACCGCTGCGTCTCCCAGCAGGCCCAGGACCTGGTCGACCGTGGGAAGGACGTGGCGTTCTCGTAAGACCACCCGGTTTAACTTCGTAAGGTCCACGCACAGCCTGTGGCCCCCAGTGGCTTTGGGGACGACCACCAGTCCGGCGCACCATGGTGCTGGCGTGTCAACTCGGCGAATGACACCTTCTTGTTCCATCTTCTGCAGCTCCTTGCGGACGACTTCACGCAACGGGATGGGGATGCGCCTTGCCACGCTAAGAGAAAATGGAACAGCGTCTGGCTGGAGGCGGATCTTGTATTCTTCAGAGAGAGATCCGAGGCCCTTAAACAGTGCGTCACGAGTCTGAGAAGAGACTTCCACGAACTTGCCTTGGTCCGAGTTGCGGACGGTGTACACTCCCAGCGCTGCCACCTGGGTCGACCGTTTCTTCCGGGAACGGCAGACGTCCGCGAAATGGCCTTTTTTCTTGCAGTGGTTGCACAACGAGTTGCGGGCGGGGCATTCCGAGCAAGCGTGTGAAGCGCGGCCGCAGTAGCCGCACGAGCTAGAGCTTGAGGTGCGCTTGTCGCGTGCTGAGTTGTGCTTGACGCGTCCCGCTTGTGGCTGCCGAGACTTGGCAGCGTCGAGGCTCACCGGTCGAGACTGCGTGTCGAGGCCTGCGAGCTGGTCTCTCTGTTTTTGGGCGTCTTCTGCTTGTCTCGCCTGTACCCATGCTTCTTTGAGGGTCAACTTGGGGTTGCGGCAGAGCTGGTCGGCGAGGCGAGCGTCGCGTAAGCCAACGATGAAGCAGGTCGCGGACAAGGCGTTCCACGACCTCGGGTGACGGGTAGTTGCATCTCTTGCAGAGCTTGCAGAGTTCCGCGTAGTAGCTGTCCACCGTCTCCCCCGGCTGCTGGACGCGCCGGTGAAACTGCGCCGACTCGTACACCTCGTTGAGGGGGTGGACGAAATGGGCCGTAAACTTCTCTACGACTGCCTTGTAGTCGTTAGGAGCGTCGCCGAGGCCGAACGTCGCAAGAAGAGGACGAGCTTCCGGTCCCATGCAATAAAGAAGTGTGCGGACCTGAACTTCTCCCGACGCCTGTCGAAGACCAGAAGCAAAGGCGTAGTCCTCGAAAAGGCTTAACCACGTCGGCCAGGAACCGGCGTTCTCGAAGTCGAAGCGGTCTGGCTGATGCAGAGAAAGGCCCTGCCATGAAGGCTTGGCACCGTCTTAATCGTCGTGAGGCATGGCAGCGAGTAGGACCAGGACAGCGGCGAGCAGGAACACGGCGGTCGAGAGCCGGGCGACGGGCGAGCGAACTACGCAGTTACGGCGGGGACGAGTCATGCGAAGGCGGTGCCTACTTCGTTAGGCATAACGTTAGGCGCTTCAGACCCCACTCCTGACACCATGTGGAGACCATGCAGGGCCAGAAGAAGGTTCGTGTGAACACGTTCGTGCCAGAACCAGAAGTGACTTTATTCTTTCGAAAATAAAATACGAGGCTGCGCCGCGGTGGCACAGGGTTGCCTGTGGCAATCACGTACGCGAGGGTTGCGCCCTCTACAAACGCGACGTCCCTGGTTACGCGAGTGGAGCCGTGGTAGATAACGAGGTTATGTACGCCAGGCTCGTGACAGATATATTCTGCGCCTCGGAGATGAAACGTGGCTATATAGAAGCTTGAATCGAGCGATATAAACTCGTCCACAGCCCTCACTGTTGCCGTCATCCAAAAAACAATCGGCAAAAGCAGCGTGCGATTAAGGCCCTCTTTGTACTGGTCCCCAAAGCCAGCAGAACACCACGTTTTACGAGTTGCACCGCCACGCGGAAATTTCTTTGTTCTCAGGAGAAAGCGCAAAATGAAATTGAGACCGGAGCTGTAGTTCTTTGGCTATCCATGAGATGATGCAACATGTTCCTGTGCGGAAAACGTGATCATCAAAGGACTATGGCCACGGTACAGAGAGAGATGAGTGGTGCGTATTCTAAGAGCTTGTAAAAAAAATGAAAGCCGTTTACAACTCCCTGTAACGCCGAATTGGAGCGCAGCTCTTGAGGAGGAGGAGGAGGAGGGAAGGGTACTCAGGGGAGGGTATACTCCTCCTTCTCCTCCTCCCCTCATCCTTCAATCTCCACGGGGGGGGGGGCTCGCGCGGTGCATGTCCCAACATGCACCGCTCGGTTACGCCGACGCCGACGGCGACGGCGACGCAGCTCAAGCCGTAAACAGGCCCCTAAGAGCTGCGCTCTAAAAGGTGGCTGCTTGTGGACCCTGAGAAGAAGGTTGTGGAGCTTGGGTTGAGGGGAGGGTCCCGCCCTAGGTGTCGTTCCAGATTGTCGACGACATGCACCAGCGGCACCCGCGCCTGGTGCGCGACATCTACTGGGACGAGGCGGAGCCGCAGCTGCCCTATACCAAGTCCTCGGTGAACCTGCGCACACAGCCGCATCTCGGCTCCGCCATGACGCTCGAGTGAGTGCCTTTGGGCTCTATGGCTCCCTTGAGCAGAGCAAGCTCGCTTTAAAGCGTGTCTTTGTCACACCTTACCCCGCTCTGGTGAGATGGACTGGTTCACTTCCACAGCACTGTCAGCGTAGTATAACGCTCCTCTCGTACATAGATCCCCTCACTTTAAAGCAAAGAAATAACCTTGAAGGGGTATTTTTTGTTTCTGGACGAGTACGTGAATGAATAATTGTAAGGGAGTTTCGAGGTGCTGAGCGCATTTACCGAGCCAGAAAAGGTGACGAGAAATGTTTCCTGAAATGTGAGGCGAAGCTGCGAACATTGGGTGCGCACGCGTTCAGGGTTCGGATAAAAATTCCCACAGAGCCGAGTCCACGGTTTTCGTCAATCGTTTGGTTATGGCCGCGACTGCAATCGAAACAGATGCTTCACTAAAATTATGCTGGCACTTCCAGTCCCTGCATTGTAAAGAAGGCAACCCCCTAACAGTAGCCCTGAGTGAATATGAATGTTCTCCAAGCCTGTCATTTAGACAGCGGCCCGTCCGTCCAATGTAGACATTGCCACATGATAAGGGGAACCATGCCAGACACACAAGCCACAAATGGTACTACCGTATTTACCCGAATATAGGTCGACCACGAAAATAGGTCGACCCCTATTTATTGAACCCACCGAGAATAAAAAAAAATAATTCAAATATAGGTAGACTTTTTTTTTTTTTTTTAGGAACAGGGGAAAGTTAGCGCAAAGGAAAGAAATCTTTATTTACAGCACTCTCGATGCCAAAAACTTAATCATCGTCAGAACTTCCGGACATGTCATCGTCGTCCGAAGCTTCGTCAGCTTGGTAGACATCCTCGCAAATTCGCAACAATACACAATACCTAACTGACACCGTCCGTTGTAAAATGACACTGCGCAAGACGCAACGAAAGAAGGTGGAGACCGGTGAAGCGAGGAAAGAACAAACACAAATACGCGAGCAACGCCGGAGTCGCCGTGAGCAACACGCGAGCCGCCGCAAGCAAAAAGCTAAAGTAACCTCCGTTGTTTCTTCTTTTTTTTCTTCTTTTTTTTTTTTCTTGTGGGCATTTGCAAGGGAGAGCCATGGAGGGCAAAGTGCATGGCGCATCTCGTTCCTCTCCCTCCCCTTGCCCAGCGAGGGGAACGCTACAGGCGCGATTTCGAAACCCGATGCCCGAGGGATGTGCGCGAGCGGCGGCCAAGGGGGGGGGGGGGGTTGTTTGTTGCTGTTGCGGTTGCTTTCGAGCCAAAAGCTTTTTGAAACAAGAAGCGGCGCGGCTCTACGGCTACGCCGGCTCGGTGATTGATAGCTCCATGCCCTCCGTAGGGTCGCAAAATTTGGTCGCGAATGTAGGTAGAAACTCTTTGGTCACGATTATAGGTCGACCCTTAATTTTTGACAACATTTCCGGAAAAAAAAGGTCGACTTATATTCGAATAAATACGGTACGTGCTTTTCAGCGCATTTCCTTTTCGACCGCTTTTTTTGGCGGTAGCACCGACATTTGCACATATTTGACCCTTTTCTGTAGGGCAGAAAACACCACCGGAACACCATAGCGACCTCTGACTTGCTTAAGGCTATAAGATACCCGATGAAGATAGGGCACAGGCACCATTCTTTTTTTGTCTAAATCAATCTCGATCCTCTTCATCCCCTTAGCTTTTTTCATAAAGGAGCTAGCCACCTCCGTCAAAAGGACAGATGGAAACCCTGACAGCTTCAGTCTTTTAACCTGCCTGTTAAAACTGTCCTTCATCAAGTGGACGCACAACTTTTTTAGGGCGCAACCAAGACAAGAAACTGCAATGCTGCTTTTTACCAGTTTTGAGTGGCATGACCTATAGTCCAGAATGGCCTTTTTTGTGCATGGACTAAACGTCCAACAAACAGGTTTTTCTTCTAAGCACAACCAAAGGTCAAGGAATTGTAGAGCCCCTTTGTTGGGCTCTTCAAACGTAAACCTGAGCCCCCCCACCACAGTTCTCAAAAATAGAAAGTATCTTAGCCTGTGTGTCAACCCCATCAGCGCCCTGAAATACAACCGAAAAATCGTCCACATAGCGAAACACTTTTTTGACGGTGGACGCTGCAAAAGCACTTCTGGCACTTCTTCGCCTAGATGTCACTAAGCATTGGGGCCACACAGGACCCAATGCAGATTCCCGGTTTTTGTAGAATAATTTCATTGTCTTATCCACCCATCATCTAGCTGATGTAAAAACGTAAAGGCTCTAGAAAGTTTTCCAGAGTTAGAATTTCTGAATGCGAGTTCTCCGTTGCGCTCTCTACAGGACTTGACTGAAGAGATTGTGAGGCAGAGAATAAAAAGGAACATCTACACTAATTAAATACCGACAAATTTCCCAACTTCTTACTTTCAAAGAAATTTGCCACTGCCTCAGAATTAGAAACTCTGAAAGGGTCTCCGATGTCCAACAACTGTTTCTGCAGGAATGACAACAATTGGCGCTGCCAAGTTCCTCTCTAAGTTAGAATAGCCCGGACGGGCATGAGTCTTTATGCGTCTTAACACTTCAAAAGACTTCTAGGTGCAGACCTTCCGATGTTTTAATGCTCTCCCCCAACTGTCTCAAGGCCAGGTTCTCGCACAGTTCCATGGCCCGAATCTTTGCTCTCTTCGGCACAATGTCTTAAAGCCCTCTTAAAGTTGTTGCTGATAGCAGAACTTGCTTTGTCACAAACATGTCTACTGGCAACATGACAAAGGATCCCTCTTTATCATACTCTAACAGACGCAACCCTAGTTTATGTGAGCTCGAAGCTTGTGATCGTAGGGAGGGGCGAGGAACCAAAGACTGCCGCTGGTTTTAAATTCTGTAAGCTCCAAAGCTCGTTATTGCAGGGTGGGGCGTAAACATTTCAGCAGAGGTCTGCCGGGTGGGGGGAACTTGAAGACTTCGTCTAGAAGGTCCCGACGTTTCAGGAGCGACTTTTTAAAGATAGGGGATTCTTCTACAGTGATGGTCTTTAAATGGAAATGTGCCAGTGAATCCCCAGGGTGCATCGGTGGCGTAGACCAGCTTGCGCTGTAGAACCCATCTCTGGTGGGATGTCGCCATGTCCTGGCAGACTCTCATCCTGGTGATGTTTGGATGTGTAAAAAGTGGCGGGAGTCAGGGAAGTTCCTGCTCCCGAGTCTGGTGAGGAGGCTCCCGTGACCCTCAGTGCCTTCCCCCAGTGTGGACCCCGAGGAGGCGGAGTTTGTGCCCATGGAGACCATCATGGAGGAGGACCACGACGACCACAAGTACACCAGCCCCCCCACCTCGCCTCCCGTCGTGGAGGCACTTGGCCTCGGACACCTCCTGCTCCAGCCAGAGCCAGCCGGCCCCCACGACTGGGCACGGTCAGTGCCCCCTGCAGGAGGGAATGCTGCCGGTTTACATCCTAGCAAAGTTTGTCGCCACGAGCGCCGCTCATCCATGGGGAAGAAAGCAAAACAAAAATTTTGAAAGATTATCTGGAGAGGACATCTTTTGAACGTGGGCGTAGCAGCCTTGATGCGGCAATTATTCGGAATAATGGGACGTCTCGAATCCTTTGTCTTTTCCCCGTGGGTTTATAGTAATAGCACTAAATCTTTATTTAATGTTTCCAAAAACAATCACTTTGGTCTTCACTTTGGTCCACACAATAAAAAAGGAAAACCAAGTGAACAAACATAGCCGATCAAAGGCCGAGATAACATAAAATTGAACAGTGTCATGCATCATCATTTGTTCAGTTTGAAAAGGGTATTGGCAGACATTTTGCCCCTTAGGATAGTGGCCATCTCGTCGGACTAGTAGTTGTTTGGCCTTTAAACTTTAAAAGGGAACTAAAAATGGCAATTAGTTGATAATGGTCTATGTACAGTTGGCCAGAATGTTTACGGACCCGTGCAAGCCGTAGCCGACCTGCGTCACCTTGCGGTGCTTGTTGTCGAGACACATAGTGTGCACATTTTTTGGCACTCGTGCCAACCATCCCACTTTTGGGCGCCTCACGCCACGGCTGCATCTCGGCGACGAGTGGCATCTTCTGCTGTTCAGCATGGTATCTTCTTGCCCCAGAAAAGTCTTCTTACTTCAGTGGTGGGATTTCAAAAGCTCAGCGGTGGACAATTTCTTTTACTGAATCGCAGCCCGGTATTTTCTATCTTTTGTCTCGAATTTGTTGCGGCAAAAGGTGCCAACTCGAGGGTTCCCCAGAGTTTTCCCTGAGAATTTGCCCAGTCATTGTAGGTCTTTGAGATTGATGCACAACATGGCTCGTATGCGCAGTGCCCCGCCCACCTCAGACAACCAGACGCAGACCGGGCTGCGCCGCACGGGCAGCCGCCTGCTCAACCTCATCATGGGCAACAGCAGCGACAGCCTGCCACAGACGCCCAAGGCCAAGGAAGGGCAGCTCCTGGTGCCTCACTTTGTCGTGCGCCAACCCTCCAACCGGCGCTCCTCCCGCACGGTGTCGCTGGCCGAAGGGCTCGACCACCGCAGCGACTTTGCCGCCGAGGAGCGCAAGTCGCTGCTCCGCGAGGACGCAGCGCTCAGGGCAGCCGAGGCAGAGTCCGTCGTGGTGGACCTGGCGCCGACGGACGACGCTGGCAGCCGCCCCGTCGAGCCGGACAAGAAGGCGGAGCAAGAGGCGGAGCCGTCGCCCTACGAACCCAACTCGTCCACCGAGAGCCTGGTCCCGGACAGCCAGTGCAGCGGCGACAGTTACACCCAGCTCATCTCCAAGTAGGCTCTTCTGCCGACGGACCTTTGTGCGGTGGACACGTTGCCTCAGCTGGTTCCTCCATGTTTGTTCCTGGCAGTGGCAGACGTGCTGCAGGTCGCTCTGCAGCCAGGCAGTTGCCCCTCGCCCCCTGCGACGCAGTTTGTTTCCACTTTGGGACCACTTTCGATGCACGGGCAGAACACACCAGTCCGGAATTGTGCGCTACGACACGTCAACGTTTCGACGTCGAAAAGGTTGCGTCCGAATTGGGCCCCCATCGACGGAGCGTTTTGGTAATCCGGAGCCTCGACAGACTGCTCCGGTTTCACGTGGAAATGTCGACGGCGTGCAAGCTGTTAAAAGTGAGCGACCCTTGAGGTGAGAGATCTGGGAAGGGAAGCAACCTTATGTTTGCGCGAGTCTCCGTGTGTGGTGGCCAGTGACAGGTTCCACCAACTTCGAGCGAAGCCAGCCGACGTGGTGCTCGTGGAGCGTGCACCCGGGTTCCCCGGTGTCAGTCCCCCATATACAGGGCCCCCCAGTTAGATTACATTCCGAGCTGCCAGAGCCATCCGCAGCAGAGTTAGATGCATCCTATTTATACCGCAAGTGCTGACCGGCGTGGAACTTAGGGGAGCCCACTGAGCAGTCGAGTTAATCTCGACGCTCGCAATTTTCGGAATACGAGGCCCAACGGTAAGAACGTGCACGTTGGGTCGGTCCGGTGTTGGCTACTCTCGCGAGCCACTTTGCAAGTCCGCGTGTTTGCGGGCAAAGCTTTCCCGGTCTCTCGGGAAGTTCCTATCATCCGCAGTCGCGAGCCCAGCTTGCGTGTGGGCAACGCTGTGCCCCGAGTGAACGCTTATTTGCATTTCGTTGTCCCTGTGATCTTTTTTTGTTGTTTCCATCGCGATGGATCTTTTACATCCAGTTATTTGTGCGAGCCTGGTCTGTTTCTTTGAGCTCGAAAGGTTGTTAAGTCGAGGAACAATGCGTGCAGGGTCGCATGTTCGGTCCGTTTGTACAGGGAGATATGTCGAGATTGCGTCGAGTCTCATTTTTATCCTTGCGAAGCTGTTACTGCAACTCCTCCCAAACACAGACACAAGGTGGTGTAGCCTCAAGCTACGTTAACCGATGAGTAGTCGAAAACTGAAAAGAACCCGTCACCGTTTCAACGGTCGTTTATAGGCGAGTTTGCACCCCATTCCTTAACCCCTGTATGCACGTGGAACATTGCATAGTGGGATAGCGATTTTCTACACTCAAACTTTATTTTTCGGCAAACAGCTTCATAAGGAGTCGGATGACTTTTGAAAACGGGTATGAGGGTTGCACTGAAGGCTAACCATTGTTCCTGCAGAAAGCATACTAGGTGGTTGAGACTAGTGTTGACAGAAACCTTGCGTAATATAAGCTGCTTGGTAGTCTCAGCTGCACCCGATAAAATCGTCACATATACCGAGACTTAAATGAGACTGTCATTGGTATGGTCACACGACTGCTTAAGTCACCTCCCTTGCTAGTGCTACGGCCACTATAGTTTAATGTCTGCAGAGCCAACGAAATCTGCTAAATTTGGCGGACAATGTCTCACCCGCCAAATCTGGGGGATTGTCTGGCAACCTTTCTCGCGTCTTGCTTTTGCATCTCACATTTGCACCGAGCAACCTCGCCAAACATATTCCAGGTTAAAAGCTTGTTTATCTTTAGACAGCGCCTCGATATGCCTCGCTTCTACAGTCGACTCTCATTAATTCAAACTCTCTTAATTCAAACTTGTGGATAATTCAAACTAACATGCAGGTCCCATCCTATGCATCTCTATGGGAAGAAACTCACGGTAATTCATACTTTGCTTTATTCTAACAAATTTTCGGCCGCCCCTCGAGTTTAAATTAACGAGATTCGACTGTACTCGAGTACCCACACCTTTATTTGTTGGTGCTCTTAAATGCTTTTACAGTTAAGGAAGATCCCATGTTGTTTGCGTGATCAACTAAAGCTCATCATGTGATTGTTGCAAGGGACTGCAAACCTCCCCATAGTTGTTTGCTTCGTAGCCTTGGCATAGGTTTGAGAGTCCCCATAGGCAAACCTGCGTCACAAAGATCAAGTTTGTATAAAAGTAACTGCACTAGATGTTACCTAGCCAAGTTCCGGTGATACGTTATTCCACTTCTCTCACTGCACACGCGTCCCACCCGATATTTAATGTTTCCACCAATTCACTCGTGCACCTATGTGCCCGCGCGGGTTTGTTTGGATTTATGTTGGTATATCAGTGGCACATGTGCCACTGGCATTTTAAAATGAACATTTTTTATCCCTCTATAGTTGTCTTGCTTACCTAGAGGGATGTCGAATTTGAAAACGACAATAAAGACTATGCCAAAAGTTTCTACTGTGTGTGCTTATTATCTAGTCGCGTTGCCCTGCCACCTCTTCTGCAGCTTCCCTTATGGTAAACCAACGCTTTCATACGTTTATGCACTTGCTGGCCTTCCGAGACAGCCCCACCAATTCCCTTTTGAAACCCTGCCCTACTTTAGACACTGCAATGAGAGTCAAACCCAAACGAGCAAAGGCGCTTTGCCCAGCCCAGTGTTTGGCGCCCAGTTGTGTAGCAATAAATTACTTGAGGCAGTTTATCTACCCCGAGAAAGTTTTTCCTCTCCTTGCGTAATGGTGTGGCGACGTGCTAAGCTCCGATTGGAGGGCCTATATCCAAAAACCTGCACCCGCTCATGCCGGTGCAGAAAGCATAGTGCAAGGCATTTCCAGTCCAAGACGGGCTGCACTCGTGAATGAAATACGGCGATGGGCACCAAAAGCAGATGTAGGTAAATCAATTGAACAGATCCGAGCCACCCATGTGAGCCTTCCTAGTTTGCAGGCTTCTGCACCCTCAACTGTCCTAAGAGGCGAGCCAGTGTCCCCAAGATATACTAATGGCGAATTCCACTGTTTCAGAGCATGCCGGGATCTGTAAATCGAATCTGAGATGGAGCATGCGATCCAAACCGAGTAGTGGAACACGACCACTCCTCCGGGATTGGCGGGTGCCTTCCCGTCATTCACCTCCCCGAGAATCCCCTTCCCGCGGTCCTGGATCTCGAAGCACGTGTTTTCGCAATTGCAGTGCTAACAACGCGTGCTCGATGCACAAGCAAAGCTAATCATGATGGGAAATATGCGTGTCAATGTGCATCAGCGTAGCCCACTTGCCTCTTCGTCGGAATACTCGTGAGATTTTCGGCCTCTTCTGCGGAGGTCTCAAAAGGCAGTCCTCTTCGTCGCTGCTACTCGAGCCGCTGCTGTTGGAGAAGCTGCTCGCGCAACTTGACGACGACCTGTCGTAAAGCAGGAGCAGCGGCAGTAATGTGGGCGGCCCTTTGCGAGCGACCATTACCAATTCTTCTGAGGTGGGCTGGCCAGGCTGGCTTCCGGTCAAATCGGCCGAAATTGGCGGAGTGACTTTTCTCTGATCAGGAGTGGGAGCTGATCCAAAACGAAAAGTGGAACATGTCCGTCTTAATCCTCATCACCCAGTGAAATAGGCATGCTCCAGAGAAGTTGATCCCGGAGCGCTCCAAAACGACCATTGGAATTTGCCTTGAGAAACCCTGTCCTAGGCAGGTTAGGAGCAACAAAAATATGAGTATCGGGCAGTGAAATGTCTCACTTTATTCTATCTCGGTAGCAATAGGCCTACTGTCTCAGTAGCAATAGGCCTACTGTCTTTCACACCTTTACTGAAAGATGTGAATACTCTTATGGGTTCATCCGTAGCTTGCAAGTGCATTTATCGACAGAGGGTATAGGTTGAGGAATTTGGTGGTGATCGTAGATTGATCTCGAAGGTTATAGGGAATAATTTCTCATACTTCCATTAGGGGATGGATGGTTGTTATCGGCCCTAAGGGGGCGGTATCTTTCGCCACCTAGCTTAGAAAATAAAAAAAATGAAAGCCGTTTACAACTCCCTGTAACGCCGAATTAGAGCGCAGCTCTTGAGGAGGAGGAGGGAAGGGTACTGAAGGGGGGGTCATGTGACCTCGGGGGGGGGGGGGGGTAACGTGACCTTGACGATGACGATCCGATGACGTCATCAGTGATGATGACGATGACGATGCGGATGCCAATGACGTCATCAGTGACGTCACTGATGACGTCATCAATGATGATGATGACGATGCGGATGCCGATGACGTCATCAGTGATGATGACGATGACGATGCGGATGTCGATGACGTCATCAGTGATGTCGATGACGATGCGGATGCCAATGACGTCATCAGTGATGTCACTGATGACGTCATCAGTAATGAGGACGATGACGATGCGGATGCCGATGACGTCACTAGGTTGCATGCAACCTGGATTGCATGCAACAGGTTGCATACAACTCGTTGCATGCCAGTTGTATGCAACAAGTTGCATGCAACCCAGGTTGCATGCCAGTTGCGTGCAACAGGTTGCATGCAACTCTCGAAGGAACCCGACGTCCTCCCGAAGGAACCCGAGGTCCTCCCGAAGGACCTCGGGTTCCTTCGGAAAAATTTACCCATAATGCACTGCGCAGTTACGCCGACGGCGACGCCGCTCAAGCCGGAAAGGGGCGCCTAAGAGCTGCGCTCTAAAAACAATTCCTTTTGCCAGCGATTTCCTTCCCCTCTACATTTTTGTTACCAGACGGTGTGGGATACAGCCAGGATGGAAGCAAAAAGAGAAAAGCAAACCCCACCATGGCTCCTTGCAGAGCGCAGGGAACTGGGGTGCCATTTGGATACATCTCTCACCGCTGCAAGTTCAGCACACAAAGGTTGCCGGTCCATTTTCTTCTGGACCCCGTTCTCTTATCGTCCTGCTTTCCTTTGCAATTCCAAAATGCTAATGAGCTGCTTCTTTCCAAATACATACCTCTTAGTACACCATACATGAGGTCCATTTTCTGGTCAAACCTTGTCAGCCGGTCCCACTAGGAGACAAGGGGGCTGGAGCCATGTGGGGTCCTGCAGCCATTCTTCCTTTGTCTTCCATGCCCCTCTTTTGTTATCCCCATCAACCTTCTCTTTGTGTATCCTTTCAGATGCCCATGGTGGTCCATAATTGTTCGGCAACCACTAGATAGGGGATGTTGTCAAGGTAGAAAACTATTTATAATATAGAGTATACAGTGTGCCCCCCAAAAAAGGGTTTTTTCACCGCAAAATTAAGCAATGCATCGCTCAACTTCTGTCCAAATGTCCAAACCAGTTGCCAATGTTTCAAAACTAACCATTATTAAAAAAGATTTCTGAAATTTTCTATGGGAAAATCAGGAAATCGCTTCTAACTTTTTAATAACGGTAAGCTTTGGCATCTGGTTCGTACTGCTAGAGCTACAGCTGGGCGGAGAATGAGCGTTCCGCGATGCATACTTTATTTTTGCAATTATAAAAACCCTGTATACATTTTTGTTGGGACACCATAGCAAAACATCCGGTCTAGGAGAACATCTAAACGGTATTAGCGCACACGTAGAGAGAAGAGGGAACATACAGGAAAGAGCGCCGTTTCTTTCCTGTGTGTTCTCTTAACGTGTGCGCTAATACCGTTTAGATGAACATGGTTAAAAATCGCACACAAAAAGACAAGGACAAACAAGAAAGGAACACAGAACACAGACAAGCGCGCACTCACAACTCTGTTAAGTAAAGAAAAGAAAGATGAAGTACGATTTTTACAGGGGAGCACGGCACCAGGGGGTGAACAGGTCAGTCACCGTCAAATGTTCGCAAGAAGGCAACTTCTTTTTCACTCAAAGCTACCGACGGCTGACTAACGCAGCGATCGGCCAGGCTCAAGATGGTGAACGCCTCGAGCACCTCGCGTGTTTGTTTTTCTTTAAAGCGGCCAATGATTGATGTTTTTTCCAAAGATGGTGTGCACGCACAGGTCTTACAATGCACCGAAAGGTGACCTCCTACAGTGGATGTTAAAGAAAGTTTGTGCTCTCGGAGCCGGTCATTTAGACACCGTCCGGTTTGTCCTACATAGCATCTTCCGCAGTAAAGAGGGCGTTGTATATAGCATTCTCTTTCCTGCGGAAGATGCTATGTAGGACAAACCGGACGGTGTCTAAATGACCGGCTCCGAGAGCACAAACTTTCTTTAACATCCACTGTAGGAGGTCACCTTTCGGTGCATTGTAAGACCTGTGCGCGCACACCATCTTTGGAAAAAACATCAATCATTGGCCGCTTTAAAGAAAAACAAACGCGCGAGGTGCTCGAGGCGTTCACCATCTTGAGCCTGGCCGATCGCTGCGTTAGTCAGCCGTCGGTAGCTTTGAGTGAAAAAGAAGTTGCCTTCTTGCGAACATTTGACGGTGACTGACCTGTTCACCCCCTGGTGCCGTGCTCCCCTGTAAAAATCGTACTTCATCTTTCTTTTCTTTACTTAACAGAGTTGTGAGTGCGCGCTTGTCTGTGTTCTGTGTTCCTTTCTTGTTTGTCCTTGTCTTTTTGTGCGCGAATTTTAACCATGTTCAACGTTTACCAACTCGCCCAGCTTACCACTCTACTACCGTTTAGATGTTTCATTATCAACTAGCCCAATTATCAACCCTTTTACGATCCAGAAGAATGTTGCTGCTGATGATACAACTCTTGACTCTAGTAGCCAGAAAGTTGGCACCACTTTCCTGAGCTGTTGCAACCTCTCCACCTGCCTTGTGCATTCCGAGGGCCTTTCTTGGAAGTTGCCAATTTTTCTTTCTCCATGCTGTGCACCTGCATTATTTCGGGACATATTCTTAAGCAGAAAAACTGCGCAAACCAGGATTAGAACGATGGACACTTTTGCGAAGAGGTTGAGATGTCCGGGGCTTTATACCAAAGGGTTCAAACGGGACGAATTCAAACGTAAAATATGTCTTGGCTACGGTATCAAATATGAAGGGCGTTTCGGGAACGGGTTGAAACGGGACAGGTTCAAACGGGAAGGTCGTTTCGGGAATGGGTCGAAACGGGAAGGGTTCAAACGGGAAGGTCGTTTCGGGAATGGGTCAAAACGGGACGGGTTCAAACGGGAATGGGTTGTTTCGGGCTACACCCCCATTTTCTGGTCAAACCTTGTCAGCCGGTCCCACTAGGAGACAAGGGGGCTGGAGCCATGTGGGGTCCTGCAGCCATTCTTCCTTTGTCTTCCATGCCCCTCTTTTGTTATCCCCATCAACCTTCTCTTTGTGTATCCTTTCAGATGCCCATGGTGGTCCATAATTGTTCGGCAACCACTAGATAGGGGATGTTGTCAAGGTAGAAAACTATTCATAATATAGAGTATACAGTGTGCCCCCCAAAAAAGGTTTTTTTCACCGCAAAATTAAGCAATGCATCGCTCAACTTCTGTCCAAATGTCCAAACCAGTTGCCAATGTTTCAAAACTAACCATTATTAAAAAAGATTTCTGAAATTTTCAATGGGAAAATAAGGAAATCGCTTCTAACTTTTTAATAACGGTAAGCTTTGGCATCTGGTTCGTACTGCTAGAGCTACAGCTGGGCGGAGAATGAGCGTTCCGCGATGCATACTTTATTTTTGCAATTATAAAAACCCTGTATACATTTTTGTTGGGACACCATGGCAAAACATCCGGTCCAGGAGAACATCTAACGGTATTAGTGCACACGTAGAGAGAAGAGGGAACATACAAGAGCGCTGTTTCTTTCCTGTGTGTTCTCTTAACGTGTACGCTAATACCTTTTAGATGTTTCATTATCAACTAGCCCAATTATCAACCCTTTTACGATCCAGAAGAATGTTGCTGCTGATGATACAACTCTTGACTCTAGTAGCCAGAAAGTTGGCACCACTTTCCTGAGCTGTTGCAACCTCTCCACCTGCTTTGTGCATTCCGAGGGCCTTTCTTGGAAGTTGCCAATTTTTCTTTCTCCATGCTGTGCACCTGCATTATCTTCCACTGTGAAAGCCAGTGCTGTTAGCCTGTCCTACTCGAGCGCTCAGCATTCGAGTGAAACAAAGGAAACAATGGCATTGCAAACAATGAGAGCTGTTTCTATTTGTTGCCTTTGCTAAAAATAGCTCATCAGGTTAAGGTCCTTGATTCCTTTGCTTTTGTGCTGTGTAATGCCCTTGAAAGTTAAGGATTAAATAAATGAAGAAGAAACCTCTTCCCAAATGTACCTCGAAGCGAGTTGGTCTTGCATTTCGTCCGATGGTCGTCCAGTCCCTCACATCGAACTAGAAGTGCTCTGTCATTTGGGACTCGAGGAGAAACCCTGTTTAGATAAAGCAGCATATTGTGCAATGCGTACAATATATTATTCGAATGTCGAGACCCGCTGAGCTTCCTGCGCGAGACCCGTCGTATACATGGGTAAATACATAATCTGTGCACGGCAAATACCTTTTCACTACAGCATATGGCAGTTAAAACCTTCGTCAATTGGCGGGGTCGAGTGGGTGGCAGTATTAATAATGAATGCAAGATAAAACGAGCATTCCAGTCGCATCCTCTTTGTCGCGCACATACTCGACCAAAATAGCTTACGGGTGTTT
This sequence comes from Ixodes persulcatus, assembly GCA_013358835.2. Classification (NCBI taxonomy): domain Eukaryota; kingdom Metazoa; phylum Arthropoda; class Arachnida; order Ixodida; family Ixodidae; genus Ixodes; species Ixodes persulcatus. The sequence continues at coordinate 52,561 of JABSTQ010009411.1, forward strand.
GTTTTTACTCCCAAAAGTGGTGCAGTGCTTCTCAGCAAGAAAGTACACATGCCATCAAATGCAAGATTATAGAAAAATATGCGATAGCTGCGCCACCGGCAGTGTCTGAAATTGCAGCCACATAGGGTACAGCTTTTTGAACCGTGGTTAAAACCGCTCAAAAGACAAACACGAGAGAAGACAAACACGGGTGCTGTCTTCTCTCTTTTCAGCGCTTTTAACCATGGTGTCATCAAGCCCAACAAGTACTTTTATAGGGTGCAGCTTGGTTAGGGTTGTGTTGGAAACAGACCAGCCTCAAATCTAGCGAGTGTATTTGGAAAAAATGAAAGCCGTTTACAACTCCCTGTAACGCCGAAATAGAGCGCAGCTCTTGAGGAGGGGGGGAAGGCACGGGGGGGGGGGGGCCCGGGGTCACGTGGCCTGGGGGTCACGTGACCTCGAGGGATGGGGGGCGGAGAAAATTTTCCGCTAAATCTAGCGGGGAAAATTTTCCGCTAGATTTAGCGGGAAAAATTTTCCGCTAAATTTAGCGGGGAAAATTTTCCGCTAGATTTAGCGGGGAAAATTTTCCGCTAGATTTAGCGGGAAAAGTTTTCTGCTTAATTTAGCGGGGAAAATTAGCGGAGAAAATTTTCCGCTAGATTAGCGGGAAAAAATTTCCGCTAAATTAGTCGGAAAAATTTTCCTCTCTAGTAGCCAGAAAGTTGGCACCACTTTCCTGAGCTGTTGCAACCTCTCCACCTGCTTTGTGCATTCCGAGGGCCTTTCTTGGAAGTTGCCAATTTTTCTTTCTCCATGCTGTGCACCTGCATTATCTTCCACTGTGAAAGCCAGTGCTGTTAGCCTGTCCTACTCGAGCGCTCAGCATTCGAGTGAAACAAAGGAAACAATGGCATTGCGAACAAAGAGAGCTGTTTCTATTTGTTGCCTTTGCTAAAAATAGCTCATCAGGTTAAGGTCCTGGATTCCTTTGCTTTTGTGCTGTGTAATGCCCTTGAAAGTTAAGGATTAGTACCTCGAAGCGAGTTGGTCTTGCATTTCGTCCGATGGTCGTCCAGTCCCTCACATCGAGCTAGAAGTGCTCCGTCATTTGGGACTCGAGGAGAAACCCTGTTTAGATAAAGCAGCATATTGTGCAATGCGTACAATATATTATTCGAATGTCGAGACCCGCTGAGCTTCCTGTGAGAGACCTGTCGTATACATATGGGTAAATACATAATCTGTGCACGGCAAATACCTTTTCACTACAGCATATGGCAGTTAAAACCTTCCGTCAATTGGCGGGGTCGAGTGGGTGGCAGTATTAATAATGAATGCAAGATAAAACGAGCATTCCAGTCGCATCCTCTCTGTCGCGCACATACTCGACCAAAATAGCTTACGGTGTTTGTTTTTACTCCCAAAAGTGGTGCAGTGCTTCTCAGCAAGAAAGTACACATGCCATCAAATGCAAGATTAATAGAAAAATATGCGATAGCTGCGCCACGGCAGTGTCTGAAATTGCAGCTACATTAGGGTACAGCTATTTTAGAACCGTGGTTAAAACCGCTCAAAAGACAAACACGAGAGAAGACAAACACGGGTGCTGTCTTCTCTCTTTTCAGCGCTTTTAACCATGGTGTCATCAAGCCCAACAAGTACTTTTATAGGTGCAGCTTGGTCCGCTAAATTTTAGCGGGGAAAATTTTCCGCTAGATTAGCGGGAAATTTTCCGCTAAATTTCAGGCGGGAAAACATTTCCGCTAAATGTAGCGGGGAAAAATTTTGCCCGCTAGTTAGCGGGGGAAAATTGCCCGCTTACATTTAGGAGGGGAAAATTTTTCCGCTAAATTTAGGGGGAAAATTTTCCGCTAGATTGAGCGGGGAAAATTTCCCGCTAAATTTAGCGGGGAAAATTTTCCGCTAGATTTAGCGGGGAAAATTTTCCGCTAGATTTAGCGGGGAAAATTTTCCGCTAGATTTAGCGGGAAAAGTTTTCTGCTAAATTTAGCGGGGAAAATTTTCCGCTAGATTTAGCGGAGAAAAGTTTCCGCTAGATTTAGCGGGAAAATTTTTCCGCTAAATTTAGCGGGGAAAATTTACCGCTAGGTTTAGCGGGAAAATTTTTCCGCTAAATTTAGCGGGGACAATTTTCCGCTAGATTTAGCGGGAAAAGTTTTCTGCTAAATTTAGCGGGAAAATTTTTCCGCTAAATTTAGCGGGGACAATTTTCCGCAAAATTTAGCGGGGAAATTTACCCATCATGCACCGCGCGGTTACGGCGACGCCGCTCAAGCCGGAAACGGGCGCCTAAGAGCTGCGCTCTAAAAGTTGTCCCGCATAGAAATATGTCCTTTCTAAAAAAGTGAAAGCCGTTTTCAACTCCCTGTAACTCCGAATTAGAGCGCAGCTCTTGAGGAGGAGGATGGAAAGGTACTGAGGGGAGGGTATACCCCTTCTCCCTCATCCTCCTCCTCCCCTCATTCTTCAATCTCCTCCGGCCGGGGGGGGGGAGGGGGTCACGTGACCTCGGGGGGGGGGGGAGGGTGTCATGTGACCTCGGGGAGGGAGGGTCACGTGACCTGGAGGGGGGGTCACATGACCTGGGGGCGGGGGGGGGCTCGCGCAGTGCATTATGGGAAATTTCCCAGAATGCACCGCGCGGTTATGCCGACGCCGCTCACGCCGGAAATGGGTGCCTAAGAGCTGCGCTCTAAAAGAAGTATTTTTAAGCATCTTGCACAACCAGTCGGTGGTGTTGCAGGTTGCCCAAAGTCGAGCATTTGCAATGTGTTCTCTTCCATAGAATGGCCAAGAGGAAGAAGCACAAAGAGCACGACGTGCCGACTGTCGCAGACACACAGGCATCTTACCGCGATAAAACGAGAAGTTGATCGGCAGAACTTTTAGCCTCTCGAGGCGATCTTGAGGTTCAAGGCTTTAGCGTATTTTTTGGTGACCACGACACATGCGATGGAGCTAAACGGTCAGTCTGTTACCAATGGGTGTTTATGTGGAGGACACCTGTCGGGGTGTGTGTTTTCCACTGGAAATGTGCCACGCTAGTGACCATTAATAGGGGTGTGCGAATATTCGCCCTTTTCGAATAATGAATCGAATGTTACCCTATTCAATTCGTTAATCGAATCGAATATTAATTCTTAAAAGTTTCGAATATTTTTCGACTAATTTTCGAATCGTCGCTACGGTGTCGCGCTGCGAGATTCCCTTCACAGGCATCCCACAACGTGCCGACACGCCTGCCATACGTGCCCGCAAGATGGCAATACATACCCTCTTCTCCTGGACAATAATTGTCGTCATCGGCAGCAGCAGTTCCTCTCTATACGTAAGTTGATGTTGCCTTCATTAGGGACAAAGAGGTTATGAGTACTAGGAGAAGGAACATTGTATATTGGTGAAGCCTAGTCATAAAAAGTTTAAACGATGTTGTGGCCAACGTGACCGCAGATCTCTCTGGCGATTGGTGCGCATGACATGTCACGTGTGAGGTGGATGGTTGATTGTAGAAGGATTCCTTGCAGGCTTGCGCGCGCTCTGTCTGCCGGAGGCTAGCTACGGTCACGTGATGTTGTCACGTTGGCCTGATAAGTGAGGAGAGTAAGGAGGAAAATGAGAAAGAGGCGAGGTGTCAAGGAAGCATGGCTTGTGGAGGCTACGCGGCTGACGTTATGCCCTCTCCTACCCTTCTATCCTCCTTGATTAGGGACCACTGTTTTAAGTATAACCCGCATGTTAGCGATTTGCCGAGACGAGACAGGCGACGTCGACCCGCTTCGCTGTCACTCGGTCAGTCGCGCGATAAGGCAAGCCGCATGAAAGTGGTGTGAGCAATTGACCAATGCGATGAGGATGTTGTCTAGAAATCCAAACACCGAGCGACGCGACGAGCGACAGTGAGAAATCTCCGTCGCTCGCTGCTGAGTCCTGACCCTCGTCGCTGTCTTGTCGCTCGTTAAATCGCTTACATGTGGTTCAGCATTTAGGGACCGCTTTCGCACGAGACTGCTCGTGCACGCTTTCGGGAAGCGTGTCGTGGAGACGTTACAGAACTGGTTGCAACGGTACCACCGTTCTGCGTGAGCAAGGTAGAAGTAGTAGAAGCAGGAAGTTGTTTGAAGAGAAAGCGCAGTAGAATGTGGAAGTTTTTCGGCCGCTCCCATGCAACCAATTGAAGAAGCCACAACAGCTGCTTTTGCCGAGTTTCTCCCAACACTTTCCATGGTTGTTTAATTGTTCAGTGTGCGATGATCTTGATTTTTGAGGGCACAAGTGGAACAAGACAATGCGTTTTCCCAGAACTTTTCAGATCATTGAAAACAAGGTTCCTGGACGTAAGCACACAGGCACATCACGCCCTTTCCACCTTCTTTGATCCTCAATTCAAGAACGTCTGTTACAACAAGGAATAAAAACAGAATGTTGAGTTCCTACCAAGTACAATGCTTCAGGATGCACCAGGCTCAAGCGAACTGTGATTTCATGTTCAGCATCCGCGTCAACCATGATAAGTTTAGCATTCTAATATTTTAGTAGCTTTTGTCTCTATTTAAATATATATCGTTGAGCTCTAGCTGTTATTGTCTTGTCGCGTTTTTACAATAAATTTAAGGAACATTTTGGAACAATAAAAATAAATTTATAATCTCTGCTCTTCTTTAATAGCTGTCTACTTACTATTCGGAAACTATTCGAGAATTATTCGATTCGTATTCGATTCAGTCCGGGACTGAATCGAATACGAATCGAATAGTTGTGGGACTGTCCCACAACTATTCGATTCGTATTCGATTCGGTTTCAAAAATCACTATTCGCACACCCCTAACCATTAAGTGGAGAACGTCGGCAAGCGTCTTAATTAAAGCAGACTCTGGCATTTAACCATATCTGGCTCTCAAGTCCCGAGAGAGTTTCTGACATAGATGACATTCTTCTAAAAACCAGTCAAGTACCGGCAGATCTTCATTTTATTCAAATGTCGGACCGAGAGCGTCGCAGGCGGTCGACGGCCAGAGAAGAGACCGGAAGGTCACGTAAAACCAGGCAGGGCAGAGCAAAGCTGCCTTTCAAAAACCACACTCGAGGAAGAGAGATCCAACGGCCCTGGGACCCCGAGCCTGGCGTCACTGGCTTTCGCCAAAGGCACGGAGGAACGGAGCAAGCAGCCCCTGCAGCAGACGCACTCCCGGCCGTCCCCACTCCACGGGCGCTCCTCTGTAATCCTTCTTTGTTCGCAACCTCGGAGTGAAGGTCGCGACGGGCGCACAAACTCGCGTGACCGATTGCAGGACAGTTCGAGGGAGGACGCCCATCTTCGGAGAGTCACTGAGCAGGAACTCTCCGAGAAGTCCGCGTTGCCGCGCCAGTTCGGGAGCAACCGTTACAGCACGCTCGTTGCGACGTGGCGGCTACGGAGTGCTTGTAACGCCGCCATTCGGCAACCACAAGTCTCGCAACTTGACGGTCGAAGCACAACGGTTAAGGGACGACCGATCCGGCAGCCGCAGCAGGACAGCCGGAGCATGTAGCCTCACATGAGGGCCCAGTTGGTAGAGGAGAGCCCCGTGGACTGCTCTAGCGCGTGCGCCACCTGTTCAGGGATGCCGTGAGAGAGCCAGAGCCGCAGCAGCTGGTCGTAGCGGCGGGGGCACAGGTGCAGCGGGTTGCCTCGCACCAGGCCCGGGTCCGTCTCCCCGTACTCGTCCACGTACGGTGGGGGCAGGTAGCAGCCTGCGCCAGACATCTTCCTTAGTCTACTTTTGGCATGAGACCACCCTCTTATGCCCAAAGCTCCAAATACGGGGGACCTACAAACCTAATACAAATCTGGTAACAAATGTACCTTTTCTTCCTACGTGTTTTTCAAATATTGTTTGCAGACAACATTGGGCAATTTATAGTACTACCTACCGTTCAATGACTGAAAGCAGCTACAACTTGGGGCGGTTTTCTAGTGATGCGGTTATTCCTCCCAGCAGGTATTAGGGTCATTCTACGCCATATAACCAGTTACATGGGGAAAATAAACCTAGCGCCACCGGCAACTGTTTTGCAAAAGGCGTCAGCAATGACATGGCTGTCTCTCCTCGAAACTATGCATAAGCTATGACTGCTGTTAGTTGCGATTTGTGAACGGATGCAACTAGAATCTCCCAGATGACTCGCATACCCCTCAGTCGCTGTGCCGATTGCTCTGTTCTCCCTTTATTTCATTGTCACGTTCAGAGATTTAAAGGATCGCCGCAAGGAATCTCGTGTCAACAGATCCGACAGGCTGTCGTAATCGTTGGATTGGTGTGGCAATCAGCCAGAAAACTTTAAGAAAGAAGCACATCGTCCCTCGGTAAGCAAAGCTAGCAAAGCATGATAGCCAAAAAAATCGACACTGCTGCTAAATGGAGCACGGAAAACCACCACTTTAGGCACGGCCACATTGGCGTCGCGGAGGCCAGCGGCATGACGGTCGTCGCTGCCGGTTGCCGACCGAAACCAGTTTTCGGCTTCACCGGCGCGACGTTCTGCGCCGCACAGTCAACCGCTCCATGCGCGGTTCAGAGATTGGCGCCGCTCGCCGCAGAAGAGAAGAGCCAATGGGAGGTGGCGTAGATAGTGACGTTGCAATACCATGGCAACGCTCAAGCCGGTCCCCCGCGCCTCTTTCACGTTCCGAAGGACGTGTTTCGTGTCGTCTGCTATCCCTACTTCGCCCCCGATGCCTTCCCCAACGGAGCGGTTCCTTGAAACTGTGCGTCTGGTTCCCTTTTTATATGACAAAACGCAGCCAGACTACCAAGATAATGACGCTAAGAACAACCGCTGGGAAATTATAGGAGAGGAATTCGGAATTACAAGTGAGTTTCTCCGTGGCACTTGTTGCTTGTCGTCTGTGTTGTGACGGATGTCGTGTTGATTTGGTGACATTTTCGAAAGTAGCCTTCATCTCTGGCGCGCCGCCGGGGCAGCAAAGCACGGACCCTTCCTTCGGTGTTTTGGTAGAAACAACTCGGCCGGACCCAAAACCTGTGCCTCCTTCCCTTCAGAGCGCGGCGACGTCGCAAGGTCAACGAGCAGGCTAGGATAATCACTTTCACGCTGATCACCAGGTCATCATGGACACCTACCATGTAGGCAGCGAGTGCGGTTTCGATGCTGATATATGCGAAAGATGAGAGCCGAAACGGAAGAATCTACCGAAGAGCAGACGACAAAAGAGCAAGAAATCCGGCGGGAGGCGCGCGCGCGATCGCGAGAGCCAGTGCTGTCACGTGACGCCCGCAAAACGGAGGCCAATGTGGACTCCTCGCGTTGGGACGCCGGACGGCGGTGCCGCTCAGCGGTGCCGACCGGCGGCGCCGTTCACGCTAGTGTGGTCAGGCCTTTTCACTAAAAAAAATCAAATTACGATACTGATTTATCTAATTGCTTCTACATGACATAGAAAAGCCTATACTACCCGTGAAACAAATGTTTCATTTTTATTTTTATAATAAAGTGAAGGAAGCGGAAATTCAAAATTATTATCAACTCATAATTGTCTGGGGGTTTGGGATGCCGCAACCGTGAAAACCTCCCTGTAAGTTGTCATGGCAACTACATGCACCAGTTTGCTGCACGCTGCCAGGTATTCTTACACGTAACTCCACATGTCCACGGGACCGTGGCATAAAAATCTCCCGCTGGGAGGAATAGCCGCATCACATGCACCTGGAACAAAGCACAGGTGCATTCCGCACGGTAGAAAACCAGATTTGCAATATTTGAGCCAGTTTTTCGTCTCACCTGACGTGACAACATTATATCTCGCATCCACTCTTGACCTAAAGGACAATCTCTTTTGAAGATGCATTTCGATCCTCCACTGCTAAAGCACTAAATTCATTGAGCCAATCCAGCGCAAGCTCCGTTGCCTCTCCTAATATGCACCCCACCACCATCTGTCAACGCTTGCACAAGGTGCTTCCTAGCCAGTTTCCACAACCAGTGGGGCTGTGGTGCCATCCTGTGGCGACGTTGCAAACTCTGGTTACTCCAAAGCAGTCCAAGCTTAGCGCATGTATCGGAGCACTAATACTAACATATTAAAACATGGGGTGGGCTATCTTTGGATATGTGACAGCAAAACTTAAAAAAAACATTAGCGATAAATATTGGGGCATTTGGTACAAACCACATGACACGGGAATTTAAACCGCAGATTGCGGACACAGTTAATTCGTGTTTCTCTATGCGATCAACACGCACCCTTTCCTCCTCTATATTTCTCCGACCTCTGTGCACAGGTACTGGTTTCGAGCAGTTGCATTTCTTGGCTTTGTTAAAAATATATGTGACTCTGCAGTGAGATATTAATTGGGTAGTCTTCCGACACCATATTAAATAGCCTGGCAAAAAATTAAAAAAATTTCTTGGGGGGTGTCAGTGTCTCTTTAAGATGAGTCAGCGATTGAGAGGTCAGTTTTTCAGGGCCATAAAGGCCCCAGTAGATGCCGCTTGGACGCCCCCAAAAGGAAACAAATCCAATTTATGCAACCCGTCCCCAATCACACTGACGTATCTTCTGTCGTCTACGGAGCCATTCGCCACACTTGGGCATTTTACCGATACCAACACCAGCGCCAATGACTAAGCGCCTGCGCATCAACGAACGGCAAAAGCGGCGGATGCCGTTCATCAACGTGGCAAAACGTGGCTTACCTGGGAGAGAAAAGGCCTTTCGTGAAGCCAACCTACAACCGCACGGCGGACGTACCGTTAAAAGCGGCGGATAAACGTCCTATCCGGTACACAGATATGCCGCATTTGCGAGTGGTGCACATTTGCCCAGAACGTTTGAGCAGGCTTTCTAACGAATTTCCTAGAAAAGGCACTTCCATGACAACTGCACAGTTCTTAGGCTACCTGGACTGAAATCCTTTCATGACGCCGTGCAAAAGATTTTCCCGGGGACAAGCTGAAGCACCAGAGGCCTGTCAATCAGTCGGATCGCTCAGAGAAGCCACCAGAGAGAAAGTCGATTACCGGACGAGTCTTTCATAAAAGCCGAGGAAGACAGGGAGGGGTGATATCGAAGAGGGCGGGGAGTGGTCCCCCCCGAGGCTTGCCTTTGGTGTGTCCCACAAGCAGCAGCACCTTGCAGTCCCGCACTCGCAGGAAGAGGCCCACCCCAGCGCCGCACGACGTCAGGTGCAGGTTGCAGGCTCCCAGGCGCTCTCCCCCAACCTCCACCTGCATTGCCATATGACAGGCTCAAAGCCCCTTTCCACGACTATACTGCTAGAACCCATTGTAATTTCCTGCGCTAAATTTGTTTTGAAAAGAGAGTTTCATGCATAAATCGATTTATACCCAAAACTCCATCCCATTCGGGAAAATATGTTTGCTGGGTCGGTGATGTATCGCCCGTGGCATCCCCTTGCACGCACACTTGGATCTCTCGGCATATCCCACTTCAGCTTTTTCGCTTGCCTTCCGCGTTTCGGGCACGCCGATTCGAGACCGTGAAGTCTCGCGGCATCGCTCGCTTCATCCGAGTCACTGATCGCAGCAGCAATGAGAGTGACTGTTATCAAGAGATGTTGGAAGCTGGTCACTTTGACTTGGATCCGCTGGCGACCAGTTCCAGCAACGTTCAGATCGTCACGGGCAAACTCGCTGTTGTCCGCGATGATCTCGCACGTGCACGCAGGGTCAAAGGGCAAGGGGCAAGAACAAGAGTCGCGAGAGAAAGTGCAATCGTGCCGTGGGGGCGCCTGGAATCATCACGGGGATTCTGGTCACCATGGTGCGAATAACTTATGGCCAGTGTTGCCCGGTCGCCAGACCAAAATTATCAACATTCGTAAATTGATTACCGTATTTTCCGGTGTATAAGTCGCGGGTTTTTTTTAACATTTTTCTTGGTGCGACTTATACAACAATGCGACTTATATAAGATTTATTTTTTTTGAGTTGCGACACCATTTTTTTTTATACTCCGCGCGCCATCTTTTGTAGAGAACGATAACTATGTAGCCATAGGTGGTGTTTCCCCCTCCAGGAGGCACTGCTGTCGCCGCACTATTTTGACTCGGAATGCGAGGCATTTTAATTTGTTGTCTTCCCCGAAGCGGCTGCAGAATATTTTCTCGCGTCTTTTTCAGTTTCCGTTTGATGAGCAGTTTTTTTGTACCATGCTCCAGCCGTGTTGCTACATGTAAAAGGAAGGATTGTAGCTAGCCAATCTTTTGGAGGTACAAAAAAAAAGTATGTCAAGGTTTATTTTTCTGCCCGCGCATCGACGCTCGCGTCGTCTCCGGGACTTGGCCTAGGCTAGGCCTAGTGCTCCAAAGGTTGGTTCGCGAGTGTCTAGCTGCTTAAACTTTCGTTCGCTCGGCATGCGTTCGCTCGAATATAGTCGACTACCCGCTCATTTGGCACATTTTACGTCCTTTTGCTGCGAAACACTCGATTGCCCCCGCCAGACAGCACCATACTATGGGCATTTCTCATGAGCCGAAATGCGCGGCAAACGGTACGTGGGATCTAGCAATTGTGCGAAACTTCAATTTCGCGATACCAATGCGCGTAAACTAAAGAACTCATCGCGTGAACCGTGCATGCGACTTATACAAAGGTGCGACTTATATACCAACTTCTTCACGAAAACGGCTCAATATACGGATGTGCGACTTATACAAGGGTGCGACTTATAGTCCGGAAAATACGGTATTGTAATTACTAGAGCTCTAAAAATCGCAAAACTTGATGTATATACTAAGTAGCCTAGGAGCATTCCATTCTAAGAATAATCTACCCATCTAAGTTTCGTGTCCTAACCACTTTAAATAGCAATAAATGACAAAATTATTAATTTAAAAAAAAAAAAAAAAACTTTCAACATTTTTACAGTCCAGGGTACCCGCCCAGAAAATATGATTGCACAATTTCACCTCAAGCTCTTTTAAAAACAGCAAATTTGGAGTCTGCATGAGCTGGATTTAAAGTATCGAGAAAGATTTTCTCAGCTTTCCCTTTTTGTCTAATGCCACTGCCTTAGGGGGTTTTTGGGGAGGTTCTCCCAAACGGATCTGAGGAAACTTGGTATTGTTGTTTTCTGAAATACCTGAACTCCATCCTAAAGCTTTCCAATTTGCCCTGTACTCAATAGATAAACAGTACTTAGCAGCGAAAATTATAGCTATATTTATTTCCTGACTGCAATAGGGATTTATTTATAATAAATGATGTTTCTTTCTAAATATTCTATCAGCTTTAGGCTTTAGGATGTACCTCTGTAAATCACTGTACATAGTTAAAAGAAGAGATTTGTAGTAAAAAATCACGCCAACGACCGAAAAAAAAAAAAGCATTTTGCTATAATCCAGAATCAAGAATACATCTTAACAGCTGTATTTAAAAAAAAAAAACTACCGTAAAATCCCGTAAGGACGCCCACCCAAAATGAAGAGATAAATGGTGAAAAGCATTGGTTGAGCGATCTTTGGGGATGGCACAGCAAAACTTCATCAAAAATTCATGATAAACACCCTGGCACCAGCTACAAACCACGTGACGCGGGAACTGATACCGCAGATCGCGGACACGGCAGATTAGCGTTTCCCGATGCGATAAGCACGCGGGAATTCGCTACAAACTCCTTTGTCACGGGAAAGGATACCGCAAGTGGCGACGCAGCAGATTCGCGTTTCACGGTGCGAAGGACTCGCGGAAACCCGCCGAGAACTCTCATCTCACGGGAACGGATACCGCAGATCGCGGTCGCAGCAGATTTAAGTTTCATGGTGCAATATACACGCGGGAACAACTGGCGTGTTACGCGAGCCGATATCGCGCGCAGATCGCAGACAAAAACGCAGGAACCCGCTATGAACTCGCTTCTCGGACGCACCGGTACCACAGATCGAGCCGTTGATGCGCGATTCCCGTCGGACATCGCTTGATGTCCAACGAGAATCGGGGGGGGGGGCAATGTTTCGGAATTTTTATGTTACGGATATTTAGCCAAAAAAACGGGATGGGCGATCTCTCGGGGGAGGGCGCCCTTACGGGATTTTACGGTATCTTGATAAATGAGAGCCTAGCTGCAAACATGGAGTGCTCTGCGAGAGCTGAATTTATAGTCACTTGCCGCATTTTCAGCCGCTCCGAGGATCGGCCACCAGTCCTCGGAGCGGAGGATGTGCCGAACCTGTACAGCGCGGAAGCAAATACGATATAGCTTCACCAATATACTGGAAACTCCTCCGAAAACCTATGGGAGCAGCGGCGAACGTCACAGTGGCGCCTCTAGCGGACTCGGAGTCTACGGAAGCAGACGACGCAATGGAAAAGTATAGGCTCCGCAACGTCCTCGAGCTTTGCGAGCCCTGTTTCGTCACCCCAACAGCAGAAACAATTCATTACGGTCAGTCCGCTTGCAAAGCGGAATCCACTGATCACAACTGCAACGACAATCAAACAACAACGCGCGCAGAAACAAAGATAGAGCAGTTTATTTAGAGGTCTCAAACGCCACTCAGGTGGATCAAACGCTTTTGAAGCGCATCTGGGAAGCAGAAAAAAGGCGTTTAGCTACTCGAACTACGTCGTAAGAGGTTACTGTTTATACGTTACAAACTGCATTGTCACAAATTATTACCCGAATAGGTGATTATTAAAACGTGCGTAAAGAACACGTTAAAATTACCAGAGCAAGCGCACAAGCCTATGCTGCTTTACAAAAACAAAAAGTAACGAAAAAAATGACCGTGCAAACACTTTCCGAACTTTACAGAAAACATGGGGTCCCCATCCCAGACGAAAATAAAAAGAAATGGGGAACAGTCGCGAACAACAGCAAATGAAACAAAGAAGTTAGCAGATGATACAAAGATACCCAGCAAAGACCTCCTTCAACGACGACGATCACCCGGGGCCTCGGTAGGAGCATTGAAAATTAGCAGGTGGTGCTCGCCGTTGGTGTGGAGTCCGCAACAAACAAAGCAAAAGCAGCACGACGAAACTATAAAAAAAAAAGAACCATCACTTCTTTTTTTTTTTAGCTGCACGTTACAGGTTTGTTTATTTGCTTTCGTGGCGTTGGTAGGAACTAAGAAAAAAACAGAGGAAAGGAACAACGTAGTCCAGCTCACACTGCCCGGTAAATAAGAGCCGCACGCTGCAATCTGTTTCGTGCTAGCAGTGTGTGACCTTTTTTTGCTTCGCATTTCTCTACCCAGTGATTTTGGCAGGTTGTTTGTTCGCTCGCTTGGCCCAGCAGTTCAAAAGTACATTCCAGTACTTGTTGACGTACATGTCCAGGCGATCCTTGCACACCGCGCCTTTGTTTTGCGTGTCGATCAGTGGCCTCAAGAGTGTTTTCAGCTGAACTCTTGTTTGGTGAAATAATAGTCTGTTGAGGCGTCAGTGGCGATTTTGAAGCCAGACTTGGAGAGCTACTTCGAGTTTAATTTAACGTAACTTAATTACTCACATTTGTTCGGTCTTCAGGAAGCGGAAGAAGGATTTTCCATTGTATCACAAAAACTTGTTTTTGCAGTGGAGATGGCAGGCACATGGCATACCTGCCATCTCCAAGTATGTGCAGCTGTATGCCCAAAGGCAGCCGGTTGATGGACCAACGATGACCCACAGCGGACGTGACGGCGTACTCAAATAAAATCCGAATATAAATGTATAACGAGTTTACACTTTTTAATATATTTATTAAGTATCAAAAAGTAAATATGAAGATTTCGGATCAGAAACTCAATCGAAGGCGTACATAGGAGGTTATCGCAGACGACAGTGAAAATAATAAATAAAAATAACAACAAAGTTGCAGACGGCCCTCCAAATGTCCGGGCATAACGTAGCAGAGGAACCGGTGGTAGTAAGCGAGGAAGAGAAGGAAAGAAAGTAAAAACTAAGCCAAACAAGGCAAAGCAAAATATGCGATGGTTTGAACATCAAGTAAACACAACAAAGAAAAAAGCAAACAAAAAACATAAACGCAGGAGGAAGAAAGACCACAATGGCGTAGCTTCGCCTCAAACAAAAAGAAAGTAGACTTTGAAAAATGGAAGGAGGTACACAACCGTCCAACGGGTGCTTTTTTTTTTCTTTTTTTTTTGTAACTCCGTTTTTATTAGTTTTAGTAATAGCGTCAGATTTGTATGTCCAAAATCGACTTCTTCCAGAGCATACGGACATCGCAGTAACGTGCGTGGTTCGAAATTGCCTTTTGCTTCTTCATCCGGAGATCATCGGGATTAGCCAGCTTGCCTATTCGACGAAACGGTTTTAAGCAATACATTGACGAGAAATTGGAATTGCAACAACAAAACAAATTGACCGATAAGAAAAGTAAAGTTTAAACATAGCTACATTCTAAAATTTTTTTGCATTCCCCTTTTTCAAGAAACAGGGCGAAGGTACATTCGTGTTTTGCATGGCTTACGTAAGTTCTGACAGAGTGTTTTCTTCAGGAGAGCCCGAAAATTGCACCCTACGAGCTGTGACATCCTTCCCACGTGAAGAGAATGTCCTTGACTCATGAGGTGGAACCTATTTTTTAACATTCAAAGCAGCGAATACCCGTGACAAGTTTTTTTCATTGGTCACCTCGCACGGAGATAGGCAAAAACTAAAGCGTTGTGGAGAATTCGTCTGCTGGCGGCCCGATATCCGCGGGAGTTGCCAGTACCTATTGGCTTACATGGTATTTGGCGCAAGAGTCAACGCCAATGCAAGTAACGGCTGTGTCGCTCTCTTACCATCAAGGCTGTTGTTTTCTTTGTTTACTCTATTCGCAACTCCAACGCCCTATAGGTGGCGGGGCAGTAATTCCAAGATGGCGGAAGAGACGGGGATAGATTCTCCAGGATTTCCCGCGCGCCTGCTCACTGACGCTAGTCAGCGCGCTAAAAATGATTTATTTGTCTACAAATGCGAAGCGGTTAGGGCAGAATCATATTACAGGTGACGGAGATGTTGATGTGCGTTAGGAAAACAAGCATGCTGGAATTTAAAAGTTGCAGAAACCCCAACTTGCAAAGCTTTGTGGTGGGCGAGCGCGTTTTAGGCACTGGCCAAGTCATTGTTTGTGGCAGAACATTTTTTAGGGTGATGAAGATATCGTATTTGCGCTTTGCCTGGCCATTTGTGCTCTAAAACGTGAGCCGTGCACGGTGACCGTCAAGCTTCGGAAGAGCAGCGCTCACAGTCTTCGTGTCACAGGCTCACAACTAGCTGCTCACCGTCTCGGTTTTAGTGTACTGCAACATGTGATCAAACTGCTCTATGGTTATTGATAGAAAGTTTGTTACCGCAGGCTACCGTGAGGTGCAGCATTACAACCGGAAGCTTGCGCTGCGCCTTTGAAGCACAATTTTCAGCGCACGCCAGGAGCGTTGCCGTGCTCGCGGTTGCAAACGGTAGCCTGCGGTAACGCTATGCTAAAACTGCCTATTAACATAATTGGCGTGTTTAGGGGTTTTACTTATGGCTCTACTAAAATGAATATTTTAATACACCATACATGTTTTGCAGGGTCTCAAACCGTAACCGTAACCGAAACCGAAAACTGTTTAGGAACGAAATTTTTTCAGTAACCGTAACCGGAACGAAACCGTTATTTGAAATTTATAAAAACCGTAACCGTAAATTATTTACCGGTAACCGGTTTTAACCGATAATAGCCGAAAAATAAAAATATTAGTTTTTCTCAAGTATGACTTGGAGGAGGCATCTTGAGATGTCGTGGCCATTTGACAGAGTTACTCTCAGCGAGTGGTGCATCTGGTAATACATTTTTGTTCAATCGAACTTTAGGATTAAGAATACTTAGTTTTTGCGCCCCGGCTGCTTATAATGTCCATAACTCGAGAACAGAAAATCACCCGAACTTGCGGTTTGCACTCTCTGTCACAGAAGGGTTTTCCCCAAGACATATATTTTATTCGTCAAGATTAAAAATTCCACCCTAAATTCGTGCCTGAGTTGAGATGAAACCACCCTACTAGAGGATGGCTACGGTTCTGCTCCTTCCTTCAGTGTGGACGAAGACTAGTCTGCACGTATTACGTTGAAATAAACTATTGCGACGAAAAGGTGCGAATGGTTTTTCCAGTACCCAGTGGGAACTTTCTTAGGCATGTTTAGAAATGCTGCCGAACAACAAAGTAGGGATGTTTATTTTCATTTTTGTTATATAGAATGCGATGATCCCCGAGTAGTGGGAGTAACATGTGTGCTCGGGAATCAAACAATATAATGCAAGTAGACGGAGTGAACAAGTGTTGGAGCTAGAAACGTGTGCAGCTTTTGACCAATTAGAAGTATTAAGACTTTTCTAATTTCTTTGAATTTCACGTTGTTAGATATCTGGAACTACTTTAAACCGCTCATTATAAAACGGCTGTCTAGCATTTCAATTAAACAAATTATTAGAAAAACCGAAATAAACAGGTTTTTAGGAACGTGTAACCGGTAACCGAAACCGTAAAACTTTAAACCCTAAAAAACCGAAACGAAACCGTTATCAACAGGGAGTAGTAACCGTAAGCGTAACCAAAATGTTATAGTTTTCGGTTTGAGTCCCTGATTTTTTGTACCGTGTTATTTGCAATGTTGCGGCCCCTTTCGCCAAAACTGCCCATTCTAAAATCTTGTCTCGAACGGCTGGTTAACACAGACGCACTTAAAATGCTTCGAACATTTCTTTAGTATTTGCTTCGTAATTACCTAAAAGCAAGTACGTGTATTCCGTCTTTTGAAAGTGCTTGGAGTAAATGGTCATGTTCCTTGTAAGGGCCTTAAAACGCGAACCCATACCCGATGTGTAGTGCTCAACATACCGTTGCTTGACGAGTTTTCTCCTACTTATGGCAAAGAATAGACTTTTCATAGCGGGATCATTTGCCGTCACGTTGAGCACGGACTGAGCTGCCGGCCATGCACAAGACCAGAAATCTGCAGCTGTAGGCGATATACGAAAAGTCCCTCATAAAATTAGACATCCTGGTTTTTCGTGCAACGCTGTTGCAAGGCGGAGCACAAGAATTCCTACAGTACTATCCACTTACAACGATACCACATATAACGATGTACCGCTTATAACGATCAGTTTCTAGAGTTTCTAGACTGGAAATGATCAGTTTCTAGTCCAGATACAACGATAATCGGTTATAACGATTGAAATTTTGGGTTTTCTCATTATCGTTATAAGTGGGTTGCACTGTATTTTAACGCGCTCACTTTTTCCGTTAATATGGCTTCATGCATCAAGGCCGACAGTCCCTGCCACCGTTTCTGCACCGCCGCTGCCGTCCCCGCTCCTCTGGTTCAACGTGCGAGGGGGCAAGCTGCGGGCTGGAGTTGCGAATACTTAAATGTATACGAGAAACAGTCTCTGAATAAAAAAAGCTTTTTTTGCTTCTCAACAAAACATGGTCTCAGAAGTGGGGGTCCCCAAACAAATAGAAGAGCAGAGCAGCGAGTATGTGGGTGAGACGCATGGAAGCAATGCCATGGCCTGCCTCAAGACACCCTTCAACTTCAACAAAGGGGCAAATGACTGGTGTGTACTGAAGAATTTCAAGGCTTCAGCTTCGTCACTGACGTGAACGAAAAGGACGACAAAACCCAAGTAGGACGCTCCTTTACGCTATGGGAAGCCAGAGAAAGTTTGAGGTCGCTCAACGTAAATGACAAGGATATGGTGCACTATTCTCTACTCAAGTCGAAGCTTCAGGGGTACTTCGTCCGAACGAAAAATGTGGACTACGAAAGCGCCCGTTTTAACGGACGAAAAAAAGCGCCGGGAAAAACCGTGGACTAGTTCATGACCGAACTGCAGAAGCTAGCCAAAAGGTGCGAGTTGGACATGATGAAGAACAAAGATATGCGCGACTGGTTGTAGGGCTCCTAGAAAAGCACTTGTCCGAGTCGTTGCAAATGGACCCAGCTTTAACGCTAGCTATATCGCTTGTGAATTCATGAACTAGCGCAGGGGTTCTTAAACTGGGTTCCGGGGAACACAGGGGTTTCACGAGCTGGTCTTATGGGTTTCGCGAATACCTAAATTGCAACCCCCCCCCCCCCCCGCCGCCGCAGGCTGCGCGGCAGGACCATGCAAAGCGCCTTCATCTCACTCTGTACCGACATCGCGATTGATATGGTGGGGATATATGGGAAGCAACGCAAGCAAAATTGCCTACAATTGTGCATCTGTTGCTTCTCGGTCGGCAAATATGGAGGGGGGGGGGGGGTCCGCGGCAGTTTTTGAGGCTTTCTGTGGTTCCGTGAGACCAAAAAGTTTGAGAACCCCTGAACTAGCGAAACAGTGAAAAAGCAACAAGCGGATCTGAAAAGTCCGGCACGTGCCAAAGTTAATGTTGATGCTGTCAGGCATAAGAAACACAGTAAAGATTTTGCAAAAGCGAACGAACAGCAAAGTTCAAGTCAGAGGCTTTGTGGGTATTGCGGCTATTCACTGCACCAAAGAAGCAGCCGTCCAGAACTCGGCAAAAGACGCATGTTTTGCCGCCAAATGGGGCATTTTGAATAAATATGCCAAAACAAAAAAATCAAAGACGTTTACAATTCCCTGTAATGCCAAATTAGAGTGCAGCTCTTGAGGAAGAGGAGGGGAGGGTATGGAGAGGAGGGTATGCCCCCTGCTCCTCCTCAATACCTCAATACCCCCTCTTCCTCCTCCTCCTCCCTCCTTCCTTCCTTCCTTCCATCTCTCCCTCTCTCTCTCTCTCTCTCTCTCTCTCTCTCTCTCTCTTTCTCTCTCTCTCTCTCTCCCTCCCTCCCTCCCTTCCTTCCTTCCTTCCGTCCTTCCTTCCTCCCTCTCTCCCTCCTTCCTTCCTTCCTCCCTCCCTCCCTCCCTCCTTCTTTCCTTCTTTCTTTCCTTCCCTCCCTCCCTCCTTCCTCCCTCCTTCCTTCCTCCCTCCCTCCTTCCTTCCCTCCTTCCTTCCTTCCTTCCTTCCTTCCTTCCTCCCTCCCTCCCTCCCTCCCTCCCTCCCTCCTTCCTCCCTCCCTCCTTCCTTCTTCCTTCCCTCCTTCCTTCCTCCCTCTCTCCCTCCTTCCTTCCTTCCCTCCTTCCTTCCTTCCTTCCTTCCTCCCTCGCTCCCTCCTTCCCTCCCTCCCTCCCTCCCTTCCTTCCTTCCTTCCTTCCTTTCTTTCTTCCTCCCTCCTTCCTTTCTTCCTTCCTCCCTCCTTCCCTCCTCCTTCCTTCCTTCCCTCCCTCCCTCCTTCCTTCCTTCCCTCCCTCCTTCCTTCCTCCCTCCTTCCTTCCTTCCTTCCTCCTCTCTCCCTCCTTCCTTCCTTCCCTCCTTCCTTCCTTCCCTCCTTCCTTTCTCCCTCCCTCCTTCCTTCCCTCCCTCCCTCCCTCCTTCCTTCCCTCCCTCCCTCCTTCCTTCCTTCCTTCCTTCCTCCCTCCCTCCCTCCCTCCCTCCTTCCTCCCTCCCTCCTTCCTTCTTCCTTCCCTCCTTCCCTCCTTCCTTCCTCCCTCCTTCCTTCCTTCCTTCCTTCCTTCCTTCCTTTCTTCCCTCCTCCCTCCCTCCTTCCTTCTTCCTTCCCTCCCTCCTTCCTTCCTCCCTTCCTTCCTTCCTTCCTTCCTCCCTCCCTCCCTCGTGATGCCAAAAACAAGCGCCTAAGAGCTGCGCTCTAAAATAAGATTCCACAAAGTTAGACGGCTGCAAAAGCCTCCGACGTAAAAAAGTTCCTTGTTGATCAAATTATTGCCACTCGCCTGCCTTGTCACAGATAAGAGGGCACTGATTGGGAACAAAAGTAGATAAGGGCGCAGAAGTCTTCCTGGCCGACCCAAGCAGAGCATCTTCAAGGATAACCAGTCCCTGACAATCTTGGGCAAATTTCAGGCAAAAGTCGCAAGTCATGCCATGAGGTCATTCAAACAACACTGCTTGTAGGGCTGCCAGCGATCCAAGCGTTTGGTACTGTCCATTCTATGGATCAAGTTGCCGTTCCAGAAACCGTTTACACAGTAAAGTATTCGACACTGCTTTCGGGCATAGGTTCGATCTCCAGCGAACACGCTATCCGGTTGGTTGCCGACATTGTTCCTGTGCCAGTTGCAAAGCCGCGGAAGATAAACATTCCTACGAGGTGTGAAAAAGGGGGCCTTGAAGTGGATGGGATTGTCCGAAATTCCTACGACGTGGTGCGAGAGTGGCTGTCACCCTCGCAGCGTCAGGATCTTACGAACGAGTCGGAGCTACGAGAACAACAGATGCTGCCAACGGCTGCCTGGACACCGCAACTCCAAGCTGGACGCAAATTCCGGGCTTTACAAAGTGTGCCTCTTCGAAAAATGTCAACAGCTATTGAAACTCATATTGCCATTTGGTCGTTACTACAAGAGGCTCCCGTTTAGAATTAAC
The DNA here is from genome assembly GCA_013358835.2 of Ixodes persulcatus. Taxonomy (NCBI): domain Eukaryota; kingdom Metazoa; phylum Arthropoda; class Arachnida; order Ixodida; family Ixodidae; genus Ixodes; species Ixodes persulcatus. The sequence continues at coordinate 72,958 of JABSTQ010009411.1, forward strand.
TAAGCACCGGAGATATTTGAGAGAAAATTTTCGGAAATCCTTGACGGACATCCTGGTCTACAGGCGAAAGAACAGCGAGCAAGATGGACACCTGGCAGGGGTCCTCGAAAGGCTCCAAGGCGTGGGAGTCACACTGAACCAAGTTTTCAGTAACAAACATTCCCTTCCTGGGCATGGTCTTGGACGGCATCTACCCTGACCCAGAAAAGGTGAGCGCCATCAAGAATTTGCCTTAACCACGTCTCAAGTCGGAGGACTCTTGAGAATGATAAATCATGTGGAAAGGTTTCTTGCACAAGCCTCTGCGATGTCCGAGCTTCTGCACCAACTTCTACGGAAGAACAGAGAGTTTGTTTAGGACCAGCCTCAGAAACGTGCGGCACGTGCGGACGGTCGTGCGCACGTGCCACAGGGGGCTCTTCCCAATGCCTCCGGCACATTGGTTTTTGCTCGGGCTGTGTGCGTGCACCCTGGAGGTGCACGCTGGTTCCATTCTGGTTGGACGGATGCAATTCTTGTTCGGAGCCTCGAACGCGGTGGCTGGGAGCAATTTAACGGGCGTCACCTCGCAAATTGTCGTGCAGCGAGGCTTCTGACTACCGTAATATCCCGAGTCATCGCCCACCCCACTGCCGCCTAAAATTCATAGAAAAAGTGGGGTGGGCCATGTCTCGGTGGGTGAGCACAAAAAGTTAATAAAACCGGAGAAAGCCGCCCAGTTTTCTCTCCGTATCTAGCGCTGCTACGCAACAGATACATTAAACTCAAAACTCGATTTAGTTTTATTGTTTTATAGAAAAAATGCTCATGAAAGAATGCTTTACTACCGAGAAGTCCGTTGCTTGCATACGCGCTAGGAACACCACCGATCTGCATAGAGCACGAACGTTTGTTCCGTGAAAACACGTCACCACTATGTTCTCCTAGTTAGTAAAAAAAAAAGAGAAGAAAAAAAAGAAAATTCTGCAAGAAAATAGAAAAACCAACCAGGCGCAACAACGAGCGAGCGAGCGGACCACAGAAGCGACGAAGAGCGATGCTGGGAAAGCGGTAAAGCCGGCGATCGCGTGGCACATACTTTGGCGTCGGGCCAAGTCGGGTGCCTTGTCAATCACAAGCTCTTGCGCAACTTCCTTGTTTTTTGCGTACATGCGTGCGTCCGTGCACGGCGTGCTATCAATGGGGGTTTGGGATGCTCTACTAACGTCTGTGTAGGGCGTTCCAGAAAAGCTTTATTTACCTGTTGGCTTTGTCTAAAACATTGCAAAACCGCGGTTGCGACGTGCGGGGAGAAGGAGCGGGTTCGCAGCGACCTTACTTCGGCGGAGACAGACTTCGACCTTACACTCCGATTCCTGACTGGGTTAATGCTTGTGTTATCTTTCCGATTCTTTTTTTTTTTTTTTGTCGGATCGACATTTTCGTAAGCAAAACAAACTTTTATTTTGTTATCTTCATTGTTTTCTTTTCGCATGGATACACTACCACTTCGGAGTCGCTCACGCGCAAAATGCGTAAGCAAAGAGAGGGCCTTTCTCTCCGTTTTACTTTGTCACGGACGTCCTCCGACTGTAAGGTCCGCGGCCGCGTCATTTGGGTAGGATGAGTGTTTGCAGATCGCGGAGTCCGCGTTGGGGTATTTGAAGGGGTGGGCGATGACTCGGTGTTTTTTTAGAAATCTATATTGGCCCAAAAATTGGGGTGGGCGATGACTCGGGGATGGGCGATGACTCGGGATATTACGGTAGACTCTCTGCAAGTCAGCGAGTCTGGCTCCAAGGATCGAACCCCAGGTGCCCCTTCGGCGGAGTCGGAAGGCCAAGTCACGCAATGGGGTTTTGTCAATCGGGACTTGGAAACGCAATAGCCCAATTCCGACCACAGCAATGCCGTCTCATCAGCAATGGCGATCCCGCATCGGTCGCGCAGTTACGAGTCGGAAAAGACTCGGAATTAATGACCGATTGTGTGAGACAAACTTTGTTGCGATTCTTCCGTAATGTAGAGTCACCCTATGGCCGTGCCTCGCCGTCCTGCTTGCGAGATAGTGTGCTCAAGGTTTTCTTTGTTCACTCCGTACTGAAATGTACGCGAGAAACAGTCGCCAAATAAAAAGGGCGTCTCTCACTTCTGAACGAAAGCGTCGTTGGTAGACCTGCGCGGGGGGCCATTAAGGGGAAACGCGGGTCTTTGGAGCCAAAAAAGTCCATAAAAAACTTTTTTTGGAAAATGGTGATCTTGAAATCTACCTCTATTTTTCTTTCAATCTACAAAGTTTGTTATTTTGAAGATTAATATTTGAGCCATTATATCGCTTTATAATATCTATATGGGCTGAAATTGCACCGAAGCAGATGCTAAAAGAACAATTTCCGAAAACACAAATTTTGGACTCCTTACAAATTTTCAGGAGGGATATCTCAGCATCTAGAGCAGACAGAACGGTAACTTTTTTAGCATCACGTAGCTAAATGCGCAAAGCATGCAATGTTCGAAGCAGATTTTTCGATATAGGGGTAGGAAAAGTTTTAAGCGAAATCATGTTTTATTGCTCGATAGCCACACACTGATCCCCGAACTTCAATGTGTTGTAAAGTCACTAATAATGGTTCAATCTAAAAACTGCTTTAACATTGCATTCTTCATAATTTGTAATACCATACGTTAAAACATTCTTTCTTTACAGCGGAGCTGTTGAGGGGCTAGTTTCCCCAGTATCGTGTCCGTCAGCAAATGAATGATGACACGAAACTCTGGACAGCTCCCACCATCTGTGAGCGACGCCGTCACTCACAGATGGTGCAACCATTCGAGCCTTTCCGCTCTGGCTTGCCGACTTGCGGACGGCCATTACTTCATTCCCACCATAGGACAGCTTTGCTAGTCTTCCTTCTTCACCAGAGTGGAAAGGCTGGAAGTTTTAAAAATGATTTTTCTCTATTGTTTTTGGAAACAAAGTCCAGTTAATTATAATTATCCTGAGAATTAAAAAGCAGGCATATGAAATGAGCTTAAGAGTAGCTGTCTCAATGGGCCCAAAAGAGGAGGCCAAAAGGGCAGACCTGGCAGCAGTAGCTCTGGGAGCAGAGCAGACGCCCGCACACCAGGCACAGGGTCGGGGAGCGGGAGTCGTCCCCATCCGAGTTGGGGCAGCGGAACAGGGAGGCCTCGTTGATGAGCTCGCTGAAGTCAGCCGGCAGGGCCACCAGGGCATTGGGGCTCATGGGGTGGCGCACCAGGCAGGGGCCGCTCAGGCGGGCCCTCAGGGCGGGCTGCGACACCCACCTGCAACCAGGGAGGCCCTCGTCAAAGGAAGCTCCATGTGGAGCCCTCCATCATCCCTCCCCCCAAAAAGTGTTTTTTTTTTTTGTTTTTTTTTTTAGAGCAGAGCTGTTAAGGGCTAGTTTCCCCAGTATCGTGTCCGCAGGAAAACAAATGTCGCCACAAAACTCTGGACAGCTACCACCATCTATGAGCAACGGTGGCAACCAGACAACCGGCTTGCTGGTTACCTGGTTGCCGCCGTCGCTCATAGATGGCGGCAACCTTTCCAGCCTTTCCACTCTGGTTGGCTGAATTTCTCTAGGCGTCGTCCTCGAGGTTGTCTAGAAGTCGTCCTTGAGGTCGTCCTAGACGTTGTCCTTGAGGTCATCCTCGGGGTTGTCCTAGATGTCATCTTTGAAGTCGTCCTCGAGGTCGTCCTTGAGGTCGTCTTAGACGTTGTCCTTGAGGTCATCCTAGAAGTCGTTCTTAAGGTCGTCCTAGACGTTGTCCCTGTGGTCATCCTAGGCGTCGTCCTCGAGGTTGTCCTAGAAGTTGTCCTTGAGGTTGTCTTAGACGTCGTCCTTGAGGTCGTCCAAGAGGTTGTCCTCAAGGTCATCCTAGAAGTCATCCTTGAGGTCGTCCTAGACGTCGTCCTTGAGGTCGTCCTAGACGTCGTCCTTGAGGTCGTCCTAGACGTCGTTCTCTAGGCATCGTCCTAGACGTCGTAAAGATAACAGCTTCGCTGATCCTCCATCTTCACGTGAAGTGGAAGGGCTCTCAATTTTTCACAGCAAAGAACGCTCATTCTCCGCTCAAATGTAGCACTAGCAGTCCGAACCATATGTCAAAGTTTCAGAACTAACCTTTATCTTATTCACAAGTTACGAGTGATTTTCTGAAAATCCCGACAAGAAAAGGGGCTCGGTAAATGGCGCCATTCAGCTGCACATACTTTGACGACTCAGTTGGCCGTCATTTTTCCAATGAAATTTTCAAAAAATTGCCCAACTTTCAAATAAGATGTTGTCCGTTTTGAAATTTTGGCATCTGGTTCAGACCCCTAGCGCTACATTTAGATGGAGAACGAGCATTCAGTGATCCGTAGTTTGTTTCTGCGATGAAAGAAACCTCCAATTTTTAGGGGCCTGTAGAACTTTGTTTGGCGTCGTCTGCAGTCTCCGCAGTACTCATGTCGTACTTGGTGCACGACGCTGCTAAAGTTACTGGGACGACCGCATGGCTTCGTCTACATTTGCGGGAGATTGGGTGCAAAATCAAATGCCGAATCCAGCAGCTTTGAAAACACTGAAGAGCGAGTGTGAAACAAAGTATAAAGGTGTCGAAAATAATCCCTGGAGAAGGGGAACAAGAGGGACAAAGGACAAACACAAAACTCCAAACACAGCTAGGTGACTGGTGTGCGAACGAAAAAATCCGCCTGGTCCGGGTGTCGAACCCGGGACCTCTCCATTACAGGTGGAACGCTCTACCAACTGAGCTAACCAGGGGTTAGACGTCAGTAGAGCAAGCGGGTTTTATCAGCCGCCACCAGTCTAACACCAACAAGGGTGAAGCTTGCAATTTAAGGTTATTATTATAATGCAATTACATGCAAATGTGCAAGCGAGCTGGACAAGAATGACGAATTCGTCATTCTTGTCCAGCTTGCTTGCACATTTGCATGTAATTGCATTATAATTATAAAGGTGTGCTAACACTAGTTCACACTGGGCAGTTTTCTCACTTTTGTAAGCTTATGGGTGCTTATGTCGATATATACGACCTCACTGATACATCGTACGAAGTGCTGCAAACAGTTAACGGATGCACAATGTGTGCAGGATGTGCGGGTGACTCGCTGTGGTACCTCAAAGAAACGAGGTTTGTAACGCAAGAAAATCGTGCAGTGAATCGCTCGGTAGAAGTACCTGGGCAACATAACATAAGGATCGCTCCCCCGTGAAATGCGCCAAGTATCGGCGTGAGCCACCGGGGAAGGGCAAGCACCTCTGTGCTGCTACTCAGGTTTGAAGGCGATGAGGCATGTCCGTTTCAGATTTCTGTAGAACTATCCATTGCGTCCACCAATTTACTTTCACGTCGCAGCACAAGAGGGTTCCACACCCAAGAATTTCCCAGCCTCCGCTCTAACGTAAATCACATAAATCAAGATACCTATTGGCACCTCATTATGTTTCTCTTCAGACTAGCAATAAAAAAAGAGAATTTTTCGCAAGTACTGACATTCTAGAATATTAATTTTTTCCCCAAACAACGAATGACTGGAACGTGCTGCCCGACTCACTTGTAGAGTCTGAAATCAGAAGGGTATGCACTTGGGCTAGTTGGTGATCCATGTGTCTGAGGGTAAAAGCGCTAAAAACAATGGACAAGTAAAAGAAACGAACAACACAGAGCGCTACTTGCAACTGAAGTTTATTCTCGGAAAAAAACACATATATATGCACCGTGAAACCCCGACATGTACTACAGAAATACAACATCACCCAATCAGTGTACGTCAGTCCACTATCTACTTTACAAAAGATTTTAAAAACGCCACCTCAGAGCCAAACAGGGCTACCGATGGAGTGCTGACACACGTTCCTTCAACGCACTCGTTTATGAAAAACGCTTCGGATATCTCCCTTGTCAATTTGTTTCGGTTCCGGGCCAAGATAATGGTGTTGTCAAACCTCGGGACACACCCACATCTGTCACAGTGTACAACCAGATTTCCCGAGGGTGACGATCGAACTGACAGTGCATGCTCCCTGAGCCTATCATTTACACAACGTCCCGATTGGCCTATGTATACTTTGCCACATGATAAATGAATCTTGTAAACCACGCTTTCGCTACACTCCACATACCTGGTCTTATGTTTTTTCTGACAGACACCGAAGCGTGTCTCCCCTCGTCCAACTTTTCCACACAATCTGCCCAGTTTTTGAGGAGCTGAGAGTAACGCGGTTTCTTGTGACGCGGTTTCTTTCGATGTCGAAGACCTCTTTTATTCTATCCCACATGAGGCACTTTTTGAGGCGGTTAGGGAAGCTATTGAAACCTTTGGTGTTTTAAAGTTTCAAAATGAGTGCGGCGTGTATGAGGAGGGGTTTTTAGAATTGTTACGCTTCTATCTGAGCTCTACCTATGTTGTTCATGAAGGAGTAAAGCTCATACAGAAGGAAGGTGTATGTATTGGGACAAGCGTGGCGACCGTGCTGAGCGACCTGTTTTTAGCGAAGTGTGACAGAGATATTGAAATGCGGTTGGATAAAGAAGTTTTATGTGTTTTTAGGTATGTAGACGATTACCTGGTGTTTTTTTCGTTCGAAGAAGGGTTCTGAAAGAGAGGGCTTCATTTCTAAAATGTTAGGAGTGTTTAGGGACAGTGCATCAGGGCTCAGTTTCACCAGTGAAAGTCCAGCGGGTGAATGCTTACAGTTTTTAGATCTTAAGATTTTATTTCAAAATTCACATGTCTGTTGGTTTTATTGCCCTAGGGCTAAGAAGAGGGTGTTACCATTTGATTCGAATCACTCAAAAGTAATTAAGAGGGGCATTGCCTCTACATGCCTGAGGGCGGCCTTAATGAAGTCTTGCCCACATAAGATAGAAGACAGCTTTAGGTTGCAGGTATTGAAGCTAGAGGAAGGAGGGTTTCCACCTACGCTCCTTGTGGGGGTGGCAGAAGGCCTAATAAAGAAACTTCAGGGAAGGTGTGGTGGTGTAGGAGAGAAACCAAGACGTAGACCAGTTGTAATACCTTATGTTCATAAGGTGAGCCACAATATAAAGAAAGTGGGGCAGAAACATGGGGTTCCCGTTTTACTCTCAGCTCCTCAAAAACTGGGCAGATTGTGTGGAAAAGTTGGACGAGGGGAGACACGCTTCGGTGTCTGTCAGAAAAAACATAAGACCAGGTATGTGGAGTGTAGCGAAGGCGTGGTTTACAAGATTCATTTATCATGTGGCAAAGTATACATAGGCCAATCGGGACGTTGTGTAAATGATAGGCTCAGGGAGCATGCACTGTCAGTTCGATCGTCACCCTCGGGAAATCTGGCTGTACACTGTGACAGATGTGGGTGTGTCCCGAGGTTTGACAACACCATTATCTTGGCCCGGAAACGAAACAAATTGACAAGGGAGATATCCGAAGCGTTTTTCATAAACGAGTGCGCTGAAGGAACGTGTGTCAGCACTCCATCGGTAGCCCTGTTTGGCTCTGAGGTGGCTTTTTTAAAATCTTTTGTAAAGTAGATAGTGGACTGACGTACACTGATTGGGTGATGTTGTATTTCTGTAGTACATGTCGGGGTTTCACGGTGCATATATATGTGTTTTTTTCCGAGAATAAACTTCAGTTGCAAGTAGCGCTCTGTGTTGTTCGTTTCTTTTACTTGTCCATTGTTTTTAGCGCTTTTACCCTCAGACACACGAATGAAATCATGTTATTGTAGTCTGTTCTGACGGTTTACTTTGTTCGACCTGTGCTTGCTGTTGATCGTGTTCTCATATTATTGTAGTATATATTGGCACGTTTCTCCCGAATGATTTTTGTTTCTTTGTTGCTCACTCCGCTATAGGTTCGCTTTTGTATAATTATTTCAGTACCCCCTACTGTAACGCCCACCGGACAATGTAGGTACCACATAAATAAATAAATAACTGCAGTTAGGAAACGTCGATGCAGAAAAGTATTTATTGGGCATCCGTAAAAGATCTTTACCGTAATATCCCTGAAGGTAGCCCGCCTAAAATCAAAAGCAAATCGGGTAAAAATAAAAAGTAAGCCAACTTTCAGTGTGCGAGAAAAAATATTTGAAAGAAATGCTTTACATTTTGCTACCTGCGAAACTTGTAATCGTAGGGCAGGGGCAATGAACCAAGGATGGCTGTCTTTCCCCGTCACCAATGTCTGCTTATCTCTCGCCATTGACCAGGGCCTCGCAATTACTAGAAGTGGCTTATCTTTCGGTGTTCTTGAAAAAATTGAATATGGTGCCAAGAATTAGGGGTGGGTTATCTTTTGGGGGTGGGGCATCTCTGGGGATATTACGGTAGTGTTTTTTTTGCTGCAAAAATAAGGTATGAATCGCCAAATGCACGGTCTCTGCCGAAAAGTAGCGCCGGCGATCCTGACTAGAGTCCTTCGGAGCTTGCCATCGTTCGATCCATGGGCAATTTTTGTACATTTCCAAGAATGTGCGGCGACTAACGGCGTCAGCTACCGGGAATCCTGACTCACGTGGTGGCCAGCCGGGCGAGGGCGGGGTGTCCCACGACCAGGGCCAGGTGGGGGTCGAGGGACAGGAAGGAGCACAGGGCGTCCCAGGTGTCGCCCCCTGCCTGGCACAGGGCCTCTGGCGCCGGCCGGCTGCTCAGAAAGTGCAGCAGGATGGTGCTGCAACGCAGGAACGGGCCCAGGCCCCCCCGCACCGCTTCCAGGAACCGCCCGTCCACCTGGCCAAGGGGAAGCTACTCTTAAAAGGCACTTACTTTCAGGAAAATAATTATACAGGCACCATCACCCATGCGGGGTTTGTGCTCCTGACTGAATCTTAGGCGGTTGGCAAAGGACCACCATCCTTGTCAGCTGATCTCGAAGACAAGATAAAAGCGAGTCTTTGCGGGCCAGTACGGTTCGTGCCGTAGGCATTGACATATACTGAGAATAGCGTGGGTCCCAACACCGAGGACACGCCAAAGTCGTCGGATGAGGACCCGCGAAAAACTACCCCAATGAGGAAATGCGTAATCCAGTCAAGCGGGGAGCCGCGTACACCTGCCCAGCAAGCCTCTCAAGGTGCAGTCCAACTGGAGAAGGTCTGTAGGAGCACAATCATCCAATGCATGACTGATCAAGTGCGTGATGGTTGCCAGGGAAGTTTCACAGCTTCAAAGATACTGATATTACTGTAAAATACCGGGCAAGCGCCCACTCAAAATTTAGAGATAATCGCAAAAAAATGGGGGATGGGTGCTTGTCCGGTCATCAATTTTACATATAAATGTACCGTGCATATTTCTTACAAATTTGCTAATGGGCGCTTAATGTGGAATGGGCGGATGAGCTTTATTTTACGGTAGGTTAGAAATGCTAAAAATGCTATAAGCAGCCCTGATGACTCCGAGCCCCGAGCTAAATCCTTGTTTTTGTCGTGAATTCTCGGCTTTTTAAGCAATTCCTGCTAAAACAAAAATCACGAGAATGATAATATTATAAGAAATATCTGCAGCTCAACCAGGTTGAAGGGTGGACAGCATGCACAGCATTAAAAAATGCTGACATTGACGAGAAATTGTAAAAGTGATATGACAGGTCCTTGGGCTCTACACGACACTTGTTCAGGGTGACTCCGAATAACACTCAAAAACTACGTAACCATGGAATTGGTCGAAATTAGCGATCACTAGGGAGCTCAAGGAGCATTATTCCCATGATTCCTCGAGTTTCCTGGCCGCGGCGCTTGGGGGATTTAGCAAATGGTTTTTTGGAGTTGCTGCCTCTCTCAAACCTAGGTTCTTTTTATCGTCTCCATCGGTTCGTCATAGGTAAGTTTTCGCTAGCGCTCCGAATGCCCTATCGGCACGCCACGACAGCTTCTTTGCGTGCAATGCAAAAAAAACTCTTTCTTGATAAGGAGCAGGGAGCACCTGAGGATGCAGAGGCCGCCACCGGCGGCCTTTAAAGCACGTCTGCAGCTCGTTTTGGGTGGCTGCTCGGCTGCAGCAGCAAAAGTGCGGTGGTCTGCGACTCGATAAACTTTCAGGATTTGATTATTTTTTGAAATTATTGGAGAATTTCTCTTCGCTACATCCGCGGGAGTTTCTCAACTTCCTTCGCTAAAAACAGGCAAAAACACATTGAAAGAGTGCAAACGGGAATGCGAAATGGTGATCGCTTCGCTATAGCCGCTATTTTGTTATAAATGGTTGTGACAGTATATTTGCCTTCCCTTTATTTTGTCTTCATGCACAGGGAGTTACTGATCCAGCGCTACTGAGTAGTTGTTACTGTCTCTCTTGGTTTGTCCTTCGTTCGCTTGCTACAATTCCCTGTGCAGAAAAGCGCCGTGTAGGCACTAATAGTGCCCGACAGTGCACAGAAATGCACGTATGAAGCTCTTTTAGCACCGTGTGTAATGACATGAATTTGAAAGAAAAACCCCGAAACTGACCAATATTTGATCTACGTGATTCAGAAATGTTCCAAACTATTTACTACGTTATAATTATTCATAGTACAGTCGAACCCCGCTACAACGAAATTGACGATGTTCAAGAAAAAATTCGTTGTAGCGAAAATTTTGTTGTGAAATTCACAAAAAAATGGCATACCTAAACTGGTGGAGTACAACAGTCTGTACAAACCATGTGTATATAACCTTGTCGAGCTCTTCTTGCGCCGACGGTGTCAGTTTCTTTCGCTTGGCCGATGTCCCCGATGCAAGAGCCTTTTTGATTGCATCTTTCGACTTTAGGATTGTCGACAAAGAACTCCGAGATATTCCCAACTTTTCCACGATGACAGCTTTCTTCTCTCCACTTGCAACTTCGGCCAAGGTACGAGCTTAATCTTCTCAAGACAAAAACTTACGCGTTTTGCTTGGCGGCAGCATGTCCAAAAAGCCCGAGTACTGTACTGAGAAAAGGACAACCGCCAAAACAAAAAAGAAGACTAAGCTTCGGCTTTGGATAGTCTGCAGCAGAGGAACGTCAAGCCAAGAGCTGGGGTGCGCAACCAACATTGGTGCAACAGCGAAAGAAGGCCAGAAAGGCCATCCTCATCGCCATTGCCATTGAGTAATGGTGGCCCGTACGCCCGGTCAATGTTTTGCTCAGGTTCCGGTTATTAATGGCAGTTTCTGGTGATTGAACACATGATTTAAACTTTATAGTAGACATATTGTATGTGCCAAAATGCACAAAAGTGCTTGAAAGTTTGTCTTTTGTACGGATAATTAAACTTTCAAACTTCAAATTGTTCCGTAAAATATCGTTCAAGCGGAACGGTGCAAGAAACAGTGTACGCTGTAGTGAGAATTTTTATGCATTGACTCCTATGGACCGGTACGGGGAACCGAGAAATATTCGTTGAACCGGAAATTTCGTTGATGCGACGTTCGTTGAAGTGGGGTTCGACTTATTTGCTCTCATAATCAAGAGAAGAGAACAAGCCACTTTCCCCCGTAGAAATGCAGTACTGAAGTTTTCGGCTGTCTGCTATTATGATTACTTGCAACTGGTGCCATCCATCAGGTGGAACACTTGGCGGTCTCGTATATATTTTTTTGCCATTCTAGCTGGAAAAACTTATTGTTCTCACAGATAATATGTACTTCTCACAATACCAGAAAACCTTAGTGAAATGCAGCTCCAGGGTCACCTCAAAGTTGGCTCTCTCGTCAGAAGAGATCTTTGCGCCCAAAAGGTGACGCAGCCGGAGCAAAGACCTGGCAGCGATTGCCCGTCTGTTCCTGCTCTTTGTCACGGTTCCTGCCTCTTGAACCGTCTCCAACTAGGCATGGAAGAGGCTTTTGCCACCTTCCCGTCTTGGGGGCAGCTGCCCGCAGCTCCTTCGGTTGAGATGGTTCCACCGGCGTGGTGCGTGGTGCGTCAAGGTTTGTCACTTTGCATTGTCGTGGTAGGACGACGTGGGGCAGCATTAGCGCCATTGGTTCGAAAACTCTGCCGACTCTTCTACCGTAACTTCGCGAGAGGTGCCCCATTTTTTAGAGATGGCCCACTCCGGTGTTGGGAACAGTTTATGTTCCTGTAAAACGCCAAACACCGCTAACAAAAGTTATCGATAGAAACATGTCGAACGTCGTTGAGTGCGGGAACTGCCTTACTTCCGCCCGTCGGCCCTCCTAAAGCTTCGTCCTCTTGGCTGCAATACGATAGCTCTCCGCAACTGTCAACGTCTGCTTCAAACTGCCGCGCGAGAGTCGCTTCCCGTCTAATCCCTATACCTCAATCTTCAGGTCTAAGCTATAAGCCTCGTCATGTTTTCTTGGGCCATAAAAATGGTTTTATCGCGGACCTCCGACAAATATTTAGACGAGGTTCCTCGTACTCGTTATCTGCTGAGCCCATGGTGTTTACCAAAATGATGCTTCAAATTTCCTCCCTACCCCATCGAACTTCCCCAACCGACTTCTAAGAAAAGACAACGTGTTCCAAGTGTAGTTCTCGTTTGAATTCACCAGTACTATAACTGATGGCATCTCCAGTTTAGACCTGGAAACATTCTCAGCCGAGTGGCAGAAATTAACCCAACTGCCACGCAGCGATAGCCCGTAGCAGGGCCGGCCTTTGGGGTGGGCGACCTGTGCAGCCGCACAGGGCGCCATTCATACGGGGGCACCGAAACGGCTGCCAGGTCCTCCCCCCCCATGCAGGGCTCAACCCTTCAGGGGATAAAAACAAAAACAAAAAACAACCGTATTGCGGAGGGCGCCCCCCTACATGTAGAAAAAGGTAGTGGTGCTCGCCGTTTCGCATTTCGGCCGTAAAACCAACGACTGTAAGTATCTAGCTGTAGGCTAAACGAACCGACGCCTTTTCGGCATCCGGTAAGCCTCTGTGGCCAGAGGCTCCAACCCGACTGAAAATTACAGTGTGTAACAAACTTTGGATCTGCACGCTGGGAATGCAGAGTTAACAGCCTGAAACCCGTCCACCACCAGACAGCTGAACTTCATGACGCCCTTGTTGGTTTGGCCGAATCACAGCAGGCAGAACCTGGCGTCCGACATCAAGCTCCAACTCTTGCAGGAAAGCTCACGGACCTCAAGTTTCTCGTTTCCATTGTTGTGCAATACGGACAATAGTTTTCGAGTTAATGTGGTAACCAAGAACATGCCATGCAAAACGAAGGACAACGTAGCAACCGCCCAGCTGCTGAAAGCATGCAGCGATTACATCGACAATTATCGCGATGTCGGGTACGAAACTGCACTGGCAACTGCGAACGGTCTCGCTGAGAGCATGGGTGTTGACAGTGTCATGAAACTGGCCCTTCGACTGCGGCGGAAAAAGCGCCAATTCAGTTATCAGTGCCAAGACGAGGTTGGTGATGTCAAAACAAAATTCGAGCGAGAGTTCTTCTACCAGATGATTGACACCGTAAAGATGTCGATTGAAGAACGCTTCACTCTGATGGAGCAGCACGTGAGCCTCAGGGGGTTCCTTTACGACCTCACCCGACTTCCTGACAAAGCAGAACTTCTTAAACTGTGCCAAGGCTTCGACCACGCATTGAGACACCTTAAAAGTGCAGACATCGACGGTACAGATCTCTGCGAGAAGCTGATCTACCTATGCAGCCTGCTGCCCACTGGATGCAGTCCTCCCCAGGACGTCCTCCAGTTCATTCTGGACAACCATCTACGTGACAACTTCCCTCATACGTGGGTGCCATTGAGGATCCTCCTCACTTTGCCAGCATCAGTGGCCACCGCTGGGAGGAGTTTCTCAAAATTAAAAATTATTAAGACATACAGTACCTAAGATCAGCGATGGCAGATGAGAGGCTATCATCATTGGCAATTTCGTCCATTGAAAACAGGATAGCGTCTAGCCTGGATATGTCGCAAGACGTAGCCCAATCTGCGATGTTGAAAGCTCAGAAGGTTGCCTTCTAGGGTATCTGACATGGTTAACTTGTGCTTTTGTTTTCTCTGTCCATCAGACGTTAACTTGCTATGGGAGACCCACAGCTGAAAGTTGGTCAGTCTCGGAAATAAATGTATTTGGAACCATTTGAACACGGTGCCGACAAAACTCTCAATGCTCGCGAACGTTGTTCGTTTGTAGGATGTGGTTCTCGACTGACAACGAAAAAATCACGACCATTCGCGCTGGGTCACTCTGGCATGTTTACTAACAACGTGATGTTGAGTGCAAAAATAGGGGGGGGGGGGGCGCCACGGCCACAGTTTGCCCAGGGCGCTTGTTGCTCTAAGGCCGGCCCTGGCCCATAGAAACAGTTCCTATCGGAGGAAGTGGGTAAGCTCAAAAGATGCCCTCTCGCCTTGTGATGCCAGAAGAAGCCATACATGGGAACAGTCCATCTAAGGACGGAAGGAGAACGAGAGGGGATGTTGGTTTTGCTATGCGCATTTTAACACGATTCGGCTTCAACCTCCCTATTCCCCCGAAATGCCGGTCTCCCGGCAGACTTGGCAAGCCGGTCGAGTTGTCCACAACAGGCATCACGCAGCACACGCATCTTTTGCCGTCGCTCGGAGAAAGAAGCTTGCTCCCCCGACCGATGCCAATCCACCATTTCAGAAAGAACTGGAGCGGCATTGTAGAAAACCAGGTTCAAAGATTCGCAGGATGAAACGGGGGAGAGGGAAGAAGCACCTTAGAACGAACTTGGGGGCAAAAACTTTCAGCCTTGCCACCCTGGTGAAGAAGGAAGAGCAGCAAGAGCTGTAGCTTCTGCTCTCGGCGGTGGCTTTACAGAGGAGCAATCTGCTCTTCTTTTGCGAGAGAATCTGAAGCACTCGATGAAGTCGAACTTGAGACGATAGCGGCCTCGCGGCGGTTGCGAAACCATTCGTGCTGCTACGCACGTCGCCGTCGCTCGTAGATGATGACACCGAACTCTGGACAGCTACCGCCATCTATGAGCGATGGTGGCAACCAGCCGGTTGTCTGGTTGCCGCCGTCGCTCATAGAAGGCGGTAGCTGTCCTGAGTTTGGTGTCGTCATTTCTTTGTTGGTGGACATGATCCTGGGGAAACTAGCCCTTAACAGCTCCGCTGTAAAAATATAAGCCACAAAAGAAACAAAAGAAGTTTGGGGGAGGCCAATCTAGGTCAGTGCAGCTCAATAGGGGGGATCGGTGGCCGAGTGGGCTAAAGCGCACACCCGGCTCGACACACGATGGAGCGAAAGCTCGCGCTGCAGAACCCAGGATCCTGGGCTCGATCCCCACCCCTGCCCGTTTCGATCTGGACGAGCATCGTACCGGAGTGCGGTCGTGCATCACTGCTTCGTGAGCACGTTAAAGACCCCAGGCTAGCAGTCGTATACTGGACTGGCAAAATCGCTCATCTACAGTGCAAACCAGTGTCGCCCCATCCTGGCAGACCGACCTTACGCTGTATAAACACTAAACGTCCAATTTGACCTTTTTGCAGCTCAATAGAACCGGCAGGATCGTGCTTCCTCGGTAGAAAGGGTACCCGTGCTCGCTGGAGCACCTGTTGACGCATTATCGCACCAGACTGGCAATATCCCTAAAATGGTCTACTGGCATAAGGACTTCCCAGACTTTTCCAGAGCCTGGTTTTTCGGGTTGGTAGACATCCCATGAGCAGAGCGACCTACCTGGGCGGTACTCTTTCCGGCAGCCTGCAGGACCTCGGTGCAGAAGCGGAGCAGCCCCGGATCCTCCTGGGAGGGCTCCGTGTCCATGCCATCCTCCTGGGGAACCTCCACCGTCAGCACCACCTGCGAGCATAGACGGGTCTCCACCCTGAGCACCCTTCAGCCTCCCCCCTTACAACTGGCAAAAACCAGACAACTCTTTGTTCTTTCACAAATAATATTACTACGGTGCCTGCATTTCAACTGGTGTGTTTAGCGTCCCGCCCATGCATCCAAAGTATTCCCCAAGTGGCAACAAATGACCTCACAAAAACCGGAGTGGTTGGTCGTACAAGTTTTGGCACACCAGCAAATCTGCTGTATTGGCAGCATTGGCCATCTGTGTCAGCTATACATACGCCATCGATATAAGGATTGGTTATTCTTGTTCTTTAGGCCAGGAGGCTATGAAACCTGCAGGATACAACATTGGCGACAAGGTTAACTTGTGATCAGCTGCCATAAACTACCAATTTACGCCCCATTTGCACAAATGCCGGGCCAGCCATTCATTCCGTGGTCGCAATGGGCACAGAGGCTCCCGATGTTCCCCTTCCGGTGCAGATGAGTTGGTTCTCCCAGAGGGACAGCTTGACGTCACGTCGGCAAAGTCAACACCCGAGACGACACCAAAGGAGAAAGGTAAGCAGGCGGTGAATCAATTTTCTGCCACAACCAACGTGCCTGTGGAACAACACCGGCTCAAGTAGAGGGAGCGACAAGTAGGCGAATCGATGGAAGCATACAACACAAGTTTGCGTGCAATAGCCAAGAAATGCAAGTACGGAAGCACCACCGACGTGATGGTTTGGGACCGGCTCGTGTCGGGCGTTTCGTCCGACAGACTATGTCTCTTGTTCGGGGGGGGCGACTACTAACACTTGGAAAGGCTGTATCGATGGCAACTCATTATGAAGAAGCTTGGTGCAACCTGAAGACGTTTGCAGCCAAGGGGGCTGTGCGCTGTGTAACTGAAAGGTTAAAAGAAAGTGGACGAGGAGGTGTCAAAGCGTCATTGTTACCGTTGTGGGTTGGCAAGTCATGTGGTAAGTGCGGTGGACTGCAAAGTGCCAGAACAGCAAGAAGGCCGGACACTTCCCGAGTGTTTGCCAGTCGAGGGCCCCGCCGCCGGCATACGACGCAAAAGAAGTTTGTGAGACCGCAGACGTCGTACTTGTCAGTACTTGGACCAATGTGGCATCTAGATAGATCTGGAGGCAACGAGTCTGCCCTTTCTCACAAACACAAGCTCATCCATTTCGATCCTCACTGAGGACATTGATCCGCAACTGTTCCGCGAGTGACTGTCCCTGTCAAAACCATCCGTCACCCTGCTCAACTATTTTGGCCGCAATATTGAAGGCAAGGGCCGGTTTCTCGCCAACGATCAATACAAGCGGCGTTCGACCTGCGTGCTATTCCATGTGGTGGGGATGACCTTCATTGGCCTGGACGCCATCTGCAACTTGCAACTGGAGATTGAAGAAGTTACGCTGCAGCGTCTGCACACTCGAACCAATGAAAACCCGCTACCTGCCGGAGAGTTTTCAGACTTCTTCACCAATGAGCTGGGCCACGTAAAGGGCTAACCAGGTCAAGCGAGATGGCGGAGCCAGTGGCAACAAAAATGTAGCAACTGCCAATAGCCTTGCGAGACACGGTGGAGCTGCGCCGGCTTGAGGAAGACCCCTCTGTCCAGGCCTCAGAATGAATCCCTCAGATCGTGGTCGTGAAGAAGATGGTATCATAAAGCTGTGCATGGACTCCTAGCAAAGTCAGCATAGTGATGGATTTCCACTCCCCCACACAGAGAAACTGCTCCACCTGCTGGCAGGATTATACATTTCTCAAAGCTGGATTTGGCCTCGGCCTGCCGTCAGGTTTGACTGACAACACGTAGCCGGGACCTGACAACATTTGTCACACACGATGGGCTTTCGAGAGAAGCTGCAGGAGATATCCTACACCGCATTGCTGCTACTGGACTCGAACTGAACCAGAAATCTGAGTTCAAAGTCCAAACATTCGACTTGTGGGGCACACCGCGAGTAGAAGAAGGAATAACTTTTGTTCACTCTAATAGAAGCCCGTCGCGTACCAAGCTGCCGCCGAGATTGACAGCGCGATCCATGCTCTTGAGAAGGTGAATGCGTGGTCAGCGTTACGAATTCAACTGCGCACAATACCAGTCATGACAGTTCAGTCGCATTAGATACTTTTAACGAGGGATGCCACCCGGAGTCGTCTACCCTCACCTCAAAGTGAAGACGAACCGTGCTCTCCTGGGGAAGTGACGATGAACGAAGCACTACCAACATCACCGCTCACAGCTCAACCGATTGCTAATATGACACCGTAAGGCCCCATTTTGTCTACAAGCTTTGTGGCAGGGAAGGCTGCCTCAAAGCATTTTCTCCATACAAGAAGAAAGAGACAGAGCGGATCGAGGATGCAACATTTGAGGCCCAACAGGGGTCACTCCATTATTAGCACGCTCTGAAGCTCTACTCCACGCTGCACACAAAGGCAACATTTCAATGAAACCATTTCTGGTGAGGTGCAATAGACACAGACACTGAGCGTCAAGTCCGAGCCTTGATGGACCTGGGGGCATACATCTCGGCCGTTTCTACAGGCCCCATGGAAAAACACATGCTCCTCGTGGTTGTCCGTGTGAGAGCCACGGCGTCGGCAACTTCCACAGCTGCTATTCGGCAACTTCGGGCTACCTTTCCAGTTCACGTCTGCGGCCTTTGAAAAGTTTTCGAGCGAAAACTTTAGTGCAATGGTTGAGCGATTCAACAACGGGGATTTATTCAGTTGGCAACTCAGAGGCATCGACCTCTTGAAATGGCTGTCCTCGAAGACCCCAGTGCCTACAGGTGCACACCACAACGGGGGTGCCACCTGCGTTGCTCTTCCCTGGTTCATCATTCCCGGATATTGGGGGATTCTTTTCCTCGGGAGTCTCCGCAAACCCCATCCCCGCTCTAGACGGCCTCAGAACACGGAGGCAGCAGAGGCAGGCCTGCAGCAAGCGCTGCACGAACGAGCCGTCCACCTTCAGGCCCCTTGTCGGGTTTGTGAGCCCAACATCATTAAGAAAGGGCCATCGTGTGGAACCAATGCTGATCATGGGCACCTATGGTCCAAATTCCTATATCCTGAGCGACAGCCACAACTGGAATGCGTCACGGGTTGCGGCGGAGTTGATGACAGCCCCGCAGCCAACCAGGGAGGCAGCTGTGCCCTAGCCTATGCTGTTGCCCCTGCAGCTTTGGCCCCAGTCACTATGAGACCACTACAGGGGTGGAACTCATGAAATGTACTTGGGAGCAGCCACGGGAGCAGCTGAAACTGCTGTTTTGGAGCAGGCTGGGAGCAGCTAAAACTGCATTCTGGAGCAGGCTAGGAGCAGCTCAAATCAGTTTTCAGTGCACTTCAGCTTGTCTTAGACGAGCACGGAAGCAATTTCAATTGTGCTTAGCAGCACAGATGAGCATGAGTGGTTAGGAACCTATGTAGATGGAATAACAGTGTAACAGGTGCAAAAACTTGGCCTTAGTGAGAACCAAAAAGAAAGTACCATATGTTTCTGAAGATATATATAGTGTCCTTGATATTTTCTGAGTGTCTTTCAGCTGCTCAAAATGCAAACACGGCACTGTTTATAGCACGACGCACACATGCTCGACATAGTAATTATATGTGCGAACGACGTGACGTCCGTAAGCAGTGGACGTGCAGTTCCGCGGAGGAACAGGGCCACAAATTTTGAGTTTATCCTTTTGTACAACTCAATATCGAAGCATCAGACTGCGATTAACGGAGTTATCATATTCGAAGCGATGAGCCAGAGCAAGATTAAAGTACGCCGAGCAGATCTACCCCTCGCGTGAGAGCTGCTGGCCGGCAAGGATTCGGATCGCACAGCGTTTCAGTTCAATCAAATCACGATTTATCTTGCAGGAATGCGGTTCTAACTTCTAACGATGAAGCACTTAAAGGAATATTTCGCTAATGTGCTTTCAACTGGCTGACGTCCGGAACCCAGGCCGCAGACCCTCAGGCTGACCTCACCTCGGCCGACTTGCTTAACCACTTATGGTTGAACAATAACAATGCATTCGCAGGTGATCTAGCGCAACCCGACCCCCGAATTTTTTCGCGTGCTTCCGACTCGGGATACACAGGAAAAATAAACGGAACAAAAAATTGCGAAGCCGACCAAGCTAAACGCGCTCATTGTTGCCAATCGAGTCGATAAAAACCGAAACCAAGACAAAAAAAAATATATTTTGGCGCACGTTGTGCGATTTGGAGCACAATGGCGCGAAGTCTTGGCTGTGGCGCAGTTTCCGCAAAATGGCGCAGGATGGCGCAGACAAATGCGTCTGGCGCAAAATGGCGCAAATGGCGCAGCCGTTCCACCCCTGCACTATGCGGCCAAGAGGGCTCAAATGAAGTTTAATGCTGCCACCTTGCTTCAGCTCAGTTTCTCATTCTGTGGAGGAAAATGGCGTATCAGCAACATATTTGTGCCAGCGGGAAGTTGCGCATATGTTCGGGGCCTGAAGCAACGTCAAGTCTCTGAAAGCAGCGATAAGGTGAATTTAGTTCCTTCGGAGCATGTCTAAGAGTGCTGCAAGCGCGATGCACAGGCACATTGTCACGCAGTCTTTTAGAGCGCAGCTCTTAGGCGCCCGTTTCTGGCTTGAGCGGCATCGGCGTCGGCGTAACCGCGACCCAACTCCGCCTCCCCCCCCCGAGGACCTCGGGAGGACCTCGGGTACCTTCGGTGACATCGGGGAGGGGTCACGTGACCCCCTTTCCCCTCAGTACCCTTCCCTTTTCCTCCTCAAGAGCTGCACTCTAATTCAGAGTTAGAGTTGTAAACGGCTTTCACTTTTTTAAAAATATTTTACGGGCTTTCTTATTAGGCTAAAAAAGAAGCGCGCGTATCACGTAGCAAACACCTTAATTTGGTGTTTCTCAACGCGTTCTACAACTTTCCAATTTACACCTCGGGCCTTAAACGAATAATGAAAAGGTTAGCTACAGTAAACCCTCGTTACTGGAAGTCCTAACTGGAAAATAATTTAGATGGAGTTTCGAGATGAGATAGATAGCCAATTTTTATAGCACCGATCATGCACGATGGGAATGAAACATGGGCGTCGCCAGGATTTTGTCTTGAGGGGGGCAAACTAACAGCCCTTTCTGGGCGTGTGCGCTCAAGGGGAAGGGAGGGGGGGGGGGGGGGGGATCCCGCAGTAAAATACGAAAGAGCTAATTATAGCTTGCAAGATGGACATATATATTATGAAACAATTATTTTAATAAGCACAATACATCAGTAATTTCAACGTAAGAAAAAAAAAACTTTTTATAGATATGTACAGGCACAGTGAAAAAAAAAGGAATTATAGTCTATGACGGCAAAACAACAAAACAGTGCACGTAAGTCACACGCACACATAAAAAAATTGTTGCATATTTAACATTATTTGACGTTTATACAAGTTTTTAAAAGCTACCCCAAGTTGGCCTATGCTCACATTTACAAGTCTAATTTTCTGCACAAAATTGTCTTCGCTCGTAATATTAATTCCAAGCATTTCCCGGGTTGTGGTCCGTGGAACACATCTGAAAGCTGCGTTAGCTGTGTTGGGAAGCTAGCACGGCGGGGCTACCGCCGGAGGGTTAGTTGCCATTGTAACTTTCCGTATTTCCTCGACGCGGGTTCCCTTAGCCTGCCATGCTCGCTCTGTCTCCTTTCAGAACTGGAGTAAAGTTTTAGCCCACTGGTTCTTATCTTTATATTGGTTGTTATATATCTGATCAAGCTCAGCTTTGCATGAACACTCCCACAATTAAAGACGAGTTTGACATGCCTGTGAGAGTCGAGTTGAGGGCAAAGCCAATGTTCAGCTGGCTCTCTAAAGCCGGAGGATGCTCAGGAGTGACGGAGACCGCAGGTACATCGATAGTGTGCAGGTCATGACACGGCTCTGAGGTCACATGCTTCTTCGTTGCGCAAGATGGATTGTCATTATCACTGTCAGCTTTCCGTTTAAAAAAGATTATGATGTCTATTTTCACTCCTGACCCATATCAGCCCACGGGTATATAAAAAAGTGGGATTGGGTGCGGAGTGTGGCCCTTTCAAGCAACTGGGCCAGGAAGAGAGAGTCAGCAACAGCAAAGTGTGCCACCCTGTCACAGATATTCGACAGTGTCACGCGTGTGAACACGGTGGTGTCAACGAGGACGGTCCGACACGCCTTTCCCGCGTGGGTTATGGCCCGGGTGGTCTCGTTTTTGACATGGTGCGAACAGAGTTTCGCAGAACTGCATTGTCCAAAAGAGGACGCCTGGTCCCGATTTTGACCCACTCTTTTCCTTTCCCATGACCGCAACATGCTACAAGAAAAGGAGGGGGGTGGTTTGGGGGGTCGAAACCCCTCAAAATGCCAAAGCTACCCCCCCCCCCACCCCCCCTCTTCCCTCCTGGGGCCCGCTCGCTCCACTCCTTACGCAGACGGAGCGAAGGGGGAGCGCGGACTATCTCCAACTCGTAGCTACGCCGATTTGTTCTGTTGGGCTTTTTGGAAGAATCCCGCTCTGTGTAGAAGACGCTCTGTTTTGGGGGCATTTGACTGACTTTCACCCGAATGCGTGTGATTCATCACAACACAGGACTGCGGTGTTCTCGGAAGTCGGTGCTTCCTTATTTTTTTTATTTTTTGCCAGCTAGGCGCGGCTGATCGCGACTGACCAAGGGAAGACCTTATTCTTTTTGTGTTTATTGCTGAAGCATCCAAGAAAACAAAAGTGCGTGGATTTTATTTTTAGGATTGTTTTCGGTTTCTCCGCTTGCTAGAAAAGCTATGGCGCGACATCATTCGATCCCCCGTACCCGAGAGAGCTGGGGAAGGGAGGGGGGGGGGGGGGTAGGCACTCTGGCTTGAGGGGGGCAAGTGCCCCTTTTGCACCCCCCTGCCGACGCCCATGGAATGAAACCCTTCCAACGCTCCAAAATGGACACTCACGGGGCAGTGCCTTGGGGCGAGCATTTCTAAGCCACCGCAACAAAATTATGAACAAGCAACACTCGTAAGATTAAACAGAAAAACTGGAAAGCGAGAATGCAAAAACAGGAAGGATGTAAAAAAAAAAGAAAGGAGAAGACTAAGAAAAAGATGAAACGATAATGTGCGAGAGAGAAATGTTGCGCTTACGACGCGAGACTCGTTTTTTTCTTCTTTTTAGACAATGACACAAAACTTTTTCGTTTTTTTTTCACTTTTTTTTTAGTTTGTTTTTGGACGGCTGTTTTCTTTTCAACCAAAGATGCTTTCTAACAACATACAGTTGTTGGAATGGATGCTTGGGCGAGTTGGATATTCATATTGTAGGAGAAGCGCAAAAGTAAACTCACTCACGCCGAAAACGCACGGACACCAGAAAAACGGTCACTCACGTCGCCCTGACTTATAACTCAAATTGTATTTTCTTTTTCTTCTACCCGCATTAAACTTGTCACGTCTCACTTCGTTCTCTTCTGTACAAAACAAATATCGATGTCTATCGCGCATTACCTTCGAGAGTCAAGATATGAGTCGAGTGAGACGTGACAAGTTTAATACGGGTAAAAGGAAAAGAAAAAAGACGAAAATACAATTTGAGTTGCGAGTCAGCGCGATGTGAGTGACCGTTTTTCTGGTGTGCGTGCATTTTCGGCGCGAGTGAGTTTACTTTTGCGCTTCTCCTACAACATACAGTTGGTTTCACTCCCGCAGAGTGCTCTTTTAAGTTTGGTGCAATTTATTTGGGACACTTTGCATATACTATTGTCATTGATATAAGCGTTGTTTTTTTTTTTGTTTCGGCACTCCAGTCTCAGTATGCTTGCTTCCCAATTGTGGGTCACAATGAAAGTGGCCAGGATAGAGTAAGTCGAGTCACAGCAAAACAGGCCAGCAACAGTTGGGTGACGAGAAGATTGTCGGGCGGAAATCGAGGGACCTCTCCTCCGGTCAGATCTGGACGTGGGCATAACACCATGGTGGTGTGCCCACATCTTGAGGATGCGTTTGTAGAAGAATTTTTTTTGCCCAACCGAGGAGAATGCTGGGAACATAAAACAACCCAAATAAGGCGTCGGTGAACGTCCGAGCCCAATTGTTTTAGAGAGCAGCGCAGACTATGCCTGGTAGCCCACCCTCCTTACGCCCAACCGCCGCGACATCGCACACAGTAACGCTGGGGCTTTTGCGAGGTGGTCGCTCCAAGACGCACGGGCGGCCCCACGCACCTGGACAAGGTGCAGGCAGAGGACGAGCCGGAGCACGTGGGCATCCAGAGCCCCGCCCAGCGGCAGCGGCATCCCGCCGGAGAAGAGCGAGGGGGCGGACAGGCAGAGGCCCACCAGGAGCCCGAAGGCGTCCACGTCCAGGACGCAGGAGGGGGAGCCCGGAGCGGGGAAGGCGTGGCCCAGCAGCCGCAGGCAGTGGCTGTGCAGGGCCTCCCTGGAGCAGACGCGCAGCGAGGCCACGGCCGTGCGCACCAGGGCCTCCAGGCAGTGCAGGCGGCGGGAGGACAGGTCGCCCAGCAGGGGTCGCCCCCGCAGCAGCCACTCCGTGCCGTGGATCGTGTAGGCGCACGACCACCAGACCTGGGCTGGCACCCGGTCGTCCTCCGCGTTGGGGTGGGCGTCCAGCCCCACCTGGATGCACCCACACCTTTCACTGCTGCCACTTAGTCTAGAAGCAAAAACACTCATGTCGAGACAGCGTCAACCACCGCGCCGCTTGATCCACGATCGATTGACGTTGCGCCTATCGTGCATCAATGGTGATCCGATATTGAAATGATCTAGCATCGATACTTCGTCGATGAATAAATCATTTTAAGATTGTGATGCGTCTGCATTTTATTCCATTGTACGCGACGATTTCTCGAGTAATAGACCGATCTCACCAAACGTTCGGCGCATGCGTGATTCCGCCATAACTTTAGTTCACAGGAGATAAACGGCAGTGCACGAGAGGGCTCGTGCCGTCTCGTGCTCTACACGCGCAGAGCTCCAGTGAGGTTGTCGCACGTGCAGAAAGACTAAAGTTCCCTCGATGCATTGCGGCAGCGGTGGCGTAGTCAAACTGGCTGGTGAGATCGGTCTATTGGATTCTGCAAATCGCGATACTAAAGATCATAAACAATAACCCATCGTAAAATCTATAACTAGGCAAGATGCGCCACAGCAAAGTGAATTCCACTGAAAGCCATCGAAGGGAATTCACCTCGGCTCAAAAACATAAAAACGCATAAATTATTATTTTTTTTTTTTGCGCGTTGCAAAAACGCTTGTAAAACGTGGCCGTGAAAGCATACTCCGCCATCGCTTGCGTTCGTCTTCTATTCCACCCCTGTCTAAAGCCGTCTGCAATGCTCGCAAGATTCAAAACTAAAAAGAAATTGAAAAACAAATTAAAATTAAGTACCGTATTTACTCGAAGAATGAACGCACTTTTTTTCCCGAAAAATCGATGCAAAGTTAGGGGGGGCGTTCATTACGCGAAGTAAAATTTTTGCGTCCGTATTTACTCCGAAAATGAACGGACCTTTTATCCCGAAAAATCGACTTAACTTCTTATCTCTTTGCGCGCGTCGCCCCACGAGTCTAAAACCAAACTGCGATGCGCAAAACAAAAAAGAAAAATGCTTCTCTCCATGTTTTTTTTTTTCTTCTTGCTTCCGTGTTGTTTTTTTTTCCCGCCTTTCGCAAGTTGTTTTGTTTGCCCACGCTGCCCATGCATTCGCGACCTCGGTGTACCAGGATAGAAAAGTGCGTTCATTTCGAGGACTTCTCGCTTCTTTTTCCAAAGTGCGAGGAGGAGGCGAGGGCAGGAGGAGGCGAGGGCAGGATGCCTTCATTATGTGCGCTTTGCTTAGGCAAGGGCTTCTCCGTTTTTCTTTTTATCTCCTTGCGGGCGACGCGCAACCCCGGGACCAAACTGCGCTGTGCAAAAAAAAAAAAAAAAAGAAGAAAAAAAGCTCTTCTTTATGTTTTTTTTCTTTTCTCCTGATTCTGTGGATTGTTTTTTTTTTTTGTTTTTTTTGCTGCCTCTCGCAAGTTGTTTTGTTTCGCTTTGTTTAGGCGAGGGCTTCTCCGCTTCTCTTTCTTATCTCCTTGCGCGCGGCGCGCGACCCAAAGTCCAGACTGCGCTGCGCAAAAAGAAAAAAAAAAGCTCCTCTCCATGTTTTTTTCTTGCTTGCGTTGGATCTTTTTTTATTTTTAACGCCTTTTGCAAGGCGTTTTGTTCACCCAAGCCGCCCATGCATTTGCGACCTCGCTGCACCAGGATAGAAAAGTGCCTTCATTTCGCGCGCGTGGGGGGGAGGGGGTCAAAATTTTGACGCCCGAGTTGGGGGTGCGTTTAATACGCGAGTAAAAAAAAGTCGAAATTTTGAGAGCCGACTTGGGGGTGCGTTCATTAGGCGAGTGCGTTCAATGTGCGAGTAAATACGGTATGCAGTTTTTTCCGCTTTTCTGTTCTAGTTTTCTTGCACATCTTTCACGAAGCAATGTGGGTGAGCGTCTTGACACACAATCAAAATGCGACCTAAAAATATTCACTCTAGCAAGCCGTGTGCTCAAAACTTGAAAGCTACCGGCCTTCCGAAGCGAAATGATGGAAACATATCTGGACAAACCCGATGCAAAGCTAACACTTCCAGCCAAATGGCCCGCCAAATGCTTACTTGTCTAGGTTAGTACTGAAACCATGGTCGCAATCAGGACTGTTCCACCGTTCTCCGAGTAGTGGGGCCGCTTTTATGGGAACATTTAGTCGGCATCAAAACACGCTAACGAACAAATCGAGCCAAATGGAGCAAAATGGTTCACGTGGGACGCTATGAAATCGAGCACCCACACAGCGCTTCCAAAGGCGTGTCCTTGCGACAGTCGTTTACTGCAAACTACGTCGGTTCAGATCTTCCTCTCAATATCTCGGTGAAACAAAGCGCACTCATAAAAATAGACTCTATGGCTATGTTCCAAATCTTACTCATCCGAGTTACTCCGGAGGATCATGTCACGTGACAAGACAGATAGAACAACGCTGGAGGTTTTGGAACCCCAAGGTCCTTTACTCTAGAGTGAGATAGAGACAATTTTGGAACACGGCCTATGCTTCGTGCACAGGGGTTCCAACTATGTTAAAACGCAGAGCTCTTATTGGCCGATTGAAAAAAAATAGTGGGTAGACCTCGAGGCACCTAGCACCGAGGTCTACCCACTATCCTTTCAATCAAAGCCAATCAGAGCTCGGCGTCCTTCTGACGTCAGCGCAACTCCTACGCAAGAAGCAGACGACTTGCTCTCCGCACGAGTTGTGAAGAACTGCTCGCCGCAGATGCCGGCAGCCATGTTTGCTATCGTTTCATACCCAAGCAGAAAAGACGGCCTCGCGATATTTTTGAAAAATATATTGACTCTATGTATATTCGCGCCTTCAGCGACCTATAG
The DNA here is from genome assembly GCA_013358835.2 of Ixodes persulcatus. NCBI lineage: Eukaryota > Metazoa > Arthropoda > Arachnida > Ixodida > Ixodidae > Ixodes > Ixodes persulcatus. The sequence continues at coordinate 100,145 of JABSTQ010009411.1, forward strand.
GGGGCACCACCACCAAACAATTATGGCGGCTGGGAACAGGTCGCGTCGGCTCGGCTGGGCTGCTTGAATGGCTGGCGCATTCAATTTAACAGATTTTCTTTTGTTTAATGCCCTATTTTATAGGTATTTGAACTGTGACGGTTAAGCGTAGCCGGTGCACATAAACTTGCAGAGCATAGTCTTGTTTTCCCGGTATTTGTTGTTCTTTTCATGTCAAACCTTTGTTTCTAAGATTTCGTTCAAAACCGAAACTAAGGGCTCCGGAGAGACGGTAATAGACTCTAATCAGTTTTGATCATCTAAATTACGAAAATTAAGCAAGCGCTTCTTGAGCCAAGGAGCATGTTAACCCGCTGGCGCCCCACTAAGCAGCTGACACTTATAGTTCAATTCAGGTTTTTGTAGCAATCGAGAAGTCATTTGGACGAATATGCGGGTTGTGTATTATATTACGCAATATGTCCCACTAAAGCGATATTAGTATATTCTTCGGGTTGAAGTATGAGCTTAGTTGACTAGCTATTAAGTAAACTGCTGAATAAAAGTATATTTGACAGACAGAAACTACTTAAACTCAGCCAAATGGTTCTAGCCGGCAGCACGGAGACGAATGCGGACGAACTGAAGAAAGTCTTCATCGGAGATTCAAGCAGAGCCTCTCTGCATTGAACTTGACTTCGAATCCTGAACGGAGAAATTGAGTATTTTTTGTGGCCAGACAACATTGAGCAATGTAGATGTATATTGCTGCTGGTTTCGACGGGGGTATAATATAAATATTGAAGGCGCGATAGATCATAATGTCGTGACAGCTTCTAACTTTGCGAGACGCGTCCGCACCTTTTGAAAGCAGACAATTTACCTCATTAATCGTATGCAGAGAGCAGGTTTTCTGGAATGAAGTAATTGCGAAATCAGCCCAACTCCTTCGATGTGGTCCAGAGGCTTTTTCAGCGAAAAGCAGCCAAGATGAATAGCCAACACACCGACTGGCGTGGGTGGCTCAACCTTGAAGCTAATCAAACACTTTCAAACTCAAGAAAGGCAGCTATCGAACTTTCCCATTCACTTGACTGCAACATTGGTGTTCCCTCCAGTGAAACACCTCGTCTGTCGTCCTCAGTCCACTCTTCTACATCCTTATAAAGAAACCACTTATCAGTTACCAAGTAGTCGTCACTTTGAATGTGATTCGAGACAGACAAGAAATCAAAACGTTTTTCCACGATTCCTCCCCATACAAGAAATCAAAAGCACGCCACTCTCCTACGCGGACGCATACACAAAAAAAAAAAAATGTTCGTTGCTCACGGCGACTCGCGGCGTTGCTCGCGTCTTTATTTGAAAACGCGGACATAAACCGCTAACACCCCCCGTCAGCTTCATGGCCGATCTAGTATTGTATATCGGAAAGAAATGCAGTTCTGTGTTTAATTTATGGTGTTTTACCGTTCCTTTCTGATCAACCTACAATCGAGGCTTTTTTTTTTGTTTTTTTTCGGCCTTGCCATTTTGGGGGGTCGGCTTAGAATTGATGCCGGCCTAGAATCGAGTAAATACGGTACTTTTTTCATGCCACTTTCGACATCTTTGACGATGCTCTGTTTAGTTTCGAGAGCTTGTCATTTCTTGGCCATCTTGGGCTTGGGAGACGGAGAGATCAGGATGGACGGTCGATTTCCGCACGATATGATTGACGCGATCCACACGCGGTCCAAACAGACAACGTGGAGAAAGTTAGCAAACTGCAAGAAGCGAAACTAGAAACTATCCAGCTATCCAGCCTTCGTTTTGCGCCCTCGCGCGGTGTAAGAAAGGAGGTTGGTGTTGCGTCACTCGAGCGAGGGGGTGAAATCGAAAGGGTGAAAGGCTTTGTTGGGCTTGGGGGTGGCTCGATGGGGCTTTTGGAGTTGAGCACGCGCGTGCATCGGTCGCACCTCGCTACCTCGCTACGCAGTCATTCATCTTCGCCTCTCTCTTTGCTTCTCCTCGCTTCTTCGAGCAACCTCCTTGCCCCCGCAAGTGCCGCTTGCGGCTAGCGCCGTTGGCGCTGTTATCTAGTGTCGCACAGGGAAGCGTGCTCGCTGCGCCGGTCGGTCGGTGGGCTGTTCCAGAAACCGCACTATAACCGGTATTTCCCTTCGCACGCCTGCATTTTAAGCGGTATGTACAGTCGCCGACCGATTTTTCGGACTCCGATAATTCGGACTTGTTCGATATTTCGGACCTAAACGCAGAACCGTGACTTACCCCATAGAAATAGTGTATATTCACGACCAATGTTTCGGACAGCTTGAAGTCCGAAAGTTTGATTATTCGGACAAAATCGTCGCGAGCGATCGGCGGAAAACACCATCAAGAAGCGGCCATTTTGAATTCTATGTTGTTGGGGCTTGGGCAAATGGATTGGCTTGGCTTGGCAGCGCTACTTGAGTACTCTTGAGTTTTACCGCTAGGTGACGCTATGCTAGCCCCTTTTTTCCATTTAGCTGCACGTCATCATCATCATCATTATCCTTTTGCTTTGTTTTTCCGTTCCTTCGCGTAGCCAGTCGCCATTTTGCGCTCGTGGATTTGCGCCTCTCATGTTGTTCGAACAACGCTGGCTTGGACGTCATGGCCCCATCTGTTGTACTGGTTGTACTGCCACAGCGATGTGTCGTTAAGAAGCGCAGAAAGTACTCGACCATAACGCTAGAAAAGAAGGCAGCGATTCTCAAGCTAACAGAAAGTTGCCGAACGGAAACCGACTTGTAACCTGAAACGAGGCTTTTTGAAGCCCACTTGGAAGTAATAAAGGCAAGTTTTTCAACCTGCCGATTTTTCGAACTGCTCAATTATTCGGACGTTTTTTCGGTCCCCGCGAAGTCCGAATAATCGGTCGGCGACTGTAGATACATGGAGTTGTATGGGAGGCGAACCGGTGGTTGAAAAAAGCCGCGTCATACCCGGTCCTGCACTGTAAGCGGTTACGTTGTAAGTGGTCTATAGACCAGCACGCGGCCCTGACGTCACGCAGCTGCGGTGGCGCTGTCGACGGCACTGAGCATGAGCAGACGCTTCACTTCACGCGAATTCGGTTTCTGCGCACGCGCAGTGCCCACACCTGGTGTGGGCAAAAGCGGGTTTGTTTGTAAACAGCGTGTCTGTCTATACTGTACTGAGGCTTCACCACACTAATGAAGACTCAGGCAAACTTGAGAAATATTTGGACCTTCAACAAATTACATTGTTCGCCACCGCGCCGACAACATGTGCGCGCAGGGGCGGATCCAGAACTCCGTTTTGGGGGGGGGGGGGATTTGTAAGGATACTATTCTCCCATTGTTTCTTGTGCACCGGCGGGTCCACCCATGTCAAATTGCCATCGGAGAAGGGGGGAGAGGGGGGTCGACTTCGTTTGGGGGGGCGGCCGCACCCGTCGCGTCGCCCCCCCCCCCCTGGATCTGCCACTGCGTGTCCGCGAAACCTGCCAGAGACGCGGAGAGGCGCAACGCGACCTGTTCCGGCTGGTTCACGATTTTCCCGCTTGGTGGCGTCCGTTTTGCTAGAGTCGCAAATATTGTTTGTTTCTCAAAGATACAAATATGCCCAAAAAAGACTACCGTGGCAAGGAGAAACAATTTTACAAAAAGCATTCCACATGTCAATTCAATGAGAACAGGGAAAAAGAGTAGCTATAGCTACGCCCCTTTCTCTAATGGGCCTAAGCAGGCCTATCTCTACCTAAATTGCGTCTGGCAGCATACACATTGCAAAACGTTTTTTCCCCCTTAGAAATATTTTTTTTGTTTAGGTTTTTTTAGAAGAAATGCAATTTTTAATTTCAGCGTTCCTTTAAATTTTGTGGTTTATTTCTTCAGCGAGTTGTTGATATCTCAGTAGACAGCACTGGCCGCCACCCGTCCTGGGCCGTGTTTCGCAAAAGGGCCGGAGTGCAAAGTTTGTGCCTCTAGCGGTTGTGGCACACCCGCTTGGACCTCGTTCTTTCGTGTCTTTCCGTTTCCTCTGAAGCAAGTGCTCGCCCTACACAAAAAAGCGCAGAAACATCACTGGCAAGAGCCTATTGTTTTTCTATCTTCATTTAGTGCTTAGTGAAAACCACCGGCGTCGCTCATTGTGTAAAGAGAAATAAAGTTGACAAGCACCCTAACAACTTTGGGTTGCCGCGGCAAAACGAACACGCCCAGCTTATCACCTGCTTTCTTTTTTTGCTCTTCCGTCGCTCTCTTTTTCGCTCATCGTTTGAGGATCGCCGACGTCGACGCTCATGATTTGCCGCGTTCTGCCCCCGTTGGTACACCCTAGTGCTTGCCTAACACCTCCTAGCTAGCGACGTCGGATTTTACGACTTTCGTTACGCTCGTTCGAGTCTTGGTACGAGGTCGCCGTCGACGGGGCACGCCGACACCCTAAAACCCGTCCCAAATATTCTGCCATTTGTCGCGCAACGTGTTTCACGGGCATCGACCGTTCAAACAACCTGTTGCTCGAAGCAAAATGGCACGTGCAGCTCCTCGAGCGCTCCTACGTTTACCCGAAAGGAAGACAACGAGCCGAGGATAGCCTTCGACATCCTACAAAAGGGGCGAGAGTTTCTGTAGCAGTAGTATAGCTCAGGCACAACGCGCCGGCAGTGCCACCGCTACAAAAAAAAGTGGACACCGTTTCGAAAGAAGGTGCCTTTATGCTCGAGGAACTCGTGGCGCCATCTCCCGATTGGCACAGTGAGCGGACGACGAACACCAACGTCTGCTCGCTGCGACCATTGGGAGACGGCGCCACAAATGAATAGCTCGGCTCACTCTGTCTGCAAATGCGCCCGACGTTGACTTCTGGCAAGTTTGTCGCTCTCATTATTTACAGGAAGGGAACTACACCTTAAAACATGACACGGTAAAAGATGCCTGCTCAGTGCACATTTGGTGAAAGCTTTTCTCGTCTCACGGCGTGGGATCCCCTTGTGCCACCTCGATTGGTGCTTGGACCTCACCGTGTAGCAGGCCTGGGAGAAGAGCTTGAGCATCTCGACCAGGCTGGCCGAGAACTCTGGGGAGCTGGCAGCCTGGGGCTCCTCGTAGCAGGCGTACAGCTGGCACAGGTGCTCGGCCGCCTCTGCAGGGAGTGCTTCGCACACCTCACGCAGGGGAGGGCCCGCCAGCCGGGGTAGCGGCTTGTCTGCGGGGACAGAACCACGTCCACGGTTGGCTGCACTGTGACTGCTAGCCCGATTGACCGAGGGATTCTAGCACAGACCCTTGGACGGGTCCCCCTCGTTGCTTTCTTTCCACAGCAAGGGATGTTAATGCATCAACTATCCCATGAAACGGAGCCGGCGGCGTGCAAAAAAACGCTAGAGAAATGCCCATTCTCCCTGTCACAGAATTCAATAACTATTTTTGTCCTTCAATGGTTATGGTGTTGTCCGTTTCCGTGTTTGCGAGTGGGGTGCGCGAGCGCCGAGCACAGGAGCGCGTGCCCCGGCGGAGACGAGATCCCGGGCGCGCGAGGGTAGTGGAACGTCCCCGGAGCAAGGCGGCGTCGGTGTGGAATGTTCGGCGCTGAGCAGGTCCGCGGCGGTATGGTTGTTCGACCACCGAGAAGTATTCGACGGGGGGTGTGTGAGTGCTTGTGAGTGAGTGCTGTGCGTCACTACAACACCCAAGCCACCACGATTTCTCGACCCCAACTGGCGGCGCTACGAACCGGACGCCCACCGGCATCTTGGGACCCTGACTCGGCTCTCCCCCTCCAAAACTGTATGACAACCTCGATTTGACTTTTGATTTCTTTTTCCTTTCCTTCTTTCGACCGTGTGTACGTTCTGTGCGCCTTTCCCATACTTTTGAATTATTTAACATAAAATACTGTTTGCAACGTCGGCATGCTTTGCTCTCAATTCCTTCCGCCTCTCGGGAAGTCTATCGCCAAGGTGTGGTCCTAACACCTGGACAGCGGTCCAAGTCAAATTCCAAATTTGTTTGTTTAAATGGGATCTGTAACATCCGAACCTGTGACACTCCCATTGGCTCCCGAACCTGTGACACTCCCATTGACGAGAGCCGCGAGAGCGCAAGAGCAAGAGAGGAGTGTCGAAGCGGAGCACCGAACCCTAGAGCTGAGGATCAGGCTGCAAGAATTACAGAACGCGTCGCTGATCCCTGTTACCACTAGTTCCGCCGAAAACGGGACTGGGACAACGCTATGGAAGAGTCCTCAGCGTTGGCTGCCCACCTTCGACGAGAAGAAAGACGACCTTGATGCCTACCTGATGCGCTTTGAGAGACTAGCGAGCGGGCAGATGTGGCCCCGCGAACACTGGGCCACTGCGCTTAGCGTATGCTTGGCAGGGGAGGCACTTGGAGTCTTTTCTAGGCTAACCCCGGAGGATTCTGTCGAATACGATAACGTAAAGAAAGCGCTCCTCCAGAGGTTTCGGTTAAAGGACACATGCAAAGAAAAAAAACATTTTTTTTAAACAGCTTAGATGGAAGAAGGATATTATAAAACGATTTTACAACGAAGAAAAGAAATTTTTAGAGCTATATTTACGGCGCTATACGAATTTGTAGTTGGCGCCCGCCGGAGCTGCCGCTGGTCACGTGGTAGGCCCGCGCGCCACCGCCCTGCGTCGCCGGAGCCGTAAAGCGACGCCGCCGCCGCACGCTGAGCGTTGTGCGAACGCCGCTTCAACGCGTTTCTCCACGCCGCCGTCGCCGCCGCCGCACAAGTTCGTCTGGTTCGGGGCGCCGCCGCCGTCATCTGACCGGCGCACAGGTCTATCACGTCTGCTTGCGCTTTTTCAGGAGTTTCCTTTGGGCTCTAAAAGTTACTTACTATCTTAGTTTTTTGTTATACTTTAAACAAAGATGAATAAGTTACTTTTAGAGGCCATAGGAAGCTTCCGAAAGAGCGCGAGCACCACGTGACAAATATGGGCCCGATTAATCACCACCATCATCAATGGTAATAAATTAATCAGTTTTATTTAATTTTTAGAATGCACAATTTACTTTTTTTTTTTTTTTACTTTGCTGTTTATGGGATTAATGGCACAGTATACAATTTTGATTGTGAATCCACCTTGATGTGTAGCTGAGAACACTTCAAAAACACTTACAGATTCTTACTTCAGCTGCATGAGGCAAAGGGGTTTGTTGACATTTTCTGGCGAGAGTGACCTCTTTGATTGTTCACAATTAGTCTCAGCCGTGCTACACCCACATGGCGTCCAAGTGGCCAAAAACGCGTGTCATCTTCCGCGCTTGTCTGGAATTACCAATCTCGCCCCAAGTTTATTTTTGGTTAAAATTTCACCTAAAGTTTGCCCTTCATAGAGGTATACCCGTCCACGTCTGCGTGGTAAAAGCGTTTAATTTTTACTTTTTTTGGTTCGTCAAAATTTGACCAATGAACCGGTTAAAAAAGTTAATTGGTATTAAAGCATTAATCGATTAATCCGTATGTTAACCGATTGATGGCCGAGCACTAGGATGCATTTAGTAGGAGCATTTGCATCGTTTCAAGCGCTTGTACAGAGTACTTCTGGTGCAAGCCTTTGCTTTGAACTGCAGTGAGCGCTTTTGTAACAAACTAAAACTCAGAAAGTGTCCTTCATTTGTTCAAAGTCTAATTTATTTAGCGATTGAAGCAAGCGATGCCCGCACAGTCGGTGGTGCTCCGGCATATCTGATATTTTTAATCGACGTTCCGATGGACTCAATCTCCAAACACCCGATATATCCGTAGAATACCGCGCATCCGCCCATTTTACATTAAGCGCCCATTACCAAATTTGTAAGAAATATGCGCGGTACATTTATATGTTAAAATTGATGACCGTACAATCGCCCATCCCCCATTTTTTTGCGATTATCTGCAAGGTTTGAGTGGGCGCTTGCACGGTATTTTACGGTAATGATTGCAGCAGATCATAAAAGACTTTGAGCACTGCATAGAAGCGTCAGTATTCCCACTTTTGTGCGTTTCTCCCATAGCTTTGCGTGCATTGCCCGGTGTCGAGCAATGGCTGCCGGTGGCGGGCTCCCGATCCACGATTCAGCCTACTACAATGGAGACCAGTGCATGCCATAGACGACGTAGATGCGCGATGGAGAGAGAGTGTGGTGGCCAAGCGCCCCGCTATCACTTAATGAAAGGGGCTCAAACAGCTGCCGCATTGAGAGAGAGACCCTTTCGCAAGCTTCCCCCAGAAAAAAGTACACCCACTCCGCTCCTAATGTAAAAAAATGGAGGACGTTCAAACTGCTTCAAATAACTTTCTCCATCCATCCGGACGGGTAAAACTATTGGGGTATGTGCAGCCACCCACCATCACTCGAGGGTCCCTCCGTCGTGACGACTGGAGCGCCCTGCACGGCGGTCTGTTGGAGCCCAGCGCCCTGCAGGGCGGCTCGGGCCCCGTCGAGCCAGGCCTCGAAGCAGGCGTCGTCCCTTCCCTGGGCCTGGACCTGGGCCGCCCTCTCCAGGCAGTGGGGCGGCACCAGGGCGCACACGGGGGGCAGCAGGGGCACCACCGTGTTGCTCAGGCACTCGCACAGCGGGCACAGGAACTCCCGCTTCTCAACGTTGAAGCTGATGTGCCGGCCGTACCTGCACAGTCCAGGGGAGCTTCCCTGAAGGAGCCTCCAACTGGTCTGTCCACACATGTGTCCAAAGTTGTCACTCAAGTGTCGTTCCGGCCTTCTGCAGACTGTCAAGCCAGATGGCGACCTGCTCAGTGATGTGATTGGCCTAAGCCATTTTGGCGCACGTTTCGGAGCAACCAAAACAGTGTTTTGGAGCAGCAAATGTGGCGTTTGGAGCAACCAAAACAGAGTTTTGGAGCAGCAAAAGCGGCTTTTGAAGCAGCCAAGACAGTATTTCGGAGCAGCAAAAGTGGATTTTGGAGCAGATATTCTTAGGAAAATAAAAATATTTGTTTTAAGTGCTATACGAACGAAGGGCACTTTGTGTTGTGTTGTGTTCTGATGTGACGTGTTGTGACAGAACTCGCTGCTTCTGTTTTTACTGCTCAGACATTCCAAAGGTGTACAGTGCTGTAGGCATTGCCAAGCAATTTCGAAAAACCGCTTGCCACCGTTTTACTGGTTCCCGACGTGCCAGATTTTCGTCAAAAGTAAGCAAACGTAAAAAAATGAATTGCAAGCGTCCCAGCTGGTGCCTCAGTCACGCAATCATGTTCGCATGCACTTGAGGCCAACTTCGGCAGGCTTGCTGTTGAACATGCTTTGTCACGCCAGCGCAGACAACGGCTGTCCGATCGAAACTGAAACCATGCCCCTCAGCTCCGTTGCTAATTTATCCCCAAAATTGTACACAAAATGTAACTTTCGAGCATGCGACAAAAACGGGCCAGTGGCGCATGCTTGGCAGGCCGGCAAACAAGGTACAAGCTAAACACTAAAAAAATAAAGAACCTGAGTGCATCGATGCAAGACATTGCGAGCCAGCCTCAAAAAGTTCTTGGAGCGCTTTATGCAACCACTGAACTCGAGACAAACAAGCACGCTGTAGGGGTTCAGCGTGCAGACATTGCCTTCTTTGCTTTAGCTCACTTCTCTTCACCAACTTTCTTTCGCGGCAGATTTTTCACGTACCAAGCTCCCTCTCGAAAGAAGGCCCACCGAGAAGAATCTAGATAATCAATTCTTTGAGAAACGAGTCTTTGAATTAAAGATTGATTTTTGTAGTAACGTATGATTTAAACAAGAACAGGAATGTTGATAAACATGCGGCGGTACTAAGTTTTATTTTAGAAAGTATCATATCTGTAGTGATGTGGGGATGGCAACATTCAACGTCGCGCGACCAGGGTGACTGAAAGGCGGTGACCAAATATAATGAAAAAACGCTTAAGGTACAGGCGAGCTGGTGGATATTTACCATGTTGGAACTGAACCCGAGACTGGGGTAGAAATAGGAAACTTAAAAGTAGAAGGGACAGAGACAAGTGAAACCTTCACTTGTCTCTGTCCCTTCTACTTTTAAGTTTCCTATTTCTACCCCAGGCTCGGGTTAAGTTCCAACAGACCAAATATAGTTTTCCCACGGCCGTTGCTTCAGCTCACAAAGTAACTCCTGCCGCGCAAAAACGTGGTTTTGTTTCACAGCATGACGGCATGGCTGGTACCCGGCACGCTAGCGTCGGAGCGTCTGCACAGATCCGCGTCTATCGCTGAAAGTATAAATAAAAGAGACGAGAGACGAGACCAACAAGACGAGAGCATGAAACGCGAGACGCCGGGAAAACCACGCGAAACCGGGAGGCAGGCGGACGCTTGCGCCACATAACACACGCGTACTCAGTTTAGTTTCGGTTTTGAAATTTAAGATGACCTAACTTGGTCCTTTGGCGCAGGCTTGGCGCAGATTACCCATATTCTGGCGAAATGTAGCAGGATGTAGCAGGGTTAGCCCCTTGGCGCTGTTGGGCGCAATTGGCGCAGCAATCACTATCACTGCCTGCTGCAGAACACCTGTCTGCAATATCCACCACCTCTGCTGCGCCAGAACCGTGGCCAGCAATGCTTGTAAGACGTCATCGGCCGCAAACCGAGAGAGCACTTCGCAGGATCAGGTAAACAAGATGCTTTCCAGGCATCCCAGCACAATCGCTCGAGCCGTCGACCCGTGCGGGTGGCCGACGTCTTCGGCAAAAACGTTTCGTAAAAAGCCAGGAAGCTTCTTTGTACGCACCTGAGGTGGCCAGATGGCAGATGCCCGCCACTCTGGTTGCTTTTGTATCCGAAATGCTCCTGAAATGGCGTTCCTAACCAAGGTGACCAGTGGCGAAGCGCTTCCTGTTCTTGCACGGCCGAAACACGACCATAAAGCCATGCGCGCGTATAGACTCGCTCGGGTTTAGGGTGAATGCACTCTCTTTCCCCGGCCTCGGCACTTGACTATATTCGAAAAAAAGACTCGGTTTGTTTATCAGTGATGGAAGAAGCATTAGACCTCTTTGGAGCAGGTTCTGCAGCAGGCAAAACATTGGCTCGGAGCAGTCACTAACGCTTTTGAAACTGGTGCCAAGACCCGTTACCACATTGTTCGAAAATTTTTTAAAAATCTATTGCATCTTTAAACGAGTTTACCTCAGATAATGACTAAGGGCTCCTCTCTGATACTCGAGCATATTACTTCTCAACTTTTGTAATATGAGTGGGCACAAAGGGATGCTCGACAAAACCCTGAGACTGCGGGTAAAAAGAACACATACCGTAATGTCCCGACAGATGGCCCGGCTAAAATCGAAAGCAAATCGGGTAAAAACAAGGAGTGAGCTAACTTTCGGTGCGCAATGAGAAAGAAGTTGAAAGACATGCTAGTTTTAGATTTTGAGACCCGGGAAACTTGCGATCGCAGGGTGGTGCGATGCACCAAAGACGACCGTCCTCCCCAGTCAGCAATGTTCACTCATCTACTGCAGTGGCTAAGTAACACCATTTCTGCCAAGGTCACCGTTGAACGAGGCCGCCCAATTACTAGAAGCGCGCTATCTTTTGGTGTTTTCTTGAAAATAAGAGGTCGTGCCGAAAATGGGGGGGTGGGCTGTCTTTGGGGGTATCTTTCGGGGTATTACGGTACACTATAGTAAATTACAGCTCACGAAGAATGATAAGCGAGTGACCTCATCAGAAGCAGTGGCGTAGCCAGGTACAGGGCCTCCTGTAATCCAGCTATAACACACACATGCCCCCCCCCCCCCACCCCAACTCTGCACCCTAAGACATCTCAGCTACCTCAATCCCCTCGCAAAACAAAACAAAAATATTTTTGGTGCTGCCATTGATTGGGAGTATGATACTCTGGTTCTGTCTTATCATAGTATGTGCCATCCTACTATTTCGCAAAATTGTTTCCAGTCTTTTAACTCCCAACATTGCCTGGAAATACAAATGTTGTCGGCGATTAGCCGGGCAGCGCATCAACCAGCCTGCACGGTTCACAAGAAATCATTGTTTTGTCTTTCGACGCTATAAGCCAGTGGGACCGATCAAAAAGCGTCAAATCGTGGCATCGCGGCATTCGTCATCATCCATACTAAATTCTTTCGACAGCTAGACCAACCAAGTGCAACAGGTGTCCCGTGACTTGCGCTTTTAGTATATTGGTGGTTGTATTCGTTTGAACCTTCGACTGTGCTCCGACCTAAGATGAGACAAACTATATGGTGAGTAGAGACACCACGAAATATCTCCATATCTGTACGATTTTCTTTTCCACCCACTTCTTCGAACATTAGGGTCGACCGTATCTCTATATTTTTTCTTCGTTGACGCCTACTTGGCGCGAGCGAGGCTCAACTCTTAGCAATGGCATTTTGGTGCAAGATGTGGCAGACATTCGTCCGTAGCGCAATTTGGAGCAGACGACACGACACTTCCATCGACGGTTTATTGAGGCTAAAATGTGTGGCGTTCCGTAAAAAAAGTTACAATGAGTGCAATTCCACGTTAGATAAATAACTTTGTTACATCCAAGTTCTTTAGACAATTCGTAACAATTTCCAATGACTTTTTAACATTGCAGACTGACCTCGATAAAATAGCCGACTGGTGCGCTATGTGGCAGATGATTAACATCGATAAATGTAAATGCGCGTGTTTCTCCCATTTTCCGCCTTCTGCCCGGCAGAATTTCACCCTTGACAGTATAGCCCTTGTGTATACAAACGAGTGTAAGTACCTAGGGGTCCACGTTTCTTCTGTTGTCACCTGGCATACTGATATTAATACTATCGTAGCATCAGCAAACCGCAGTTTAGGATATTTACGCCGCAACTTTAGCTCCGCCTCCCCTGTCCTTAAACCTCTTCTCTATGTTACCCTTGTCCGCCCAAAGTTAGAATATCCAGTTCCCATTTGGAGTCCTCACTAATCCACTTTAGAAAAACAAACGGAGTCGGACGACAACCGAGCCATCCGTTTCATCCTGTCCGATTACTCACATTTCTCCAGTGTGTCTGCCGTGAAAGCTCAACTTACCATACACAATCTTCCTGTTCGTCAAAACATTTGTCATATTGAGGTATTAGTGCACAAAGTAGGAAGAAGAAGAACACGACAAAAAAAAACGCCTTTTCAGGACAGAAAAGAGTGCCTTTTCTGTCCTGTTCTTCTTCTCTCTACTTTGTGAGCTAATACCGTATAATCGCGTGTAAGGGCCGCACCCGTGTAAGGGCCGCACCCCCGTATTTAGGACAAAGTATTGCAAAAAAAAAATTACAGAAATTATTCGTGTATGCGCAGCACCCCCTTGTTTTTGAGGCGCGCCGACTGTAACGCCACGTTTCAATGAATATATTTCGCTAGGTGGCGCTAGCCACCGCCCGAGCACGTAGCGGCACGCGTCCGCATCTCCGATTTTTGCTCTCCACTCGTCCGTATCACCGCATTGCAAAATGGCTGTCGACCTCGATCGTGGTCGGCCACACTGTCGGGATGCATTTATGTTGCGGCTAGGCACTGAGAAAAGATGAACGATATGTCAGGTTCCGTGGTAAGCGCGAGGAATTGGGATTCAGCAGGCTCGGCTCGCGCGTGCACTCAAGTTTCCGAACGCCACTGTACGCTTTGGGGAGGTTTCCTTTTGTTCGATTCGTATCAAAGCGTCGTGATTTGTCTGGCGTCTTGATTTGTCTGCCTTTTCGCGCAATCTCGGAGCTTGGACAAGTACCACTTCAACAATCATACGGGATTGAAATCGAAAGTTGCCGCGCGTGCTATCAAGTACGGCAAAAAAAGAAAAAAAATGCGTATTGCGCAGTATGTAAACTAATTAAATCCGACTGACGACTGAGTCCGGATTCCGGAGTGAAGGCGTTTCCGACCAGTGCAGCCGAGCCAGCCGAGCGCACTCATGGACGTTCATTTCAAAATGTGGATACCTTTTTTTTTTTTATCCGTGTATGGGCCGCACCTCGAAAATTTGCCCTCAAATCGGGAAAAAATTGTGCGGCCCTTACACGAGTTTATACGGTAACTCGATATGTTAAGACTACCAACTAGTGCCAATGTCAACTTTCCTACAGTAACATTTGTCTTTTGCACAAATTTTATTCCCACCCACCCTTACGCCAGTCTCTTTTTCGGCCAGGTCCGATCATCCCTGCAAAAGAGCAAGGCCCAATTGCAGCTCAACGCATACCTTTCTTCTGCCCTTCTGGATGCCACTGCGTATTGGAACGACCTTTCGGAGCATATCGTCACCGTCACCGACGAAACCTTGTTTCCGAGTGTTTCATCAAATCACCTCTGTAACGCCCCTGGCCCCGAGGGTACTTGAAATAAATAAATAAATGTAAACCACTTTCTTTTCTTTGTTCTCTTCCATTTTGAACAGGATTTGCGATACTTGATTCTCAATGCAGTTTTAGTCGTGGGCACGGGAATAATAAAATATATTAAATATTGGAGTGTTCATCATTTCCATATACAATAAAAACATTCCCAGTAGACCAATTCGTTATTAACTCTGGCTGGGGGATTATTGCACTGGCCCTGAGAATTTCCTAGCATTTTTTGCCCGCCTTTCCCAAGCTCTTGAAAAGGGTTACCTGGCGGGCCTGCGTCGCTCCTTGGTGAGTACGGACTCGAAGAACTTCTGCCAGCAGCGGCTGTGCATGACGTGGCCGCAGGTGCTCGTGTGGGCCCCGTAGCGCAGGTCGGCCGGCACGGGCACCACCTCCTCCTGTCTGCCCTCCTCGTCCTCCCCGGTGGGCGCCACCCGAGACCGGTCCTGCGTCCGACGTTTCCTCCGCTGCCAACAAAGACTGGCAATCTTCCTTAAGGCCCAAAGATTTCCCAATCTCTGAGCTCGCAAGCGCAGCTGCGGCTGGCACAACGTCGTGCTAGGATAGCCATAAGGGGCCTTTGACATTCAACGAAAAGAATTAGAAAACTCTGCAAAGTGCTCGCGCCTAGCATCGAGACACTGCCCAGTACATCCCGCATCAGGATGTCTACCAAAGTCCTTCCTTCAAATTCCCTGGCTTTTCCAAGTTTCCCCGAATATTTCTATTGAATTCCCGGGCTATTACGAAAAAGAAAAGAGAGGGTTGCAGTCGTTGTTTGGGCGATGGCTTGGGCTGCCTAGTGATGTCTCGGACAATTGTCACATAGTGCGAAAACCGTCCACGCCACTGTATGCCACCCTCCCACTTCACTGCGTGTCTCTCTGCCGCCCACGTTAATCACTTTCCCCGACTTTTACTTTTCCAGGCGATTTAAAATTCCCCCCCCCCCCCCAACTTTTCCAGATGCTTCGAAATTCCCCGACAATTCGCTGACTTTTTCAGATGCTTTGAAATTCCCCAGTAACTTCCCAACTTTTCCAGATTCTTTTAAGGGAGGACGCGGGCTTTGAAAACCGAAAAATTGCGAAAAAGTCGATTTTTAGAAAACCTTATTTTTCGGTTGTATATCTCATAAACTACCTTCTCTGTAATTATCAGCACCAAATACAACGGGGAAATATTTAAAAACAATTATTTACGAGGCCTGGGTAGCATCCAAGTGACGGTCAAACGTCAAAATCAACCCCAACTTCGCGCGCTCGCCATTTTCGACACGTTTGGCCGACGGCCGCCATCTTAGTCTTGTTTTGAACGTGAATTCTTTCTCTTCTTTTTGCCAGCTCCCAAAATGGCGCCGGCCGCGTGGTTACGGCGTGGTCGCCGTTCTTCCGTGTCGCAATCGCAAGAACGCGATTGGACAAAGCGCGCGCTCGAGGAGCGTGCGGGGGAGCGCGCGACTGCTATTGGCTGGGACGCGATTTCTCCGCGCGCGGAGCGCTCTCCTCCTCCTCCATTTCTCCTGCTGTTGCCGCTCGCGTCGTCTGCTCTCGGTAGTGGTCTGCTTGCACGCGCTCTTGCTTTGTCAGCTCCGCTTCGTTTTTCGCCATCTTTACGATCGTTTTCCGAACTTTCTTTGAGTAGTTTCGTGTAGCGTGCCCGTCTGTTTCGTGGTCGCACACGATGCGGGGTTCGAAGTACAAGACGGTGCGCGCGTTTGGCGCGCGGAAGCGGTCCATGAGGTTACTGCGGATGGCGAAGTTCGAAGTTTCTGCACGGCGTGCCGTCAATGATGATCGCGTCAACACTTCCAGTGATGGATTTTCTGTGCCATCGGCTGTCGTCGAAGAAGAACGCATCGCCCCGCTCACGCCTGGAGTACCGAGCATGCCGACCGTTGTGGTTCCCCCCGAGATCGCGGGTCCCAGCGCCCGTCTTCCGCCTGCCGCGACAAGTGGGAGCGCGTCTTCCAGCACCCATCTGCGGACGCATTTCCTGACACGTGAGGAGATCGAAGCAGAAGCTAGACATTGTGATACCGTTCAAGCCGAACTTGGAGCTATGCCAGCAACCCAGAGGAAGTTTGAAGCCATGCTGCCCAATCCCACGCCTGCCTCTGCTACAAGCCAAGGTGAGAAGTTCTGCCTTGTTCAGATCGACGTTTTGAGCAACCTGCTCTGCTGCACAGTGTGCAAGCATTGCTCGGGGACTGGATTGACTGTCCAAGAAGGCACCAAACTCGGACTGGCAGCAAAACTCGAGGTCGTATGCCCCCATTGCGGCATTATTGCAAGTTCCTGGACTTCGCCACGCCAACAAGACTCGAGGGCCTTCGAAGTCAACATCCGCTCCATCATGGCGATCAAGCAGATAGGAAAGGGGCAGACAGCTCTCAATGACTTTTGGGCAGCTATGAACGTCTCCCACAGAGGTCTCCACCACAAAACGTTCCAGGAGCACCTGAAGAAGACCTTCAGAGAGCCAGAGGCCCTGTGCGTGGAAAAGTTTTATGCCGAGTCAGCTGTCGCGGTGAAGACAGCCTGTAAGAAGATGGACCCGGGGTTCTGCAAGGATATCACCGTGGTGTATGATGGCACATGGCACAAGAGAGGGCACACATCTCACATCGGAGTCGGGTCAGTCATAGAATACCACACAGGCCTCATCTTGGACGCCGTGGTTTTATCCAACCTGTGCCTTGGGTGCCAAACAGGACCCAAGCCTGGAGATCAAGGGTATGACAGCTGGCACATGCATCATGTCTGCCAGAAAAACACGGACGCCAAATCTGGGAGGATGGAGGTCGAGGCGGCCCTGACCCTCTTCAAGCGCTCTATCTCCAAGCACGACCTGCGGTATACAGCACTTGTCTCCGACGGGGACAGCAGGACCTTCTCTGCCCTTACAGAAGAGAACGTCTACGGGCTAGTCCCCATCGTGAAGGAAGAGTGTTTGAACCATGTTCAGAAGAGGATGGGAACGGCACTGCGCAACCTTGTCCAGAAGAGCGACAAGCCGTTGAGCGGTAAGGGCAGGTTGACGAAGGCCCTCATCGACAAGCTTACCGACTACTATGGCTGGGCCCTCCGAAACAACTCCAAGGACGTGGCAGCGATGCAGCGTGCTGTTATGGCCACCTACCATCATGTCACGTCGACTGACCAGGAGCCTCACCATGAACTCTGCCCGGAGGGAGCTCAATCGTGGTGCCGCATAAGAGTTGCCGAGGCAAAAGGTGAGCCACAGCCAAAGCACAAGCACAAACTCCCAGCCTACGTCGCTGCAGCTATGCTGCCCGTCTACCAACGCCTGTCGCAGGTTTCTCTGCTTCAACGCTGCTTGGGAGCAAAGACTCAGAATGCATCTGAGTCTTTCCACTCTGTCCTGTGGTCTTTGATGCCTAAGGAACAGCATGCATCGCTGATCGCTGTTGAAACTGCACTGCATGAAGCGGTGTTGAGGTTCAACGCCGGCTGCTACAAGGCAACTGCAGAAATATCGGTTGCAGTGGGACTCCAGCCGGCCCATCTAGCCCTCCAACGAGCTGCCGAGAAAGATGCCCTACGTCTGCACAAGGCCAGCAAACGACATCAAGAGAAGTTGGAAAGGCGGAACAAGAAGAAAGTGCGCAAGAACACTTCTGACTATTCTGCAGGGTCATTCTAAAGCTGAAAATCTGTGTGCAACTTTCAAGTGCTGTTTTCTCAGAATGGATTTTTTCACTGCCGTGGCTGCTCGTCCCAGCGATATCTCAGGAACTGATGAATGGATTTTTGTGCCGTCTTTTTTATTCTGTTCCTAAATAACTTTGTGAGGGCATAACAGAGCCCTTTTTTTAGAAAACGGCGCTAAAAATTTATAATAAAAAAATTAAATTTGATGAATGTGGGTTTCATTGACTACACAAAATTCAAAGTTGCATTAAAATTTTTCAACAAAGAAATTTAAAGAAAGGGCTCTGTTATGCCCTGGGGAACCTATCCAGGGGTCATCATAACAAATTTTACGCCGCTACTACCTTTATCAAATTCTCCAGGCCTGGGATAAGGAATGCATATGGACGATTTTGATAAATATTTGTAACTTGAGAAATAATATGCACAGCTCCATGAAACTTTGCAGTTACTCTTATGTCTGTGCTATAAACACACCCTGTAAATTTCGTTCAGATATCTCAAGAAATAAGAAAGTTCATATTTATTGCCCACCTCCTCCCTTAAATTACCCAGCAATTCCCAGACTTTTCCAGATGCTTTGAAATTTCCATCCCAATTCCCCAACTTCTCCAGATGCTTTGAAATTCCCCCACAATTCCCCGACTTTCCAAAATATTAAAACTCCCCAATTCCCCCGACTATTCAAGATGCTATGAAATTCACTGACTTTTCCAGATCCTTTGAAAATCCCCAGCAGTTCCCGGCTTTTTCAGACGCTTTGGAATTCCCCGGCAATTTCCTGACCTTTCCTAATGCTCTGAAATTACCCGGCAATTCCCCAACTTTTCCGGATGTTTTCAAATTCCCTGGCGATTCCCAAACTTTTCCAAATGCTTTAGAATTCCCCAACGTCTACAGATGCTTTGAAATTCCCTCCAATTCCCCGACTTTTCCAGAGGCTTTGAAACTCCCCAGCAAATCCCCAACCTTTCCAGATGCTTTGAATTTCCCCCACAATTCGCCGACTTTTTTTAGATGCTTTGAAATTCCCCCACCATTCCCCGACTTTCCAAAATATTAAAACTCCCCAATTCCCCCGACTATTCAAGATGCTATGAGATTCCCTGACTTTTCCAGATCCTTTGAAAATCCCCAGCAATTCCCGGCTTTTCCAGATGCTTTGCGACTTCCCCAACTTTTCCAGATGTTTTGAAATTCTCCGGCGATTCCCTGACCTTTCCTAATGCTCTGAAATTACCCGGCAATTCCCCAACTTTTCCGGATGTTTCCAAATTCCCTGGCGATTCCCAAACTTTTTCAGATGCTTTAGAATTCCCCAACGTCTACAGATGCTTTGAAATTCCCCCCAATTCCCCGACTTTTCCAGAGGCTTTGAAATTCCCCGGCAAATCCCCAACCTTTGCAGATGCGTTTAATTTCCCCCACAATTCGCCGACTTTTTTTAGATGCTTTGAAATTCCCAGACTTTTTCATATGCTTTGAAATTATCAGGCGATTCCCCGATTTTTCTAGATGCTTTTAAATTGCCCGGCGATTCCGAGGCCTTTCCAGATGCTCTGAAATTCCCTGACAATTTCAGGTTGATAGAAATAACAAGAGATACAGGCAATTTGGTGAACTCCTACTCTCGGGTGTTCAAGATAGGATTTCCAGGATGATAGACACCCTGCACGTTAGAAAAGAAAGGAACCAATTCCAAGTGGCTGAGCCTGTCTGGGGGGCCTCACCTTGGAGAGCACGGTGGAGCGCTGCACAAACGCAGACAGCACCAGAGTCCTCCCTCCGACCGAGAGCTCCTCGTCCTCCCGGCACAGGATGCAGGTGTGGCGAGAGGCCGAGGGGGCCTCCGCAGCGGCCACGTCCAGCTCCCCCGCCTCCTGCGAGGCACCCTTCGCTCAGCCTCCCGCAACTCCTCTGGTTGGTGGCGACGGATAGCCAACGAGTCCAAAACAAAGCCTCACCTGACAAATGAATGCATTACGATCGAGATCTCAACCTTAAAGGGAGCTGAAGAGGTGCTTGAAAAAAAACCAGCTCAAGCTGAATTCTAGCGTATTTTTGTCCCGCAAATTCGGATATCACGAGCATTTTACCCGAACGTAGCGACAGATGCCAGAAAAACCGAAAATAGACCCCCGGGTGTGGCATCGTAACCAGAGGTTTCAACTCCCTCGTGAGGGACACATGCAGCATTTTTGACTGCTTGGGTAAGGCTTGCAGAAGGCGTGGAAATGTTGAGATCTCCGTATAATACATCACGATTCACTCCTCCTGCCAAACGCGCCCGAATCACCACTGTGGCTACTTGGAGCATCAATCTGGGAATTTTGATTTTTGTAATCCTGCAGGCTAAATTTAAAGTGTTTTTTTTTTTCTCATAAACAGGACCACTCTCCTGGGCAACTCAGCTCAATTTCTAAGATTTCGGATGATGGGTGATTTCGCATTAAAAAGCACTAGTAAAAAACAACACGTCATTTGCTTCGCGAAAAATGGGATATACAATCGCCGACCGATTTTTCGGTCCCGGAGGGGACCCCGAAATTGTTCGATGAAACAAGCGGTCCGAAAAATCAATTTCAGCCAAAATATCAAATTTCTGCGTATGTTCCGCTGCGTATTGGCCACCTTTGACTTGCTTGATGTCAATTTTAAGTTCTCGCGCAACTTCCGCTTTATATTGTTCACTTCTCACTTGTTTGTTGATCTGTTCTCCGACTTGGTGCACCACCTCCGCGGAAATAGGTCCATTGGAGTTTTGAATCTCTAACGTAGCCGCGCTAAAAACAAACAATAAATTGGCGTGTTTTTTTTTGTGTTTTTTTTTCCTCTTTCTAAACTTTTTGCGCTTACTCATCGAGACATAGCCCATCCCACTTTTTTTTTGTTTTGAATTTCAGGCGGCAGGGGGATATTACGGTAGACACATTTATTTTCATTCAAAGTATTTTTGCAGTTTACTGAAGAATGTATTTACGAGTCTCTACCGCACATGTCAATACGTTGTATTTTGAACTTCTGGCATTCAAATTCGCTAGTTCTGATGTAACAAATTACAGTGGAACCTCGTCGATACGTTTTGCAGGGGACTGAATGGTTAAAAACATACGGTCTGGAAAAATGTGAGGAACAAGAATGTCATTTGGGGGCTGCTAGAGATTAGACAGAGAGCAACTCTTACTAAACAATTTACTTTTTCTGCAGACATTCGTAGATGAGAACTCAAGTTGGCTCAGGAAAAGTTTGAAAGCATTAGTGAGCATCAACTTAAAGGGGCCCTGCAATGATAATTAAGCGTCTACCTTTTTTGCGGTTTCCACGTCTCTTGGGGTTTGGGCAAGCCAGCGGGCACGGAGAGAGTAACAAAATATCAGTGCGTCATATTTTAACCGGACGACGCGGAAACCTCCTCCACCGACGGGGGCGACCCGCGGTACCGAAAGCGCGCGTAATGTGACGTCTTAGGTCCTGGGCTTACTACTGGTCGGAGCCGCTACAAACTTCTTTTTAGTCGAAATACAAAATGTAAGTGGCGCGAACCGTTTCAATTATTTATAAAAGTAGTTTTTGTTCAGTATTTTAGATCAGAAAAGAAACAAATGCAGTTTATAAAGTACGGAAACAAGAAATGATCCGTCGACATACCCGCCACCAAGCGGTGGAAAAGGCGGCGCATACTAGAAAGGAGTAGTGGGATCAGGCGCCGACACGGAAAGGTCCCGGATGTATGCGGCGGCGCTGCGGTCGTAGGGACTGAAGGATCCGACCGGCTCTGAGCGCTCCCAAGGCCTTCGGCGAGCAGCTTTGTCTGGCGGTTTGGCCGTTTCGCGGTATGGCAGCGCGAAGTGACTCCCATTCTGAACTGATCTTTACCCCGTGTTTGCTGTCGTTTGTGGCCAATGAAGTGTCATGCCGAATTAGTGTTTAATCTCGCAGCAAATGCAATGAGAGCCGCTCTAGCTGCCCGCTACATACAGCCTATCCAGAACACGCTTTAGTGGCGCCCTCTCGCACCGTCGACACGGAGTGCGGCAGCCATGAGCGCTCGCTCAGCTCACTACCCCTCGTCTAGTTCACGGCCACTCAAGCAACCAAGGACGTCATGAAGGAGGTTATTTTTTGCTTGTTTTTGTAATTTTAATTTGCCTATAACTTTTAAAATAAAGCGAAATTCGAGAAAAGAAAAGTGTCATTAAGTTACTACGTTCAGTGCGCTT
Organism: Ixodes persulcatus; assembly: GCA_013358835.2. Lineage (NCBI taxonomy): Eukaryota > Metazoa > Arthropoda > Arachnida > Ixodida > Ixodidae > Ixodes > Ixodes persulcatus. The sequence goes on from JABSTQ010009411.1 coordinate 122,356, forward strand.
AGGTTTGGTGCAAATTAAAAATTAGTAAAAAAGTCATTGCAGGGCCCCTTTAAAGACACTGACAAAATGTTTGTAAACATTGGTTGGAAAAAAAGCTAGCCATTCTCGGGCGAGCGATTGAGTTCTGGGTTTGCGCAGGGGCATTGGCCAATGTCCTCATCCCTGCACACAACACTTAAGTACACCGCGGCCGCAAAAAATCTCTCGCTGATGAGAGCATGCCGTGGTTCTTCCTGCATGCCCACCCGAGTCTCTCGCCCAATCTGCAGCATTAACTGGACTCAGATGGGCAGGTAGGACAGACCACGGCATGCTGGACAAGTTTTGACAAAAGCTTCTTGACACAAACCCCAAGAAGTATCGGAAACTGCAGCTTCCTCGACACGGGGATCCTAGAATCGCGCAAGAAAATGAACCAGCTTAGGGAAAAGATCTAAACGAAACACAGAAAACACAAGGTTCTTTGCATTGCAGATGAGAAAAAAAATGTTTCTTGGTACCAAGCTAAACTTTTATTAAGTCACTCCAAAACAAAAATAGTGCATTGTTGCGTTTTGCGCGTCCGCTGGTTTGTTTTTTTGCACAATTCTCGCTTCCACGTGTAGGGGAAGCTGCAGGAGCTGTTCCCAACTGGTTCCGGTCAGGGCCGGCCCCTTCAAAAGGGGGGGCACCTCCTTCTTAGTTTTTTAGCTTTTTGATTATTTTTTAACACTTTTGAACACGGTGCCCGACAATGCTCAATCACCATTTGTTTCTGGAATGCAGTTCTCATCTGACAAAACACTCATGTTGGGCCACTACCGTAATATCCCGAGTCATCGCCCATCCCCGAGTCATCGCCCACCTCAATTTTTGAACCAATATAGATTTCTAAAAAAACACCGAGTCATCGCCCACCCCTTCAAATACCCCAACGCGGACTCCGCGATCTGCAAACACTCATCCTACCCAAATGACGCGGCCGCGGACCTTACAGTTGGAGGACGTCCGTGACAAAGTAAAACGGAGAGAAAGGCCCTCTCTTTGCTTACGCATTTTTCGCGTGAGCGACTCCGAAGTGGTAGTGTATCCATGCGAAAAGAAAACGATGAAGATAACAAAATAAAAGTTTGCTTTGCTTACGAAAATGTCGATCCGACAAAAAAAAAAATAATCGGAAAGATAACACAAGCATTAACCCAGTCAGGAATCGCGAGGTAAGCGTACGCCCCATATTTTGGGATGTAACCGCGGAGTGTAAGGTCGAAGTCTGTCTCCGCCGAAGTAAGGTCGCCGCGAACCCGCTCCTTCTCCCCGCACGTCGCGACCGCGGTTGTGCAATGTTTTAGACAAAGCCAACAGGTAAATAAAGCTTTTCTGGAACGCCCTACACAGACGTTAGTAGAGCGTCCCAAACCCCCATTGATAGCACGCCGTGCACGGACGCACGCATGTACGCAAAAAACAAGGAAGTTGCGTAAGAGCTTGTGATTGACAAGGCGCCCGACTTGGCCCGACGCCAAAGTATTTGCCACGCGATCGCCGGCTTTTCCGCTTTCCCAGCATCGCTCTTCGTCGCTTCTTTGGTCCGCTCGCTCGCTCGCTCGTTGCGCCTGGTTGGTTTTTCTATTTTCTTGCAGAATTTTCTTTCTTTTCTTCTCTTTTTTTTTACTAACTAGGAGAACATAGTGGTGACGTGTTTTCACGGAACAAACGTTCGTGCTCTATGCAGATCGGTGGTGTTCCTAGCGCGTATGCAAGCAACGGACTTCGCGGTAGTAAAACATTTTTTCGTGAGCATTTTTTCTATAAAACAATAAAACTAAATCGAGTTTTGAGTTTAATGTATCTGTTGCGTAGCAGCGCTAGATACGGAGAGAAAACTGGGCGGCTTTCTCCGCTTTTATTAACTTTTTGTGCTCACCCACCGAGACATGGCCCACCCCACTTTTTCTATGAATTTCAGGCGGCAGGGGGGTGGGCGATGACTCGGGATATTACGTACTCACATGTTCATTAACACGACGTCGTACCTAGTAGATAGGGGCGTATAAAAAAGGGAGGGGGAGCATGGCAAGAGTTTGCCTAGGGCACTTGATGGTGGCCCTTCTTCCGGTACTCCTCCAAGTATGTCAAGAACCTTCTGTCAAAACTCATCTAGGACTCTGTGATCTTTTCTGCACATCCATCCAGCCTTTCATCCGGCAAGACCCAACGAGGTTGGGCAAGACCTTTCTGCACCTGTGGTGTGCTCAAGTGCTGCGCACGAGTGGAAGTCGGCAAACGCCCCTCCGCAAGTCCAGGATGCCGTCGCGTCTACGCCCAGCTTCCTCGAGCAGGGCCATACTTGCGTTATGCTTTGGGTTAGTAAAGCTATGTAAATGTAGATGACTTCTTGATCCTCCGTAACAAAGAGTAACGGATGCCGGGAATACGTCACGAGATGCTTTCAACGGCATGAAACTAATGTCCACTAGTGAACAAGGCACAAATAAAACTATTATGTTCCTCGATCTCACCTAAGAATTCAAAGGAGCCCACGTTTCCTCGAGGTATCAAGCTCACTCCCGCAAAGGATTTGTACCAGTCACCTCAGAACATTAAAAAAAAAACGTAAAACGAGGGGTCACCACTGTAAATTCAGCCTTCAGAAAATGAAGGAGGTTTACAAGTCTCTGGAATACCGAAATTCAGCACAGCTCTTGAGGAGGAGGAGGAGGGGAAGGTACGTCCCTGCTCCCTGCTCCCCCTCCATACCCTCCCCTCCTCCTCTCCTGCTCCCCCCCCATTTAGCGGGAAATGTTAGCTAAATTTTCCGCTAAACTAAGCAAAAATTTTCCCGCTAAACTTAGTAGGGAAACTGAATTGATGTTGAGGTCACGTCACGTCAATTTCCCCGCTAAATTTAGTGGTAAAATTTCTGCTAAATTGTTCCGCTAAATCTGGCGAAAAGTTTTTCCACTAAATTTATCAGAAAAATTTCCCCACTAAATTTAGCGAAAAGGTTTCCCGCCAAATTTAGCGAGAAAATTTTACTCTCGTGACGTCACATGTGACGTCATTATGGAAAAAATCCCACAATGCAACGTGCAATTACGCCGACACTACTCAACCCGGAAACAGGCGCCTAAGAGCTGCGCTCTAAGAAGTCACGTGAGCACCAGGTAGGTAGAAATTTTGACATAGTACTTGAAGCTACTTGAAGCTACTTGAAGCTGGTTATCTGAATGCGCTACTGATAGCAATATGCGAAAAGAGTTGAAGGCGGGAAAGCAGGGATATAGTACCGCAAGATCAACGGCAAGGAAGGTCCGATAGCAAATGCTTCCAAGACACTTAATTCATCAAAGTGCGCTTACGCACAAATAGAGAAGGAAGCATTTGTTATTATCTTCGAAGTCCAAACGTTCCACCAGTACCTTTGAGGATGTGAGTTAATGTATAATTTAAGTCTGCGGTATTTTTGAGTAAAGCGGCAAAAGTGGCCGCGAGCCTGGCCATGCGGCGGCAGACCTTGAAGAGGTCCGAGTACTCCTGGATGAAGTTCTTTTGCATGGCCGACATCTGGGCCATGATGCGTGCACGGCGTGCGGCTGCGGCCTCGGCGTTGCGTGCCCCAGCCAGGCGCCCTCCCGGGTCCGCCTCCTCTTCCACCTCCATGGGACACTGGTCCGTGGGTCCGTCCCGCACCCGCCGGAAGTGCCGCAGCGTGTGGTCCAGCAGCGGCTTCTGGCTGCGCACCCTGGGAGCGGCCGCACACCTGCGAACACGCCGCCACGCCCACTGCTCAATCTGCGCCAACCACAAATAACCCAATTTCCACATCACCCGAGACTAAGGAAAAGTATTAAGACGTTATTGGCTTTCTTTTTGACCTTCGCCGCTTCTTCGGAGCACTACCGCTTTCGCCTGTACGTCGTGTTCTTTTCCGTCTACCATGTCACCTTATAGTTTACGCGTTTGTTCGGCGTAACTTCCCAACGCAGCATACGTAATAATGGCTAAGGGTGTTTGTGCCACTGTAGCCTATCGCCGAGTGTCATTTTGATTTGTCTGTCGTTTTCTTTCAGCAGTTTGACCAACCCATCTGAGAAAAGTGTTATCACATTTGATCCTGTTTCTCTCATTCAAGTATGCGCTGTTTTTGTCGTGTATATTCTTAAAAAGTGGGTATGCCCTCTTCTATCATAGTCGCACGAGGAACAGAGAGTAATTTTAAATAAATGATCCCAGTCCAACACAACAGTGCAAACCAGTCTTCAGATGTGCAGCCCAGACTTCTTAGCAATTTTATCCCTTTTTCCCGCATACTGCTCCGTGACTTTTGGAGGCTCTGAAACTTCTCCGAGAGGCACGCACAATTCATTTGGCATCTCTCAACTTCATGCAAAGAATGAAGTTCCAAATTGAATTCCTCGACGACAAGAAGCCACGATTCAGTCTGCCAGTGGCCATGAGAGGCTTGCCTTCCCGGCAGGAGCCACCTGGGTGCACTCACGCAAGGCACTTTCGGGACCTCTTCCACAGCCTGTCTGACATTCGCGCGCAGTCACGTGCCAACTTGGCAACTTTTTCCCACTGCCTTGGCAGCCACAGCTACACGCCCAAAGCTAAAAAGATTGGACGACGACCTCAGCGAGTGGCAACTTGCGGCCTATTGGCGTCAATAAGCCGGCAATCTGGATCCCCCAGGACGACCGACTGTCCACCCCCATTGGCTCGCTGTTAAAATTATCAAGTTTATAGCAGGTTTTTTTCCGTGTCATAAGGCACGCCTCACGAAAGCACTTTTGTGCTCGTGTGTGAGGACAGGCACGAAATAATATCACATACCCTTCTGGAAGAAACACCAGCAAAATACACTAAGCAGAATTAATACTATACTGTCATACAATCTTTTCACGGCGGGTATCCCAACATACTCATATAATGAAAGAAAGTGGGAACACGGAAGAGCTTTTTAGAGGGACACCTGCAATGAAAATATTTTTTTCTAAAGGGACAAATATATTTTTAAAACATTTTACCCCGAAAGATACATTTTTTTTTAAAGCAATATTTACGATGCTAGACGCAATTTAGGTGCAGCATGTGGAGGTCCCAGCCCACTAAGCCCCGCGCCATGCTTAGAAGGTGCTTACATCTTTCCCTGGCTGGAGAGATGATTGACGTGTGAAAAGTTAAACAAAACTGAAAGAATAAACATAGGGACGGACAGAACAGCAACAAAAGATGTGCTGTTCTCTCCGTCCCTATGTTTATTCTTTCAGTTTTATTTACTTCACCGACACACTCACATCAAACTAAACGTGAAAGGTTGAGTGTGAATTTGTACCTCGGTGCCGTAATAGTATATTAATTGGCTACTTTTTTATGTTTGAGAAGCAATCAATCAAGATAGAGTCATTGAAAGAAAGGTTAGGGCGCAAATGAGCTGGTGGTGGTTAAACATTTTACTAAAAACCCCCGAGACTGGCACGAGAAGGACGGACAAACACAAAGTTGAGACTTAGTGCTTGTCCGTCCCTTCTCGTCCCAGTCTCGGGGTTTTTAGTAAAATGTTTAATAGAGTCATTATTGTCTTCAAATGTATTCCCAGATAGCTTCTCCCGCTTTGGTTTGAAACAATAAAAAACGTGGCTGCCGGCATCTGCCGAGTGCTGAACAAGCATAGCTTGTTGATCTCGTAAATTTTTACGAGTGCGGGCAGTTTTGAGTTTACAGGTGTTTAGAGGAAGATATCATCAACCGACATATTTTGCGGCAAACAAATGTCGCAAGTTCGCACCTTCGGAAACGCTGTGCAAATGCTCGATTTTGTAGCGGGACTGGCCTAAGTCTAGAGTCCCACATTAACTATTTTTATCGATCCGCGACGCTTGCCGGCGATGCAAAGCATTCTTCACGTTTATGCGCACTTCGTCGAGGATGACGGGATGCTTTTGTTTTCAAGGAGATTGCCTCCTTCCCCGTCGAGGTGCCGGCGATGCCGGGACTCACCATCGTTGAGTGGTGATGAGTGACCAAATCGGTGCTTGAGCGAAGCTAGACTTTCGCACAGAGAGTGACCACACCGACTAGCGACACCGACAAGGAGCACAAAGCAAATAAAAAAGCGCGCGCGGCACCGATTTCGCGCTCAAGTTTGTGTTGCGTCGGTATAGAGAGCCTATATTTAGGAGAGGGGGCTCAAGCTGGGTGACGTGGCTCGTGGGCCGTGTTTGCAAAACGAGCTGCAGCCTGCAAAGAGTAAAAAGCGTTCGCCGTCTGCAAACGTGTCCGCGCCTCTGTCCGGTTTCCTCGCCACGCTGGCCACGCGACAACCAAATGCAGGCACACTCGCGCCAATCTGCCTAGGACTTGTCCGTCATTAAATTGTTAAATTGCAAATGCTCTCCACGGTTGAAGTTGCTCCCTCGCTTAAATCGAGGCTCCCTCCGTCGATACGTTGTCGCTAGCGCTCCAAACGCCCTTATCGGCAAGCTGCAACGGCTCCTCCATGTGCGATGCGGAAAAGCCGCTTCCCAGAAAAGGAGCAGGAAGCATACGACAACGCGGAGGCTGACGCCGACAGCCTTTGCAGCACGTCCGCAGCTCGTTCTGGGTGGCTGCTCAGCCGCGGCAGCAAGGTGCGGCAGTCTGCGACTCGATAAACTTTCCGAATTTGATTCTTTTTTTTAATTATATCACAAAATTTCTCTCGGCTATATTCGCGGGAGCCACTCAATTTTCTTCGCTATAAAGGGACAGAAATACACAGAAAAAGTGCAAACGGGAATGTCAAATTGTGATCGCTTTGCTATAGCCGCTATTTTGTTATAACTAGGGTGACCACCTTCCTGCCGGCGAAATGCGGGACACCCTGACTGGAGGGGGGGGAAGAGGAGGAGGAGGAAGTAAGAGGAGGACGGTATTTTGATGACTCAAGAAAAAAGTATTACAGGAAATTCACCAACACGCACAGCCCGAAATCCTGTGCTGCACGAAAGCATATTATACACCTGAAAATTGTGTGCGGTAATCAATCTAAAATAATTTTGACTAACAGCAATATTTTTTGTTTAATTGTAAAGGTAAATACTTCATTAAATGTATGTAAGTAAAAAACATAAAAAATGACTGTACCAGACCCCAATGCATAAAAAGGAAATAAGAAACAGTATGTATTTTTCGGCTTATTGTTTTCTGTAGATATCGATAGTTACTCTTATACTAACATGCTGCTACACAAAATTAGAACCTTATGTTTTTGTTTTTTCGACCGTTGTAAGTTGCAGGTTTTTGCCTTGTGTGGCCATCTTCACAAAAAAAAAAAGCTTTCCACAAAAAACCCTTTCGCATGATACAGTATGATTTGCAAATATTTACAATCGTTTACAATAAACTATTGTAAATATTTGCAAATCATACTGTATCATGCGAAAGGGTTTTTTGTGGAAAGCTTTTGAACTTTTGGCGAGCAAGTTTCGCTTGCAATATTTTGCCATAAAGGGGAGAAGCACAACGGCGCATGCGCGTCTTTCACCTGCAAAAACGACGGTCACTTCCCGCAGTGCGTGGATAGAAATAACATACCATCGAGATTCACACGTTTATCAGCTACCTCCGCGCTTTCCCGTGGCCTGTTGTTCGGAAGCGCCATAATTTGCGAAGTGAATGTTACGACAATGTGAAATGCGGGACATTTTGAAGATTTTGGTATTTCTTGCGGGACATGGGACACGAGCCCTCAATACGGGACAGTCCCGCGAGTCGCGGGACGGGTGGTCACCCTAGTTATAACCGACTCGGTTTAAGTGGGTGCGACTGTGCCACATGCCGCAATCCTGGCATCGTAACATCAGCGGAGGTGGCAGACGCCCGTTCCGCCGCACTTTCAGCTCGACAATCCACAAAAGTTTCAGTAGTCTCCCCGGTCGGAACCGAGAAAAAAAATGGCCAGGATTGTGACATCCGACAGTCTCTCGCGAGGTCATTCACTGCTCTTGGGATGCGGCAGAGAACGCCGTACACGCGGGGACAGCCCCCTGGTGCCCACCTCTCGAGGGCGTCTGCCAGCCCCGAGCGGGTGGCGGCGGCTGTGAAGGCGAAGAAGGAGTCCGCTGGGGGCACCCCCCGGTCCCGGAGGCGCTGTTCCTCGTGAAGGGCCACACCCACCAGGTGCAGGGCCTTCTCCAGCTGCGTCTCCGAGAAGGAGGGGCAGCCCGGGCTGCTGGCACGCCCAAGCACCAGGCTCAGCACCTGCAAGGGGGGCTCCCAGTCACACCCCAGACATGCACCGGGAAGCCGCCCAGGGGCGGTTACATGTCGCAGCACCTCTGCCGAGATGACCTTGTCATTGCGTTGCAATGCCCACGGGACAGCTTTCAATGCTGGCATGCTCGGGTCGTTTGCCTGTCGTGCTCTTCACCCTCTTTTCCGTGTCAATGTAGGGCGGTTTCAAGCGACATTTTATTTTTATTTATTTGATACGTGGCCACAAACAGCATGACGCCTTCAGTGTGGTGCACAAAAGGAAACAAAGCGAAGAAAGTATATAAAAATAGGTAAAGAAGAAAAGAGGAAAAGAAATAAAAAAAAGGTGTCCGGCTTTAAATTTTGCCGGACGCCATGTTGACCAACTTCTTTTTATCGACGGAGGCAGTGTTTTCCAGCTCGGCTCTTTTAAGCAGCAACTGACCGTATCAGCCAGAGTAGGGTCGAACCCGTCTGTAACTACTCCTTTTCGATGCGGATATTCGATCGATATAACGGCATATATCAAACTTGCATATAGAAAATTCAATGCCTAGAGTTTGAAATATGCAGTAATGACGCTAAGCGTGCGGCACACAAACACGTTATAGGTTCTTCTACGGACAGCAAAAGAATGTTCGATTCAAGAAAAAGTGACCGATATCATTCTAGGCACACCAATAAATAAAACGGGGAGCAATTCTATTTTTACTGTTTCTACCGCCAGATTGGAGCACCTAGAGTCGAGAGGAGATAGAAATTTCTTCTTCTTCTATCCGAGAACCTGCACAATGGCCATACCGATTACAAAGGAGCCAGAAGCGCCCGCGTTTTAAATTCCTTTTACAGCGATTCCCCCTATTTTTTTACTCATAGGCTCATAGTTTTCCGAGCTTTCGGGAACTTGTTGGGGGTGACCTCGTTTACGGCACTCGCGGCAGGTGGCGTTTCGACACGGACTCGACTGTGCGCTCCATTTTTACGAAGCCCAGCAAAAACCCTCCGTCTAATTTCTGGCACCCTCGCTTCGCTTTGCATCACCAACTTGCGCAATTTGTGCGACTCGGGCCGCTTTTCGTGTTGGTGACACACTCCCAGATTCTGTGCTGCCTGCAATCCCAGATTTCTTCCCACGATCCTAGAGAAGAAAAAAGCCTTTCCTGGCCCCTGTGTGACAAACGGGCGTTGTGCCCGTCTCCAACTGGTGCGCATCTCAAAAAGTGGTCCCACGACCCGACCTAGTGACAAAAGCGCCGGCCACGGTCCTGGCAGTGTCGTACCACGGCCGCTTGATAAGGGACTCCCCTTGGGAGCGGCCTGCCGTATGTCTCGCGCCGCCGGTGAGAGCGATAGTTCTACTTTACCCCGCAGCGCCAGCCGTGGCGCTCGTTATCGGCGAGAGAGGCGCAGTCCGCCCGGCGCGGCCCGGTGTGGCTAGGGTGCCTACATGTTTCCGCTCCGCTTCCGGAGCGGCGGAAACATGTAGGCACCCTAGGTGTGGCTATTTAGATTGTTTTTCGTGAAGCGGCAAGTCTCATTTGAAACGAGTGCCAGATTGCATGAATGATGTGACAAATCTGTGTCGAATAGAAGCACATAATTCTTTCTGCGAGGAGCTCACTCAGCTGCAGGCTGCGCGTTAGAGCCGCATTCAGCTGGCAGTATGAGCGAATTGTCGTTTTCTTGTTCCCGTCCCCGTTTCTATTACCACTGTAATGAGTTATAGTTGGATATAGCTAGGCCGTATGATTTCCGATTTTAACCGATGCTCGAGCACGCTCGAGCTGTGCCTTTTATTTATCTGTGAGGGACAATAAGAAAGGGATTCCTCGTGCATAACTTCTGCAATATAAACTTCATTGTTCACGAACAGATCAAGGGAGTCATATAGTTCGCAAGCGGAATACCTTTCGGGAAAGAGGCTTCCGCGAAAGTCTCAATATATTCTCTAGAGAGCTGTTTAGGTCACCAGCCGAGTTAGCCAGAAGAGGTCTGAGGAGCTTCCCGAGAAAAAGCTCGCAGAGTTCTTAGCTGTGGTACCGGTCTCTGCAGTTAGTACACCACATCAGCGGGCAGTCCATAAGGTGTGGAAGCTCAGCGCTCGAGAGAACCTTGCCAATCCGTCCAGAACGACGAATCTCTGCCAACTGTAGAGCCCTCTCGACAAAGGTGCAGACGAGCTTGCACGGCCAGACAGCTTCAGGTCGTGGATAGCTGAGTCCTCTTTGGTCAAGGCTAAACACGAACTGATTTTCTCCGTCACGAGATTCATTTCCCTTAAGTTACAGCTTGCATTCAGGACACGTCACCTGCAAAGTTGAGCGGGTTCTACACATTAGCCTTCCTTGCTTAAATCTGTCTTGAAATTCGTCGCAGGTTTGTCGCAGTTTTTTAATTCGCTCGTTCAGTCGTTTGGCTTGCATTTGAAGGCGGTGCGCGTTTTTCTTGGCATCTTCCATGAAGCCTATAGCTGTCAAATTGAATGACGTCTGACATTCTTCCACTTCAAACTCTTTTTGCAGGCAAGGTTCAATAGCCACGCACTCATCAACAGCTCGTCTTCTTTCTGCAGGGGACTGCATTTTGCGTTGTCGGCTTCTACCGCTCGCATGCGACGTGGACGCGTTAGGTGGCACACGAACAAGCGTTCTGCGTTTCTTTGAACCTGCTGGTTGCATGTACAACGAATACAATGGGAATTGAGTCGGCACCGCTGTCGGTCGCAGTACCTTCCGCTTCATCCCTACCTTGTAGTCCTCCGCCTTAAATGCCTATATGTACAACCTCGGCTTTCTGCAGGGAAGATAATCCACATAGCGCTCCCCTCTCCTAAGCTGCGAGGGGGAGCCAGGTTGGGGCAAGGTAAAATGTGAAGAGGATATAGGAAAGGAGGTGACGGGCAAAAGTGGAAAGCGCGAAGTGTACGTCGGCCTTTAAAATGAAGGGAGCGCACGACGCTCCTGGAGCTTGGTTGCCACTGGCTGCCCTTCTCGCTGCCTTCTCGCGAAATGTTCTTCAACCAGGCATCCCAAAATTTCTCTCTAGACGGAAGCTCGTGATAGCAGAGTTCCGGATCTCTCGCAGCATTTGACTTACAACGCGGCACGCAACAGTTTTTAGGCATCGCGTGCTCCGTAACCCATCTGCACACTTTAAAACTGTGCAGAGACAGACAAAAGGCGGCTGTCTACGTCTCTTCTTTCTCATCCATCAGTGGTTATCGCCATGAAACTATAGAAACGAGCAAAAAAACGATCGAAAACACAAACCACGCATGCGAGCACAGGGTAAAACTGCGATATTTTCTCCGCGCAAAGTGGTGCAAAGGTGGGGGACAAGCGATTTTTGCGGCCTTTTGCAACCGCGACAGCGCCTCGGTATCGGCGAAGCCAATGACGGGCAGATATTTTCTCTGGGTCGCGAAGCAAGAGCGCGTTGGGCGCCTTTTCTATACTCTTTTTCACCTTATGATGTACCGCAGGAAAGGCTACAAGCGCGAGCTCCTTGCTCTATAAGGCACATCTCGGCGGCACAAGCTCTCGTGCGTTAAGAGTAGCTCCCAACGCTATGAGCTCGCGCTTCTAGCCTTGTCTGCGGTACAACATAAGGTGAAACGGAGTATAGCTTTCAGCTCACGAGACCACTCGCCGATGTGCAGCGCCTTCCACGGCAGATGGGAGAAGTTCTCCTCTCACGCGCGCTCTTTTGTTTTCGGAAAAAATCGGCAGGCCGCACCAACAGGGGGGATCGAGAGGCCGTGGTCGTACGAGCGGAAGTGGACGTGGCAGAAGGCAGTGCCACATCCGACAACACCTTGGACCCGTTGAAGACCACTTTGGGTGCGAGAAGGGAGGCATACCCCGAGCATGACGTCGCACTGGAGCAGGTTGACGACCGTGGCAAAGGGCCGGGCAAACTCGGGGGGGCAGGGGGGCGGGCAGCAGGGCTCCAGACCGGCCTGCTTCCTCCGCCGCAGCTGGGCCTCCTCCGCCCGCGACTGCTCCTCCCGCGTGTAGTGGTAGAAGAACGGGTTGAACTCCCCGTAGAACTCGGGCCGCAGCTCGTACCGGCTGCACGAACGGGGTTCCACAAACACTCCTTCTCTGACGTCTACCGAGTCGTTGCAACCCACACGTTCCACACGCCACAATAAAGAAAACAACGACGAGTGATACAGATTAACTTTGCATCGCTTCATTACTAATCGTTGAGGATTTTAGACCGAGGAAGAGAGCAAAAACGCACGCTTTGCCCTCGTCATTCTATCTCTTTGATCCTCCGCCAAAAGAGCCGATTCATGCGCAAACGCAATAATGCCCGAATTTTGTACTGCAAAGCGCAATCGCCTAAGTTGATCGCGCTCTGTTGTACGAAACTCCGTGTGGCCTTCCCGGACGTTCCAAGTCGAGTCATTCAATAGGTAGCAAAGCTCCCAGGCTTCGCTATGGAACCGTGCCGCTCATATTCATCCATATCCTTGGGTCCTTGCACGCTACACTATTACTGCTGCATGCATGGCGCATCATTCGTGTTGTCGACGGGTCTCTGTTGCTGCGGACAGCCTCCTTGAATCATTTATGACATCCATTGCAGTCTAGCTGGATACCAAATGTTTATGGAATTAAGACGCGGAAAAGAATATTGCTGGCAATCACAATTTGAGAGTGGCTCAGTGATGGCACATTTTAGAGAACCTCTTAAAGGACACATGCAAAGAAAAAAAACATTTTTTTTAAACAGCTTAGATGGAAGAAGGATATCATAAAACGATTTTACAACAAAGAAAAAAAATTTTTAGAGCTATATTTACGGCGCTATACGAATTTGAAGTTGGCGCCGCCGGAGCCGCCGCTAGTCACGTGGTAGGCCCGCGTGCCGCCGCCCTGCGTCGCCGGAGCCGTAAAGCCACGCTGCCGCCGCACGCTGAGCGTTGTGCGAACGCCGCTTCAACGCGTTTCTCCACGCCGCCGTCGCCGCCGCCGCACAAGTTCGTCTGGTTCGGGGCGCCGCCGCCGTCATCTGACCGGCGCACAGGTCTATCACGTCTGCTTGCGCTTTTTCAGGAGTTTCCTTTGGGCTCTAAAAGTTACTTGTTAATCTTAGTTTTTTGTTATACTTCAAACAAAGATGAATAAGTTACTTTTAGAGGCCATAGGAAGCTTCCGAAAGCGCGCGAGCACCACGTGACAAATATGGGCCTGTCACGTGATAAATAAGGGCCACTTTTCCGCGGCGCCCGCGGGCGCCAGCTACAAATTCGTAAAGCGCCGTAAATATAGCTCTAAAAATTTTTTTCTTTGTTGTAAAATCGTTTTATGATATCCTTTTTCCATCTAAGCTGTTTAAAAAAAATGTTTTTTTTCTTTGCATGTGTCCTTTAAAGCAGCCAAAGGTCCATTTGGGAGCAGCAAGAAGTACTGTTGGAGCATAAACACACATTTCATTCTTAAGATTCATGCGCTTATGTCTACCTTGCCCTCCTGCTTCTGAGCAACCTTTTCATGGCATCGACATCATTGCAGGTTTCATCTCCTAGCTAGCAGTTTAACTGCAGCTAGAAGCACGAGGCTCAATAACAAGATGCCGATTGATACAGGGCAGTACTGACTTCTGTGCATGCTTATTTTAGGTAAGAAATCAAACGTAAACCAATTGCTGTATTCCACCCAAATAATGTTAGAATATAATAACTTGGAGCCCCCAAACTGATGTTTTCTTCAAGTTCTGATGCTGTTATAAAACTGCAGTTCTTAATATAGATAAAAAAAAAAACATTTTTGTTTTTTTTTAAGTTCTAAATGTTGTTATAAAACTGCAGTTCTTATATAGATAAAAAACAAAGATATTGTTTTTATCATAATCAAATAACAAAGATTTTGTTATTTGATTATGAACATCAATGACAATTTATGAGCGTTAAAAATCAACGGCACAGAGAAGCCGCCGTTGATTGCCAGGTGGGTATAGTATATGATATCCTGATGGCCTGTGGATTCACCTACGTGGGACAGACGAAAAGGTGCTTGAATGATAGACTGCTTGAACACATGAGGGTGGTTAAGAACAGGTCTCCAAACTCCGAGATTGCTAAACATGTACAGGAATGGAATAATTGTTTGCCTGATTGGGGATCTACTGTTGTTTTGAACAAAGAAAAAGATTGTGCAAAAAGAGTCTCGAGAGTGACAATCAGAATCACGACTCTAGGCAATTGTATCAGTCGGCTGTCGACCACACTAGACGAAGCGACCCAAAAGTTTTTGCTGCTGTTTTGTTTTATTTTTTCCCAGTGTCGGTTTATCAGATTCAGTGTGGGGCCTTTGTACGAGATGCGGGTTAGGCCTTGGAGTTTGTGTGAAGGTGTTGCGCGTTGGGTCCGACCTTGGGGGTTGTGTCAATGGGGCTTTGTCAGCAATGCTGTGTACGAACTGAGTTCGGTGGTTTGAAATGAGGTCAAGACGAGGTGACACCCTGGCTGCAAGTCCTAGGGGTGTCTGCAGTTTCCGGGAGACGTGTGGGAGAGATGGTATATAAACGACTCTGCTAATAAAGTTTAGTAGCTGCGTTTGAGACGTTTTGTGTGTTGTCCCCTTTTTCGTCGTCCCTTGTCTCCGGTTTTTCAAAAATGTGTCGTCTCGAATGCTGGAAGGGATAACAGCCACGCTGTGCTGTGGTCGCCAAAATTCTCCTTGTACAGTACCCCTAGTCGAATGGCAAAGGTAGCCAGGATTCGTAAGAAAGCACGGGGAATCAGACTCCCTCGTCCCTCTAGGTGCTCCATGAGTGCTCGCAGTTCAGGGTCATCTCGTTGGAGTGCTGCCACGTCGCTAAAGGCCCGTTCACACACTTGCGTTGGGAGCGACCACTACGCTTACGAACGAATGCAACTGGTTGGAATGAGTTGCTGCAGCAATGAAGCACCAAACGACCGTTTCGTTCGTGTTCGTTGGCAACGCAAGGAGTTGAGCCAGGCTGAACTTTTTCGCTACATTCAGGAACGACGGGAGCGACCGCACCGACAGACCAATCACGGATCGAGGAGAGCTCGGCCGCGCGCGTCAGATGCTGGTTGCGGTTCCTGCTAACATGGCGTTGGTGGTGATCGTCGACGTGGTGCAAGCTCGTCGTTCCGCGTAGAGCACTTTCCTTGACTGTGAATTCTCATCGTGTGTTGCGATAATAACCCAGCACGTCCTAGAAGGAAAGATCCATCGACTCATGCGGCGATCTCCTGGCAGCACCCTCAAGACAGCAGAAACGCTTGTGTCGTCGTGTTTGTTCACATCGACTACAGTGGTGCTTTCTTAGCATTTGTGTCCTTGAACATTGCCCAGATTTCTTATTTTGCACATTCCACGCATGTGCTCAAATTCAAGGTATTACTGGTGCATACTGTATTTAAAGGCGTGTATGAAGGATGCGAATTGTGACGCGTTTTCATCACCCGAGAAAAGTGATTAGTGTTAGCAATCCTGAGCTCTCGCAACATCTATGTGATAACAAAATTATATTTCTACGTTGCTCTATCTCTGCTAAGATTACATTGTCTTTTGTAATCGTAGAACAGGCGTGTGACGAGATTTGTACTATTGGCCAAGTTGTGTGTTAAAGTCGTGATCGCCGTGCTGCCGACCCGCTGCGCTTCTTGCAGTGGTTGCAGGAGTGTGTACGCGCGGCGCACAGCAGTCGTTCCGGTCGCTCCGGTCACAACGAACGCAATCGTAGATAACGCGCTCGTTGCAAGTGTCTGAACCACCCTCAAGATCCAGAGCGCCGAGGAAACACTCGTCGTCGTCTTCGGTGCAGGCGGGACCGGACTCGATGGGGGCCCTTGACAGGCAGTCGGTGTCATTGTGCTTCCGGCCGGACACCACGGTCATGTCCAACTCCAGCAGTTGTAGGCTCCACCGGGTAAGGCATCTGGAAGAGCCTAGACTGCAGGAGTTTGACATGACCGTGGTGTATAAGTACTGCCGGAAGCACAATGATGCCGATTGCCTGCACGAGTTGACAGGACTTCACGAGTTCAAAGTGATGCCACTCGGGCTTTGTACAGCACCATCCACCTTCCAGCATTGACACCGTGCTGGCATTTATCAAATGGCAGAGCTGCCTCGTCTACCTTGACGATGTCGTATTATTTTCATGGGATTTCGACCAACACCTGGGACGACTTCGAGCCGTGCTTCGAGCAATTAAGATTGCCGGCCTGGCATTAAAGGGACACTGACACCCCCCAAAATTTGTTTTTCCTTTTTTGTTAGGCGATTCATTATGGTGTCGGAATACTACCCAATTAATATTTTGCTACAGAGTCACGCATTTTTTAAATAAAGCCAAAAAACGCAACTGCTCGAAAGCGAAACCGAAACTCCCGCACCACACGGGGAAGGGGAGAGGATAGTGAGACTGGCGGAAGTCACGTCGCTACATCCGACCGTGCGTTTTTTGTTTTTTTTTCTCCGCATGTAGCAGACGAAACGCGTTCGTCCGCCGCGCGATTCCATTGCAATTATGTTTGTCCCGCTCGCTGTTCTGTACTTCAAGATGGGTTGTTTTGTACATTTAAGTGTTAGCAATTAGTAGTGAGTGCCCGAGTGCCGTAGTTTGGTGAATTACCGTGATCGGCTCCAAAATGAATACTCCCAAGATGTTGCGTGAAGAGTTGCCTCACATGTCCTGCATCTGAAGGTGGCATTGTGCGGCAGAGTGCACAAGTTTCCGAAAGATCAACGGGACGGGATCAATGGCTGGCTGCAATTCGTGTAGAACAGTTACGCGAAGCTCGGAAAGCGGTCGCTACCTGATTCATATACTCTTTGCATTTTGTGGAAAATGACTACATAGAGTTCACAGGTGTCAAAAATGAAACCCCATACCATTTAGTTCAGCGACGTATCGTCCACAACAATTGTTTTTTTCAGTGATAATCGTTAAAAAAAAAGAATTGTAAACATCGCAAAATGCTTGACCAAAAACAAAAAATGGTGCACCCACACCAGGGATTGAACCCGCGCCCGCCGCGTGTGAATCGCGTGTCTTTCCACTGAGCTACAGCCGGTAGACTGAGCTACAGCCGGAAGAGAGTACCTGGTGGAGGCGGTGGCGGCGGGGTCGGCGCCCCTCTCCCTGCGGAAGTGTGCCACCCTGGCGAGGATCTGCTCCACCTGCGCCTCCCTGGCCGGGGAGCCCCCCCGGGGCAGCAGCTTGACCAGCTGGCTGTGGGGCAGGGGCTCCACGCACAACAGCTGGACAATCTCCCGCTGCAGCCGGTCAGCCTCCGTCACCGCCCCAACCCCCGGCAGGCTACGCTCGCTCACCAGCGTCAGCACCAGGCCTGGCAAAGGGGAGGGCACGCGTCATGGAGAACCTTCCCAAACGCCCTTCACAACCCCGACCATTCTTCCCTCTGTCGTCATTTCCGGAGGACACCGTCCCGCACAACCAGCATTATTTGCACCCATCTCATCTTTTTGGACAATTCTTCTTTTAAGCGTCGCTGGTATGGGGCAAGAAAAGCTACAAAAGCCGATACAGCAGCACAATGCCGATGTATTCCGACTGACAGAGGTGCACCGGTTCGCCTCTCTTTCGCAGATTGCACTGGATGGTGCTCCTTGCTCAAGAAAGGTCCATTTGTCTGTACAGGTAACATGACACAAGACAGGTCACATGACTATAGTCACTTTTGCCGATTGAAAGAGAAAGAAGCCGGCCCAGAGGCTTGGCGACGGATACCATATTTACTCGCACAATGAACGCACTCGCCTAATGAACGCACCCCCCAAGTCGGCTCTCAAAATTTCGATTTTTTTTTACTCGCGTATTAAACGCACCCCCAACTCGGGCGTCAAAATTTTGACCCCCTCCCCCCACGCGCGCGAAATGAAGGCACTTTTCTATCCTGGTGCAGCGAGGTCGCAAATGCATGCGCAGCTCGGGCGAACAAAACGCCTTGCAAAAGGCGTAAAAAAAAAAAAAAAGATCCAACAGAAGCAAAAAAAAAAAAACATGGAGAGGAGCTTTTTTTTTTTTTTTTCTTCTTGCACAGCGCAGTCAGGACTTTGGGTCGGGCGCCGCGCGCAAGGAGATAAGAAAGAGAAGCGGAGAAGCCCTCGCCAAAGCAAAGCGAAACAAAACAACTTGCGAAAGGCGGCAAAAAAAAAAAAAAAAAATCCACAGAACCAGGAGAAAAAAAAAAAAAAAAAAGAGGAGCTTTTCTTTTTCTTCTTTTTTGCACAGCGCAGTTTGGTTCTGGGGTTGCGCTTCGTCCGCAAGGAGATAAAAAGAAAAAGAAAAACGGAGAAGCCCTTGCCTAAGCAAAGCGCAATCATGAAGGCATCCTGCCCTCACCTCCTCCTCGCACATTGGAAAGAGAAGCGAGAAGTCCTCAAAATGAACGCACTTTTCTATCCTGGTACACCGAGGTCGCGAATGCATGGGTAGCGTGGGCAAACAAAACAACTTGCGAAAGGCGGGGGAAAAAAAAAACACGGAAGCAAGAAGAAAAAAAAACATGGAGAGAAGCATTTTTCTTTTTTCTTTTTTTTTTGCGCATGGCAAATTGGTTTTGAAGTCGCGCGGCGCCGCGCGCAGAGAGATAAGAAGTTAAGTCGATTTTCGGGATAAAAGTACCGTTCATTATGGGAGTAAATACGGACGCAAAAATTTTACTTCGCGTAATGAACGCCCCCCCTAACTTTGCATCGATTTTTCGGGGAAAAGTGTGTTCATTCTGCGAGTAAATACGGTATTGCACCGATCTCGCTGTGCTGTGATTACAGCAGGTGCTGGGCACTGGACGGGGTCGCAGCAAAAGTCGGGGTTCGCATTAAAAAGCTGCCATTTTTATGCGGGAACGTTTGAAATGCGGTGGTGGCGCCGGTAGTGCCACCACCGCGTTTTTCCTTTCGCACGCATGTACTCCAACTTCAGGGTCGCGGAAATCGAGAAGGAAATGCGCAAACAAAGTGAAGAGCCTTTTCCGCCTTCGTTTTTCCTTGTCACGGACGTCCTCCAACCGTAAGGTTCGTGGCTGCTTCATTTGGGTAGGATGAATGTTCACAGATTGCGGGGTCCGCATTAGGGAATTTGTAAGAGTGGGCGACTCCTCGGTGTTTTTTTTTTTTCTGGAAATCGACATTCGCCCGTAAAGTG
Source organism: Ixodes persulcatus (assembly GCA_013358835.2). Taxonomy (NCBI): domain Eukaryota; kingdom Metazoa; phylum Arthropoda; class Arachnida; order Ixodida; family Ixodidae; genus Ixodes; species Ixodes persulcatus. Next base: position 141,727 of record JABSTQ010009411.1, read on the forward strand.
GGGTGGGCAATGACTCGGGATATTACGGTAATTAAAAAGTTAATCGACAAATTTGACTTACTGCAACAATTATCCCCCTATACTATGCCCCCCTGACCGTATAACTCATCCGCACAGAACACGTTAGTGAAGGTTTCGCTGCTTTTTTTAAACAAACCTGCTAGGCTTAAAAAGAAACACCCTGTATAATTTATTAAACCGATTGTTACACGACCAACGTTTAAGTTAGGTCGATCGCCAAGTGTAGGCTGGCGTGTGGAGTTCCGTGTGTCCTCGGGGAGTGGCCCCCAAAAAGCGTGTGAAGTGTCAGCCCCCGCTGCGTGCTTCCGCAAACACCTCTGGGGTTGGTGGAGAAGAGAGTGGCAGCCACCATAGCCGTCAACTGCACCACCACACCTCTTTCTCATCTCTTCGCCTAGGTGGTCGCTACAATACCAGGGGTGACACAGGTGAAACAGGTTTTGGAGCAATTTTTGGAGCAGAAAAATCTGGATTTGGAGCAGCTTAGAGTTTTTTTTTTTTTTTTGCACAGCGCAGTTTGGTTCGGGGTTGCGCGTCGCCCGCAAGGAGATAGAAAGAAAAAGAAAAACGGAGAAGCCCTTGCCTAAGCAAAGCGCACATAATGAAGGCATCCTGCCCTCGCCTCCTCCTCGCACATTGGAAAGAGAAGCGAGAAGCCCTCGAAATGAACACACTTTTCTATCCTGGTACACCCGAGGTCGCGAATGCATGGCAGCGTGGGCCAAACAAACAACTTGCGAAAGGCGGGGGAAAAAAAAAAGACGGAAGCAAGAAGAAAAAAAAACATGGAGAGAAGCATTTTCTTTTTTTCTTTTGCACAGCGCAGTTTGGTTCCGGGGTTGCGCTTCGTCCGCAAGGAGATAAAAGAAAAAGAAAAAACGGAGAAGCCTTGCCTAAGCAAAGCGCAATCATGAAGGCATCCCGCCCTCGCCTCCTCCTCGCACATTGGAAAGAGAAGCGAGAAGTCCTCGAAATGAACGCACTTTTCTATCCTGGTACACCGAGGTCGCGAATGCATGGGCAAACAAAACAACTTGCGAAAGGCGGGGGAAAAAAAAAAGACGGAAGCAAGAAGAAAAAAAAAACATGGAGAGAAGCATTTTTCTTTTTTCTTTTGCACAGCGCAGTTTGGTTCTGGGGTTGCGCTTCGTCCGCAAGGAGATAAAAAGAAAAAGAAAAACGGAGAAGCCCTTGCCTAAGCAAAGCGCAATCATGAAGGCATCCCGCCCTCGCCTCCTCCTCGCACATTGGAAAGAGAAGCGAGAAGTCCTCGAAATGAACGCACTTTTCTATCCTGGTACACCGAGGTCGCGAATGCATGGGCACGTGGGCAAACAAACAACTTGCGAAAGGCGGGGGAAAAAAAAAGACCGGAAGCAAGAAGAAAAAAAACATGGAGAGAAGCATTTTTCTTTTTTTTTCTTTTGCACAGCGCAGTTTGGTTCCGGGGTTGCGCGTCGTCCCGCAAGGAGATAAAAGAAAAAGAAAAACGGAGAAGCCCTTGCCTAAGCAAAGCGCACATCATGAAGGCATCCTGCCCTCGCCTCCTCCTCGCACATTGGAAAGAGAAGCGAGAAGTCCTCGAAATGAACGCACTTTTCTATCCTGGTACACCCGAGGGTCGCGAATGCATGGGCAGCGTGGGCAAACAAACAACTTGCGAAAGGCGGGGAAAAAAAAAGCACGGAAGCAAGAAGAAAAAAAAAAACATGGAGAGAAGCATTTTTCTTTTTTCTTTTGCACAGCGCAGTTTGGTTCCGGGGTTGCGCTTCGCCCGCAAGGAGATAGAAAGAAAAAGAAAACGGAGAAGCCCTTGCTAAGCAAAGAGCACATAATGAAGGCATCCTGCCCTCGCCTCCTCCTCGCACATTGGAAGAGAAGCGAGAAGCCTCGCAAATGAACCACTTTTCTATCCTGGTACACCCGAGGTCGCGAATGCATGGCGAACAAAACTTGCGAAAGACGGGGAAAAAAAAACACGGAAGCAAGCAGAAAAAAAAAAACATGGAGAGAAGCATTTTTTTTTTTTTTTTTTTTGCACAGCGCAGTTTGGTTCCGGGGTTGCGCGTCGCCCGCAAGGAGATAGAAAGAAAAAGAAAAACGGAGAAGCCCTTGCCTAAGGCAAAGCGCACATAATGAAGGCATCCTGCCCTCGCCTCCTCCTCGCACATTGAAAGAGAAGCGAGAAGCCCTCGAAATGACACACTTTTCTATCCTGGTACCCCGAGGTCGCGAATGCAGGGCGAACAAAAACTTGCGAAGGACGGGGGAAAAAAAAACACGGAAGCAAGCAGAAAAAAAAAACATGGAGAGAAGCATTTTCTTTTTTTTCTTTTGCACAGCGCAGTTTGGTTCCGGGGTTGCGCTTCGCCGCAAGGAGATAAAAAGAAAAAGAAAAACGGAGAAGCCCTTGCCTAAGCAAAGCGCAATCATGAAGGCATCCTGCCCTCGCCTCCTCCTCGCACATTGGAAAGAGAAGCGAGAAGTCCTCGAAATGAACGCACTTTTCTATCCTGGTACACCGAGGTCGCGAATGCATGGGCAGCGTGGGCAAACAAAACAACTTGCGAAAGGCGGGGGAAAAAAAAAAGACGGAAGCAAGAAGAAAAAAAAACATGGAGAGAAGCATTTTTCTTTTTTCTTTTGCACAGCGCAGTTTGGTTCCGGGGTTGCGCTTCGTCCGCAAGGAGATAAAAAGAAAAAGAAAAACGGAGAAGCCCTTGCCTAAGCAAAGCGCAATCATGAAGGCATCCCGCCCTCGCCTCCTCCTCGCACATTGGAAAGAGAAGCGAGAAGTCCTCGAAATGAACGCACTTTTCTATCCTGGTACACCGAGGTCGCGAATGCATGGGCAGCGTGGGCAAACAAAACAACTTGCGAAAGGCGGGGGAAAAAAAAAAGACGGAAGCAAGAAGAAAAAAAAACATGGAGAGAAGCATTTTTCTTTTTTCTTTTGCACAGCGCAGTTTGGTTCTGGGGTTGCGCTTCGTCCGCAAGGAGATAAAAAGAAAAAGGAAAACGGAGAAGCCCTTGCCTAAGCAAAGCGCAATCATGAAGGCATCCTGCCCTCGCCTCCTCCTCGCACATTGGAAAGAGAAGCGAGAAGTCCTCGAAATGAACGCACTTTTCTATCCTGGTACACCGAGGTCGCGAATGCATGGGCAGCGTGGGCAAACAAAACAACTTGCGAAAGGCGGGGGAAAAAAAAACACGGAAGCAAGAAAAAAAAAAAACATGGAGAGAAGCATTTTTCTTTTTTCTTTGCGCATGGCAATTTGGTTTTGGAGTCGCGCGGCGCCGCGCGCAGAGAGATAAGAAGTTAAGTCGATTTTTCGGGATAAAAGTACCGATCATTATGGGAGTAAATACGGACGCAAAAATTTTACTTCGCGTAATGAACGCCCCCCCTAACTTTGCATCGATTTTTCGGGGAAAAAAGTGTGTTCATTCTGCGAGTAAATACGGTATTGCACTGATCTCGCTGTGCTGTGATTACAGCAGGTGCTGGGCACTTGACGGGGTCGCAGCAAAAGCCGGGGTTCGCATTAAAAGCTGCCATTTTTTATGCGGGAACGTTTGAAATGCGGTGGTGGCGCCGGTAGTGCCACCACCACGTTTTTCCTTTCGCACGCATGTACTCCACTTCAGGGTCGCAGAAATCGGGAAGGAAATGCGCAAACAAAGTGAAGAGCCTTTCCCAGCTTCGTTTTTCCTTGTCACGGACGTCCTCCAACCGTAAGGTTCGTGGCTGCTTCATTTGGGTAGGATGAATGTTCACAGATTGCGGGGTCCGCATTAGGGTATTTGTAAGAGTGGGCGACCCCTCGGTGATTTTTTTTTTTTCTGGAAATCGACATTCGCCCGTAAAGTGGGGTGGGCAATGACTCGGGATATTACGGTAATTAAAACGTTAATCGACAAATTTGACTTACTGCAACAATTATCCCCCTATACTATGCCCCCCTGACCGTATAACTCATCCGCACAGAACACGTTAGTGAAGGTTTCGCTGCTTTTTTTTAAACAAACCTGCTAGGCTTAAAAAGAAACACCCTGTATAATTTATTAAACCGATTGTTACACGACCAACGTTTAAGTTAGGTCGATCGCCAAGTGTAGGCTGGCGTGTGGACTTCCGTGTGTCCTCGGGGAGTGGCCCCCAAAAAGCGTGTGAAATGTCGGCCCCCGCTGCGTGCTTCCGCAAACACCTCTGGGGTTGGTGGAGAAGAGAGTGGCAGCCACCATAGCCGTCAACTGCACCACCGCACCTCTTTCTCATCTCTTCGCCTAGGTGGTCGCTACAATACCAGGGGTGAGACAGGTGAAACAGGGTTTTGGAGCAATTTTTGGAGCAGAAAAATCTGGATTTTGGAGCAGCTTAGGAGCACAAAATACTTGTTTTGGAGCAGCAGTTTACGCATCTCGGAGAAACTTCGGAGCAGGAAAGTCTACAGTTTGGAGCAGATTAAGAGCAGAAAATGTTAGAGCAGCTTATCAGCAATTTAAATCCTAAAAAATCTGATTTAAATCACATAAATCTGATTTTTCTTTTTTAATTGTTATTTTTTTCCACCCTGGTTTCAATAAGTCATCAGCGCCGATTCGCACAAAGATTAAATATAAAAAAAAAACGGAAAAGGCAAACCAGAGTCTAATGCGCACAGATGAGGACAAGAAACACAGGCTTGCTGCAAAGTTAGGTGGGCACCAGGTACCTCAAGCCTATACGAACTGGTGCCAAAGCGCAATTGTAGTGCAAAGCTTTTTAAAGCGGTGATTCGAGAGCATAAACAGGGAAGCACGGTTTACTACAACCAGACATCAATCGGACGCTCGTAGAAAGCACGCGCAGATAGAAAAAAAAAACTCCCCACAAAAGTGAGTCCCAAGGTAAATAGTGAATTGGTAGAAAAACTATGAGCAGCACATGCACGCTAAATACGGGTGTGTGACCGATTCATCCGATTGTTCACACACTGGAAGCACTTGTGGGATAACCGAAAGCACTCACGGCGACGGAGACGTCCATTTTGACAAGAAGATTACGGACAAAAATGAACAATTCCACAATGGAGGCACTCAATTGCACTTTTAAGAAAAGGTTTACTCTCAAAACGAAAGAACTACTTTCTCATCTTGATATCCTGTCCGTCGTACCTCCCGCGGCCAGACAGCGAGACCGCGTGACAGCATACCGGTGGCATGCACTCACAAATGACAGCGCAAAATAGTAGAAAAATCGGGAAAATACCATGTATCATAGGTAGAGAAGGGTACTACAGCTGAAATCTTCGAATCCGGCGGCTGCTTGCGCCATCCTGTACCCGTGACGTGTACTTTACTACGACGAGATTGAATGTTGCCAACCAAGCTCTCGTTTCCCGCTAAATCTAGTGTCGCCGCAAACGTGTTTTTTTTTTTGTTTTTGAGTTACTTTGGCGCAGCGTGGCGCAATGTCGATCGATTTCGCGTTTTTGGCGTAACTAGGCGTAGAAAATTGGGTTTGTATCAAGATGGCGGAGATGTCACACCCCTGCAATACCATTAGACTTTGTCACTGACACTCGTTTTGTGCCTTGACGGCAGAAATAAGTTTTTAGGAATGCGTTAAAGCCAAGAGATTGAAACTGCGTCCGTCGAGGTCAGAGCAGACGCTACGAACGGAAAGAACTGCACACCCGGGTGCCATGAGAACCTCCTTTTTTTTTCTCAGTTGCTGCTGTCTGGACAGTGGATGATTGCACTGAGGCTACTCGAGCACGCACCAATAGGACTTTATCCGGCCTATCCCGTCGCAGGTGTTCGGCGTGCTGCGTGTCCTCACCCATATGTGCCCCCGATGTCGAGGTGACGTGGAAACCGTGATGTCCCATGACGTCGCACGATATCGAGTCACGTATGACGTCATGGTGTCTCGTGATACCGTGACTCGATAGCTTGACGTCGGTTTGCGTTGCATCAACGTGTTGATACACTTTGTGCATGACCGGTGACAGTGCCCATAAACAGCCATTGCGTGTACAAGGCACTAGTGTGACTGGAGTGCGGTCAATGCGACTCTGCCGCACACCCGTGTACCACGGTTTGCCCCACACTGCCCGTGCTTTAGCGCGATACTCGAGCTGTTGGCGTTGCGCCAACCCAATACACGTTAATGTTTCCGCTGGCCTCAAAGACACTACAATGTGACATTGGGTCAGGCGACACTCCACCGCAATTAGGCGGGCGACCATAAAGGCGTCCCTTACACGGTGTGCACATTCGCAGATCGACAGCTACTTTGGAGTGCCTGAAAATCTCGCGCCGAAAAGGCTGATTTCTCGTTTTCATTTTTTCTAAGTTCAGATCTAGCGAGAAATGGATTAGCAAACCCATTTTAGATTCCTGCGACGTTGGTTATAAGCAGGCTGTAGTCCCTCACATACTCGTGCAGCAGGATGTAGTGGGGTTTGGGGACGAGGGGATTACGCACCGAGGAACTCCTCGGCCAGGGCCACGGTGAGGGGCAGGTTGGCTTCGTCGGCCGAGTCGTAGCCCTCCTTGGCCCAGGCCAGCAGGCCGTACTTGTGCAGCAGCTGGATGAGGAACTCGTTGCTCTCGAGCAGGGCGGCCGCCGCCTGCAGCAGGGTCACGTCCCGGTCGTACGTCTCCCCTCGCAGACGCACGTTGTGGTAGAAGTAGATCTGGTTCAGCAGCGAGTAGCCATTGCGGCGCCACATGCCTGCCCGGAACTGGGCCACCATCACCTGGCAAAACGGGGGCCAGTCACTCCCACATCCCCAGATCCCAAGACTCCTTGAAGCAGTTCCCAAACTTCTCTTTCGAGATGTCGATACCACCAAGAAGCCCCTTTCCAGATCACCTAAGTATTGCGCTAAACCTTTCCTTTTCCCGGAAAACTTCACTTTTTGAAAGGCGTATCCCGTCCACTTAGGACAAACGTTTTCCGAGAATGTGGCGTGCTTTCGAGCGACCAACCGCCATCACGGTCGACTCTCGACAATTCCAAGCCCGCGGGGACGGCCAACCGCTTCGTATCGAGCCAACTCACTCACTCCGCAGTTGTTGAGTTTTGCTCGCGTCCGCAAATAGGGACGTTCTGCAGTAACTACAATAAACCTTTGTCCACTCCAAGTCACAAGAACTTGAAAATAGTTAGGGATAAGCGGAGTTTCGAAATAAGCGAGCTACTGAATTTGTATTGCACCGATCGCGCATTGTGCGAATGGAACCCTTCTAACAATTGCACCAAGTAATTTGACACTCGCACGGTGCACCGTGCTGTGGGGAGAAGAAAACAACCGCAACAAAAGTATCAACAAGCAACTTCTGTTAAACGAGACGGCAAGAACGGGAAGAATAAAAACAAATGAAAGACGTTCACAACTTCCTTGTAACGCCGAATTAGAGCTCAGCTCTTGAGGAGGAGAGGGGAAGGTACTGACGGGAGGGTACTGCCCCTCCTCCTCATCCGTACCCTCTCCTCCTCCTGTCCTCCTCCTCCCCTACACCTCATCCCTCCTCCTCTCCTCTTCCCTTCTCTTTCTCCGCTCCCAGGTGAGGAGCGGGAGCAGACAACGATGCACAGACTGCTGCCGGCGGCCTTCACGCCATCGTCTGCGGCCCGTTCTGGGGGGCTGCTCGGTAGCGGCTGCAAAGTGCAGTGGTCTGCGACTTAGTAAACATTCTCAATTTTGTTATTTTTAAATTATCACAAATTTCTTTTCGCTATATCCACGGGAGTCGCTCAATTTCCGTCGCTAAAAACAGACACAAATACATAAAAAAAGTGCAAACGGGAATGGCAAATTGGGTTCGCTTCGCTATAGCCGTTATTTCGTTATAACCGATTTCGTTATAAACGGGCGCGACAGTACATTTGTATCAAACCTAGTGGAACTGACGTTTAACGAGCACATCTACTTAACTTAACATGTGGAACTTTGGAGGGTTAAAGGCTGTAGGACGAATTATGGTACCGTAATATCCCGAGTCATCGCCCACCCCCCTGCCGCCTGAAATTCATAAAAAAGTGGTGTGGGCCATGTCTCGGTGGGTGAACACAAATCGAAAAAAACAACGCCCATTTTTTTTTGTGCGTATCCAGTGCGGCTGCAGAAGAGATACATTAAACTCAAAACTCCAATTAGTTTTATTGTTTTCGACAAAACATGCTCATGACAGAATGTATCGCGAAGTCTGTTGCCTGCATACGCGCCACGAACACCGCCCATCGGCATACAGTGTAAACGTTTGTTCCGTGAAAACACGTTACACCGCTATGTCCTCCTTGTTAGATAAAAAAAAGTCTACGAGAAAATAGAAAAACCAATTAGGCGCAACGAGCGAGCGAGCGGACCAAAGAAGCGACAAAGGGTGATGCAGGGAAAGCGGGAAAGCCGGCGATCGCGTTGGCAAATACTTTGGCATCGGGCCAAGTTGGGCACCTTGTCAATCGCAAGCTCTTGCGCAACTTTCTTGTTTGGTGCATACATGCGTGCGTGCGTTCGTACACGGCGTGCTACCAACGCGGGTTAAGGCGGCGCTGCTGCTTGGCGAGGACGGCACCATGAACACGGAGCTCGAAATGGGACGCTTTACAAACGTTTGTGAATGCGGCGTGCCAGCCAAGCTTAATTTACCCGTTGGCTTTGTCTAAAACATCGCGCAACCATGGTCGCGACATGCCGGGAGAAGCAGCGGGTTCGGGCGACCTTACTTCGGCGGAGACAGACTTTGCGGTTACATTCCAAGATATGGGGCGTTCGCTTACTTCGCAATCCCTGAATGGGCTTCTGCTCGTGTTATCTTTCCAACTTTTTTTTTTCTTTTTTTGTCAGGAGGATTTCTTTGTAAGCGAGACAAACTTTTATTTTGTTATCTCCATCGTTTTCTTTTCGCACGAATACACTAAGACTTCGAGGTCGCTCATGAAGGAAATGCGTAAACAAAGAGAAGTGTCTTTCTCCTTCGTTTTACTTTGTCACGGACATCCCCTAACTGCTCGCGGATGGCGGAGTCAGCGCTGGCGTATTTGAAGGGGTGGGCAATGACTAGATGATGGCGATGAAATAGTACACCACGGGTGTAGGCGGGTGCGTTGGGGGCTCCCGCAGGTATTATCTTTTCCGGGCTCCTTCGCTCCCTCGACCGGATTCCGACGGGAGTCGGCCACTTCAGCCGAGGGAGCCGCGAGTAGCTTCAGAACGTGGACGCCGCTCCGTCAACATCGGAAGCGGCGCTCCATGCGCTCTGCCCTCCGTCGCTCGTTCGCTTAGTTTTTTTGTTTGCCGTTTGCCTCGGTGGAGGACGGGTAGGGAACGTCTCCACGCGCCTCCTCGTAGGCTCACGCACTTTCGGCACCTCGGCCTTCGCAATAAGTGCGGTCGGCTGTCGAGACGCTCGGAATAAATAGGTTCAAAATTCGCGGCGCATTCTGGTCGGGACCTTGCTCGGATAAAAGCGACGATTCGGAAAATAGAAAAGACTGACAAGCGCCAAAAACGACGAGGACCGAGACCAAGTAAGACAGACACAAGGCGCACATGCAACTCTAGTTCATTCGGAAAGACCAGTACTATACAGGCCCCGTCGGCCAGTCTACCGCAAAATCCCGCAAGGGCGCCCTCCCCCGAGAGGTCGCCCATCCCGTTTTCCTGGCTACATATCTGTAACATAAAAATTCCGAAACATCGCCCACCTCCCGATTCCCGTTGGACGTCAAGCGATGTCTGACGGGAATCGCGCACCAGCGGCGCGATCGGAGATATATACCGGTGTGTCCGAGAAGCGAGTTCATAGTGGGTTCCCGCGTTTTTGTCTGCAATGTGCGCGCGATATCGGCTCGCGTAACACGCAAGTTGTTGGCCGCGTGTATATTGAATCGTGAAATGCGAATCTGCTGCGTTCACGATTTGCGGTATCCGTTCCCGAGTTCGTAGCGGATTCCCGTGTTTTTGTCCGCGATCTGCGCGCACAATATTGATTTTTAGCTGTAACACGCGCGAGTTGCTCCCGCGTGTATATTGCATCGTGAAATGCGATTCTGTTGCGTCCGCGATCTGCGGTATTTGTTTCCGCGACATGCGAGTTTGTAGCGTATTCCCGTGTTTCTGACCGCGATCTGCGCGCGCGATATCGGTTTCCGTGACAGGCAAGATTGTTGCGAGTTCCCGCGTCTTTATTGCACCATGAAACTTGAATCTGCTGCGTCTGCGATCTGCGGTGTCCGTTCCCGCGAGATGAGAGTTCTCGGCGGGTTTGCGCGAGTCCTTCGCACCGTGAAACGCGAATCTGCTGCGTCGGCCACTTGCGGTATCCTTTCCCGTGACACAGGAGTTTGTAGCGAATTCCCGCTGTTTATCGCATCGTGAAACGCAAATTTGCCGTGTCCGCGATCTGCGGTATCACTTCCCGCGTCACGTGGTTTGTAGCGGGTGCCCCTGCGCTTATCATTAATTTTTGATAAAGTTTTGCTGTGGCATCCCCAAAGATAGCCCACCCAATGTTTTTCACCATTTATCTCTTCATTTTGGGTGGGCGTCCTTACGGGATTTTACGGTAGTCATCCTCACATCGAAGCGTTTTTGAGAAAATCAAACTTTCTGTTTGAAGGGCGATTGATGCCTCACACAATCCTTACTATTAGCCTGAATTTCGATGGTCTCGTGCAGTTCTCCGCTTGTTTCATCTTTATATCTAAGAAGAAGCTTTATGTCGTGCAACAGACAGAAGTGAACGACGAGATGGCCAGACGGGCTTGGTCGCGTGCCAGCCGCGTGCTCACGAGCACGGTCATCGATACATCTGCCCACCTGGCCAATATATACTCTCCCCCCCGCACGACAGTGGACTCTGATACGCAACGCCTGAGGCACACTCAGCAAATTCAATCTAGTGTTTTGTGCGGCAAGGCTCAGAGGGCTGCTTGGGACTGTGGGCTTTATGGAAGAGCAGAGTCATCTTGTTGGGCACTGAGAACACTATAGGAACATTATAGCGCTGGCCCACTTCTTTACTGCCATAGCAGTGAAGAAGTGGACCAGCGGCCGATTATTTTCAATTTTTGCAGATCACTGGTGGGAGGAAAGAATGGGAGGAAGAGAGCCCCACCTGGGTGCGGAGGGGCAGCTCCATGAGCTGCTCAGGCGTGGGCTTGCCCCGGAACTGGAACTCGTGGGAGTCGTAACCCAAGCCGAAGCGGTCCAGGCAGAGCAGCAGGCCGGCCACAAAGCGGGACAGAGGCAGGTGGATGGAGACCGGCAGGGCGGCCACGTCGTAGTCCACGCACGAGGCCGAGTGGCCGGCCAGCTCCCTTCCCACGGCCGCCATGGGGCCCTGGGCCCCTTCCAGGGCCCGCAGTGCCTTGCGCAGAGCCTTGACCGCCACCTCCCTGTCTCGGGAGCACCACTCCAGGGCCAGCCCCACCACGGGGGCAAGCTTCAGCTGGATGTTGATGCCAGTCTCCCACTCCGCCTCAAACTCCACGTGCTGCCCCACCTGCAAGGGCCAACCACTCAGAGCGCCCCTTCCTCGCACCACGACGACCCGCCCCATGCATCCGGGAACTTACGGTTCGGCCGAGTCCCATCAATCCCCTTCCGAGTCCCACGGATGAGCGAAAACGAACCAATCTCGCGGCGAAGAACGAAAACGGCGACGCGTGTCTGGGTTGTTTTTTTTTCGCAAACTCCGTAGAAAAATGTAGAGCCCTTCCACTTCATGTGAAGATGAAGGACCAGCAAAGCTGTTATCTTTACGTCTAGGACGATGCCTAGAGAACGACGTCTGGGACGACCTCAAGGACGACTTCTTGGAAGACCTCAAGGACGACACCCAGAGGACGACGTCTAGGACGACCTCAAGGATGACCTCCAGGACGATGCCTAGGACGACATCAAAGATGATGTCTAGGACAACCTCAAGGACGACGTCTAGGATGACCTCAAGGACAACTTCTAGGACGACCTCGAGGAAAACGTCTAGGACGACCTCAAGGATGACTTCTAGGACGACCTCAAGGATGACCTCTAGGATGACCTCGAGGACAACCTCTCGCATGGCCAAAGTGGCATTACTTGGAAGCGTAGTTCCTTTAGTGGCTCTGGCAGAGACTCCGTGCGAACACTCGCCGCGGGACAACACTGGGACGTCTCAAGGGCGGGAACGCCCGCCACCATAGTTTCGGCCACGGGTCGCACGCAATCCCCCGACTCCGAAGGAAGTGCTCCCTCGCAGTCGGGAGTTGGAAAAAGGGTTCGACAACGCCCAAGTGCGACTCTGCCAAAGAAATTACCTCCCTCTCGCAGTTTAATAATCCTCAAAGGCACCTCCACCGAGTGCACTACGTGAGGGCAGGTTCTACCGCGAGGGCCGAAGGGATCTAACCCACTTTAAAAGGACCATGAAAACATATCATTAAAACAGCGCAAACGAACACAAGGACAAGTAGAAGTAAAGACACAGCGCTGCGTCCCTTCTTCTATTTGTCCTTGTATTCGTTTGCGCCGTTTTAATTATACGCTTGCAATGCACCACCGACTAGCCCACCTCCAAACATGACCGCGAAAACCCTCAACGTAGCGCGCTGCGATTTACTACAGAAGTGCGGCTAGGTGGTGGAAGTGTCAAGTCAAAATATCGACCGAAGCAACTATGCTCGTTCAGAAATTAAAAAAGAACCTGTTTCCGACAATCTACGGCACTGTTTCGCGGACGATGCCATACTGGGGCTAGCTACTTGTATTCGCTGCCGACAGATGGCACAATGCGAGGCACCAGAGGATGCCGCGCCTCAACCGAACATTTCTGTACAAAAAAAAACCCCGAGGGATTTCAATGACTGTTTTCGTATTTAGTTTATTTTCAAAAGATATCTCGCATTGAAAACGGCACGTTAGAGATCCTCACACCGCACTGAAGGAAGCATAGCCAAAACTTTTTTGCAAGATTGTCTGCAAAGCCCGGCGCCGGTGCACCCTAAACGCGTCCGGCAGTCTGTCGGCAGCATTTCACGCACGAATTAAGACTTTGGATTGGGCTAGTTGGTTCATTCTGATCTAGAGGACTTAAAACCACAAAAAACACGGACAAAGAAGAGACACATACAACAAAGACTGGCACTAACTTTCAACTGATTTAATCGAGGCAAACCACACAAGCATGAACACTTTTTCCCATCATGCTAACCCCATGTGATAAAAGCAACCCATAAACACAAACAACAGATGACAATGTACCCATGGGTTGCTTTTACCACAGTGAATTGGCATGATGGGAAAGAGCGTTCACGCATGTGTGCTGGGTGGTTTGCCTCGATTAAATCAGTCGAAAGGTAGTGCCAGTCCGTGTTGTATATGTCTCTTCCTCGTCCGTGTCTTTTGCGCTTTTAAGATTTCACACACAGTCTGCAATCTCCGCGAAATATCGCGATAGATTACCTGAAACAGGTTCTTTTTAGAGCGCAGCTCTTAGGCGCCCGTTTCCGGCTTGAGCGGCAGTTGCCGTCGCCGTCGCGTCACGAGTGACTACACGAGGGTCACGTGACGTCACGTGACCTCACGTCACGCGCTGCATTATGGGAAACGTCCCATGATGCAACGCGCGGGGAGGAGGAGGAGGGCGAGGATGGTAGGAGGAGGGAGGGGGAGGGGAGGAGGAATGAGGAGGAGGTTACAGTTTCAGGAAGAGGGAGGGAGGAGGAAGAATGAGGAGGAGAAGAGGAGGACAGGAGGAGGAGCACACCCTCCCCTCCTCCTCCTCCTCAAGAGCTGCGCTCTAATTCGGCGTTGCATGGAGTTGTAACGTCTTTCATTTTTTTTATCCTCTTTGACTGAGATAAGTTCATCCGGTGATATTTAGACTCCACACTTACACCACCTAGCCGCATCTCCGCAGTAAATCGCAATGCGGTACGTTACAAGACCGATTTTTGCAGTCCGTTTAAAGTGGGTTACATCTCTTCGGCTCTCGAGGTAGTACAAAATATTAATAGTAAAAGTTGCCGAATAACAGTTCTATTAATGATGAACGAAAGACATATTATACAGGTCATATAAGAAACGCGAGTAAAGAAAAGTGATATCGAACAAATGATGAACGAAAGACATATTATACAGGTCATATAAGAAACGCGAGTAAAGAAAAGTGATATCGAACAATTATTTCGACTAGCGAAAAACACTCGCGAGGTGTGCCTCGCGAAGATCTGCGAATATAGCCCGATTAGTTTCATGTAGGATTATTTCGGGAAGACAATTCCAGTCAGCGATAGCCAGGGACTGCGGGGAATTTCGAAATTTATTAGCTACGCGAATAGAGGATTCACTTTCAAGTTGAGGTACGACGCAAATTGATTCGAGATGGCGACAACAGTCACGAAAAGAAGTTGAATCGTAGATTTTGTGAAACGTGATAAGACGAGCGAGTTCTGTTCTTTCAGCCAATGCGAAAAGCTCTAGATGCGATTTTAGTGCAGTTATGCTCAATGTGTGCAAATTTTAAACCAGGTGCTTTATTTTTAACCAATTCGATTTTGCTAATGAAGTACGCTAGATGAGGCCAGCAAATAAAGTTAGCGTAGACTAATTTGAAAGTGACGAAAGTTCTATATGCAGTTAGTTTCACACAACAGGGGGTAAGGTATAAGTGAACATATCCTAAAGAGTGACTAGCGCTAGCTGCTATTGGCAGCACATGCAAACGACAGGGGGCACTTCTCTAGCCTTCATCATCATTGCCTGAGACGTAGAAGAGATCGGACGCACATTTCCTGGCTCAACAGCTTTGTGCGTTGTTCGCTTGTTTCACGCTTCTTTCACCCATTTGGTTTTTTTTTATGAAGGATATTTGTGACGTTTTATTGTAACTTAAAGACGTGGCCCCATAGCCGTGCAAAGCACACCCTTTTGGTGCTGAGGTGTCGAAGCTCTGGAATGGTGATACACTATTCTCTACCCCAGCACTAAAGCGCCGGACAATAAACGGGATATCCGACACTTTACCTCGGTACCTACCGGGAAGAACGGATTTTTATTTTATCCCAACGAGAAGAAACTGAGGAAGGAATAGCTCATCAAGCGCAGACGGGAAGCCGAAAAGCATGCGTAGTAAATGCTTCGATGAAAGAGGCGTTGGTTCCACCGTCTTTTTTGAGAGTTCCTTTTGCGAACCAATAAACGTGTTTACCCGAAACAACAGGCTAGAAGAGGCAGTGGCTGACTCCCAGGGTCGACTAAATGCCCGCTTCTTCACCTGTTCGACTCAAAACGTACGAAACCACCTCCGCGATCAACACCTGTAGGAGCAGGTCGGCGACGCTTCGGCACTCTATTAATGAGTTACGCGCCTGTTATGGTTTTGGACCGTTTATATCTTTGTTTTTTGCGGACCCAAAGAATATTTGCGCAGAATGTGCGGTGCGTGGCGGAACTTTTTTATTAATAATCTATCCTTAACAAAAATTTGAGAAAACCAATTAACCATTTGTGCTAGTTTGGCAAGCTAAGCCTGGCAATTTAACAAGTTATGGGAATTTCATCTTTTCCTGCGAGCAAAAATTGCAGACTCCTTTGTCACGTGTTCAATTAAAAAAAAAACAAAAAAAAACAGCTATTTAGGCTTGGTCCGCCTGTATCGTACGAATACTCGTCGGCAACTGTCGAATTACGACGGAGGCATTGGTAGCAGCAAGCTTCATGTTAGCCAAACATGCGCTGCGCCACGCAACACAGCGGGGCGCAGGTAAGATAACGGCACGCCCTACACCCTGGCCACGGCAAAACAATTTTTTCCACAGTACCGTATTTATTCGAATATAAGTCGACCTTTTTTTCCGGAAATGTTGTCAAAAATTAAGGGTCGACCTATAATCGTGACCAAAGAATTTCGACCTACATTCGCGACCAAATTTTGCGACCCTACCGAGGGCATCACCGAGCCGAGCCGGCGTTCCGCGCCGCTTCTTGTTTCAAAAAGCTTTTGGTGCACGAGAGCAACGGCAACAGCAACAAACAACAGCCCCCCTCCCTCCCTCCCTCCCCTCCCTCGTGGCCGCCGCTCGCGCACATCCCGTGGCCCTCCCTCCCCTCCCTCGTGGCCGCCGCTCGCGCACATCCCGTGGGCTTCGGGTTTCGAAATCGCGCCTGTAGCGTTCCCCTCGCTGGGCAAGGGGAGGGAGAGGAACGCGATGCGCCATGGACTTTGCCCTCCATGCCTCTCCCTTGCAAATGCCCTCAAAAACAAAAACAAAAAAAAGAGAAAAAGAAACAACGGAGGTTACTTTAGCTTGTTGCTTGCGGCCGCTCGCGTGTTGCTCACGGCGACTCCGGCGTGTCACGCGTATTTGTATTTGGTCTTTCGTCGCTTCCGGTCTCCACCTTCCTTCGTTGCGTCTTGCGCAGTGTCATTTTACAACGGACAGGGTCAGTGAGGTATTGTGTATTGTTGCGAATTTGCGAGGATGTCTACCAAGCTGACGAAGCTTCGGACGACGACGACATGTCCGGAAGTTCTGACGATGATTAAGTTTTTGACATCGCCCTGCGATTTAGCCGAGAGTGCTGTAAATAAAGATTTGTTTCTTTCTTTTTCCCTAACTTTCCCCTGTTCCTAAAAAAAAAAAAAAAGGTCGACCTATATTCGAATTATATTTTTTTATTCTCGGTGGGTTCAATAAATAGGGGTCGACCTATTTTCGTGGTCGACCTATATTCGGGTAAATACGGTAATAGTCTTCCCAGATCCAAAAAGAAAAAAAAAAAATCGGAGACGCCCCGACGGTTGCTGCGCAAGTTGTCAATTCAAGCACCAGGCTTGTTCCGGAACATTTTAAAGATGGTATCCGTTAAAAGTGATACTGTATTTCAGTAGGAAAAGACTCCTAGATGTGTCATACAAGCTTTTTAAGATTATTTAGGAGTTATCAGTTGATGTAGAAGCAAACTATTATAATAACTCCGCGCGATTACTTGGTGCGTCGTCTGCCCGAGTCACACGGGAAACCCGCGAGGCGGCGCTACCGAAACGTCTCGTTGCCAATAGTGTTAATGCGAGTATTTAGAGTTGAGTAGCGAAAAAATGTTGCACCTAGGAACACTCTACACTTTTTTAAGAGTCTGGCGCGTCGTCTGCCCGTTTGAAAATGTCCCGCACCAATATTTCGCTCAAAGCCTGGAAACAAGGGGACTACTTTGAGACCCTCCATTGGAAGAGGTCCGAGTGTGCAGTATAAGCGAGGGGGGGCTTACCTGCCTGAGGACCGAGTCCATGCCCTGCATCCAGGTGAGCAGGGTGAGCAGGGAGCCCACCCCGTAGAGGAAGCCCTTGCGCAGCCGCTCCGTCCACACGTCGGGGGGCACTGCCAGCAGGTAGCGCAGGTCGTACAGCACGTACTGGGCCCGCCGGAACGACACGTTCGCCTGCACACACAAATGCTCCCTTCCTGCACCCTCCAGAAAATAATACCCTCACATAAAACGGAAATTTGGGGAAAAAAAGTTGAACTTGTACGGCAAACATAATGGTAATTACGAACGCGCGAGAAAAATAACAATAATGTCACTCATTCTTCGCGTCCACATTGAACTTTCTAGGTGTCGTGCTTTGCTTTCTTTACGTCGTTGCTCGGAACCTCATATATTTTGATCCCCGTACACTGTACGGAGTAGTTTGTTGTCCGTACACGCTGCGAGACGAGGAAACGACGAAGTTGTTTATTGGAACATTTCTAGCGATCCTGCCCGACCGCAAAAGTATGCTCGGTGGTAACGCTGTAAAAAGGGTAACCGAAAAAAGGGTGCTTCCTAATATATCTTGCGCATCGTGACCGCAATTTCGGAAACGCTAATCGATGAAGCGAGCATTTTGCATTGGCTCCCTGTTGCCCCCGGTACGTCCAGGGCCCTTACCCGAACCCTCTTCGGCACCGCAGGGACGGTGGCTTCATCTCACCGCGTCGCCCGAGTCTATTTGGGTGGAAAACTCGAGACCAAAGGGGAAACACTGGGCTCGAGGCTATTTTCGGTCATTTTTAATCTATAGAGAGTTTCACACATACCGTATTTTGGCGTGCTGAATGCAAATATGTTATAGTATCTCTCGAAACTTTCATACATTTTTAGATACGAAATATAATATGGCGAGTCATTCTGTCCGAATTTGAGACAACTTCCTCGGTAAAGATTACCTACTTTAAATTATATGCCAACATGTTCTAGGAATACCAGACAGTGCAGCCATACCGCCACTTTAATTTTAGGTTCGTAATAGACCTTATTCATTATTAGCGCCACCTCTCGGCGGCCGCGAGAACCATTGAGCCTCCGTACCATCTTTGAGGCTTCTCTACCGTTCCCGCCCTGCCTGCATTGCATTCTCCGCGCTTGTTCCTACGATGTTGTTTTTCTAGGATGTGATGAGGACGTTAGGTACTTCGAATTGAATTATATTAGCAATCCTGGTTCAGAAGGTTGCGTTGGCTCTGCTCAGAATGACCCAAACAACACCAAGAATCTAGTCACCGGGAAAACTGCTTGCCACACGCAACGTGACAAGCAATGCAAGACATAGCCTCTTGAAAAGAATCATGAGCCGCAGTTTTCCCAGTGTCTTTGTGCTGCTGTCGTTTTGGTTATTGCGGACGCAACTGGCAAAATTGTGGGAAGCAGCCTTAACCAGCCATTAATACAGTTATGTGGAGATCCATATAAAAACAATTTGACAAAGCCCGCAGTAGAAGCAGATGGCGCTGGCCCTGCGATTTCGCCACTCGTACAGTCCTTGTACAACATTGAAATGATTCTTCAGATTGAAAGGAAAAACAAACGCAACTCGTAGATTTACTTTAGTTGGCTTCTTATTTCTTCGTCGATTGCGCAGTGAGTCGCAGCAGTAGTGGGGCATCACTTTCTCCTAGCAGCGCTCTGCCCTTCACCTTAGACACGGGTCGTCATGTTTGAGGCTACGGAAGAAGGTTGGTGCAACGTCCGACGGATGGCGCGGAAATCTGAATTAGGTCTAGTATAAGAGTTGCACTCACACCTCATATGTCGACCAAAAGTTTAAAACACTATGATCAATTACGCCACTAATTAAATTTTACTTTAAGGGGAGGCACTCCCTTGGAGGGTCTACTTTTTAAGTACTGGTGCTATCTCAATAAAATTGGCAGGGCATACTAGGCATGCAAACTTAGGAGGCTACACCAATTTTCAGCTGAGAAGGTCAATTTTGTGCCAAGTTACAGCCTCTTATGTCAAAAATATGATACAACTAGTAGTGCCGCGGGAAAAAAACTATCGTTACAAAATAGTACCAAAATGTTACAATTTTTTTGCTTGGATATAAGGACGAGTGACTAGACTAATCGGTAGTGGGTTTCAAATAATTTTAAGTGCCATATTTAGCGTTAAAGTAAACTTTGAAAAAGAGGCCAATTTCATTAAATTTTTTACTTTTACAAAAGTAAACATTTTCTCGCTAAAGAAATAACAATCTTGAAAAAGTAAGCCCATAGTCGAGTTCTCCAGTAAATTTTACTCCAGAAAAACCGCACGGCGGTTCTGAAGGTACTTCAGTCATCGAACGATAGTTTTTGAGCAATGAAAAAATGGCCAAAACATGAAGCTGAGTAAAACGCATTTGAAAATTCACATTGTGTTCCACTTTAGATGGCACTTGGCACTTAACCTAAAATGCTCCTGGAGCGTACGTCAGTCCCTCCTCTGCATGGTCCTTCTGTGCTTTGGCCACAGCTTCCATCTTTCGTCTCTTATGTGATGGCGTGGAGGACTTGAGTGTCTTCACCTGGGCCTTTGCAACCTTCGTCCGAGTGGCCTTCACGGCTTGTGAGGTCTAATGGCTCCCTGGCTCAATGCCCATCTCTAAAAGAACTTTCTCGAAGCCTCGAGGACCTTGGTTAAACTCCAAGACTGCCAGAGCCATGACACACTCGACAGTCTTTAGAGAAGCGAATTCTACCTTTGGGCACTTCTTCCAAATCAAGGCGTTGAAATATTCCTTCGCGTTCTGGGTCTTCATCCTGGAACATCTTTTAAGCAAATCCCTCCGTGACAGGCGGTTATACAAGGGCACTAGCTCCTTTGCTATCTCCTAGGAGAAGGCCGGCTTGTGTGGCCAAGATGCTGGTGATTCTCCCGCTTCCTTGAGGTCCTTACTTCGGTTGAAGTGGTGCCAGGAGTCCATCCCAGTGGGGCAAGCGCTGTGCCTTGGCTCCTCGTCAGTAGAGTATGAATGCAGGAGACTAGCATACACTTTACGCTGCATGGCTGTAACATCAGGTGCGTTGTCTTTGAGGGCACAGGCATAGCAGTTGGTCGGTTTCTTGATCTTGATGTTTGTCAGCTTCCCTTTTCCACCAAGTCCCTTTACTTTCTTGAGAGATTCTAGGCCTGCGCCACACCTCCCACCAAAGTGGGAAGTGTGACCGCGTTTGTGCCAAGTTCCATCGAACGTGACGCACACGTCCAGCAGTTCGTCTTTTGCAACTATCTTCGCTTTGCGCACCGACTGCGCTGCACTTCTCATGACTTTGCCGGCAGCTGTCACGGCTGCATCATGCACTTTCGCGGCAACTTTTTTGGCAGTCTTCAGACACATCGGCAGTGGTAGGTTTATGCCGGTAAAAAGATGGGACAATTTCGTGAAGCTCACCCCCGAGTCCCGTGCCGAAAGATCGATGCGCGCCGCAAGTTCGTTTAGACGAGTGTCGCCGATGTTGACCGAGTGCAGGGCTCTTGCCACTTCTCCACAAGTTGTGCACAAAACAACAAACTCAAAGTGAATGCCTTTCCCACTTTCTGTCCGTTCGAGAGAAGATCCCACGCATTCCGAGCACAGCAAAGCACTCATCAAAACCTTGATGCAGGAAACGTCGATCAAGCGGTAGCCTTCAGGCTCGCTGCTGTCATTTAGGCCTAGTGGCTCCTCGGCGCATTTTGCAGACTCCTCTTGTTGCATCATCGCAATCTTCCGCTCAATCACACTCATCTTCGAGTGCAGTTCCGATCACCGGCGTAGATAACGAGGGCTCCGGTGGTCCCGGACGATTGAAATCTTCAGGTCCCGACGCGGCGGGAAGCACAAAGGCGACGGGAGAATCCGAGGCACTCGACGACGACGGAGCGCTTGGAAATGAGGAAAGATCGCTTCCGTTGTCTGCATTGCAAGGTTGTCCACTCCCTCACCACTTTGAAAACCGATTGCAGCTGCCGAACTTGAACGGCGAAGGCTTGCCACACAAAGTCACCGGCACCGCGGGGTGGAACGGTCAAGCGCATGCGACGCAGCTAGGAAACGAAACTGACGAAACACCGACTGGCCGAAATTGCGCGCTAGCAGACGAGTATGGGGTCACGTGACAGGTTTGAGCAAATCAGAGTTCCTTCTTTGCCAGTGTGGCCAATAAGAGAGCGTGCAGTGTTGTTTTCTACGGGGTTTCACGGTTGGTGCACACAATGTCTCGCAAGTAGCTCTACACCAAAAGGAGGAGGGTGAAACGCTCTTTCCAATGAGGGGTGCCTCTCTGCGCTAGGCCTAATGAACGCGGAGCGAGCGCGCTTTGAGTATGGCCAATTTGTGCGACCGCGCGCGTTTTTACGAGGCGCGCGCGGCCGCCGGTACGTCGAAAATAATTTATTTTGGAGTAAATAGTTTGTCTATAGGAATAAAACTTTTTGACAGCATTCTTCAAGAGTTATACAAGCTGATAGGACTATTTTTCAAAAACGTGACTTTTTTAAAAAAATCGCGATTTGGAGGTTGTGCCTCCCCTTAAAAAGAAAATATCGCGATTTTGTTCTTATTTAATTTACCAACTTCTAAGTTTTCTGCTGCAACAAGAATTGTGCAAATCCAACCAGCATGTCCAAAGATATTGTGGGAAAAGTTCATGTCGTGGTGAAAAAGATGGTTTTGAGAAAACAAGGGTTGAAGTTCAGAAACACGCATATGTGCATTTGGCATTAGAACTTACCAGGCACATAGTGTTCTTCATTATTCTTTGCGCTGTTCTTTTGATTGGCACCGTGTTTACGCAATCGTGAAACACGAGGTGTTTGCTTAATCAGAAGGACTGCAGCAAGGGCAAAAATGATTGTGTATCGCTTCCAGCATGCTTTGTTCCGCCTTTTTAGAGCGCAGCTCTTAGGCGCCCGTTTCCGGCTTGAGCGGCGTCGGCGTCGCCGTCGGCGTAACCGCAAGGTCACGTGACCCCCCCAGGTCACGTGACCCCCCCCCCCCCCCAAGGTCACGTGACCCCCCCCCCCCCCCTGAGGTCACGTGACCCTCCCCCCCCCCCCCCCCCCCCCGAGGTCACGTGACCCCCCCCCCCCCCTCCGCGCCTTCCCCCCCTCCTCAAGAGCTGCGCTCTAATTCGGCGTTACAGGGAGTTATAAACGGCTTTCATTTTTAGTTTCTGCTCCAAAGTGTTCTGGCGTTTGTGCGTCTGCTTCATGGGCTTCGTAGACCAACCGACCTGACGCAGTGCACCGTGGTTCAAGAGGAAAAGCTTGCGGACAAAGAGCTCACCCCGAAAAAAAAAAAGCAATTTTGAGACAGGCATACCTCCGAAGTCGCGAAAAGGAGCCGAGCAGCAACGATGAGTGCAGTCTAAAGGTACACAATATTCTCTCGGTTCTCGTCCACTTTTCACTTCCGCTATGCACTCGAGTGCGGTAACTTTATGGTTGCGTTAGAATGGTAAATCTTTTTCTTTTATTTTTTTAGGGGCTTCAAAATTTGCCCTTGCATTATATTCGTGCAAATACGCTAACGTTCAACTTCATTAGAAAGCTTCAGTAGACATATCGGCTCACTGATGCCACAAAAAAGTAGCACTCCACCCAAAAGCACTTTTCGAGCATTAGTGCATAAGTCTGGTTCGTGAATTCACACTATTACATAAAAAAATTATGCCAATATGCTTTTCCTTTTTTTTTTTCTTCTTATTTTAAAGTAGATGTCTCGCCTGGTGCGGAATCGAAATGAAGTTTTCTTCGCCTTGCTGCACGCCGCCAGCTTTTGTCTCTGGCCTTGCTAGTAGCGTATGTTCACCGAACTCTCGCTGCGCTGCAAGATTCCCGTGGAACTCTGCATAGGCGATTGCCTTCTTCTTGAAGGCTACCGTGAACTGCCTTCTACTTCCGCTCATTATCGCTCCGGGAGTGGCAACGGTAGATGTAACAAACCAAAGAGCACAAGTGCGGTGAACTAGAATATAGGGGTAGTGGAAAAAAAATTAAAGACGTTTACAATCCCCTGTAACGCCGAATTAGAGCGTAGCTCTTGAGGAGGAGGGAAGGGTACTGAGGGGAGAAGATGGAAAGTCCCCCACTACTAACATGGGTATGGATCGACGTGTGCTTAACGCAAGTCGCAGAAAATGCACATCTTTGGTGAGAGCGTCGCGCGTAAATTTGGTGGGAATTTAGCGGGGCAATTTTTTCCCCTAACATTAGTGGGGAATTTTTTCCGATAAATTAAGCGGGGAAATTATTTTAGCTAGATTTAGCGGGAAAATTGTTTCCGCTAGCGGGGAAATTTTTTTCTAAATTTAGCGGGGAAATTTTTTCTGCTAGGCTTAACGAGGAATTTTTCCGCTAGTGACTTCACTGGTGACGTCACTGATGACGTCATCAGTGACGTCACGCGTCCCATAATGCACCGCGCAATTGTGCCGACGGCTACGGCGACACCGCTCAAGCCGGAAACGGGCGCCTAAGAGCTGCACTCTAAAAGCGTCGGCGGTGCCCCATCAACCGTGTGAAGCCAAAAGCGTAGACGGTCGAGAGTGGCGCTGTTGTCGAAATCCAGAGGACATGGCTAGTGTAACATGGCATATTGCGTCGTGTACGTTCTCGGATGGTTTCTGTGGTCATTTTTGAAATTTGTTTTCGCAAATGTCAAGTGCTTGGCATTGTGATTATTCGCAGGTTCGAGTCTCGTCGCGAAGCAATGAAGACGAAGAGAAAGAGGATGGATGCGCACCGCTACGTGCCAGGATGCAAGACTGGGTACCCCGGTTTTCACTACATTGCCAAAGCAAGATATAAACATTACTTCGTAGACATTGCAACACCCATAAAGCATACATAGGCCACACTGATGAACCGCGCTAATATCGAAAACAGCCACGTTTGGCGCGAAATTCGCTGGCAGAAGTGCTCCGGAACGGAACACTAGCGCTACCTGGTAGGTTCTACATGAAGCACCTCACTCGGAGGCCGACGATTTTTTCACTACTCCTATTCTAGTTCTAGTGAAAGTGAATCGTCACCGTCGTGAAAAGTGGACGAGTGCTAGGCGATTGCAAAGAAAAACAAGATGGCGGCTTCGGCCACCCAGTGTTGCGAGAATATTTTTGTTTTTCCGCTAATGACCGTTATATAAGAAGAGGGTCAACTTTCTCAGGTCCATTTTCAAAAATAATTTTGACCTATATTCCGGTATACAGTACAAAAGAAGCCGAGATTAGCAACATTAAGGAATCGCTCTTTCGTCACCGTCGTGGGTTCTTTTTGCTTAAAGTTTGTAGGCGCAAGTTTTCTTCATTAAAAGTTTCCTTCCACATTCGCCCGCCACTTTCATTTGTAACAACGTGGCAGGACAACGCAGACAAAGCGACGCCGGATGTCCCAACACCAAGGTAGAGAAATTTCGGAGTCGGGTGCCCATAGCGCCGACTGTCTCTCAGAACCTCTACATTTCTGCCCGGCGGAGAAGCGGAGATTCGGCGGTCCGACAGTGGCCAGAAGCTTTGGATTCTCTGAAGAAGGTTCCAATGTACCTGGTTGCGCTCGAAGGCGAGCCGGCCCTGGGCGTTGCGGTGCTTCTCGCACTCGGAGAGGAAGGTGCGCAGCAGCACGGCCAGGGCGTTCTCCTCGGCCACCAGCAGGTGGGCCAGGGTGGGCACCGTGAAGATCTGCACCGACAGGGAGGTGACCGACACCGGGTGCTCGTGGTCGTCCGCCACAAACTCCTTGAGCAGGTCCGGGTAGTCCCGGGTGAAGGCCACGGCAAAGTCCCGCTTGCAGCGGCCGTCCATCAGCATGCCCCCGATGAAGAGCTGGTGGAAGGCCGCCCGGGCCGTCTTCCACAGTTGGGTGTCCGCCCGCATCACGCAGCGCACCAGCGGGAAGCCCTCTTCTGGCGTGGGCTCCAGCATCACTCCGCTGAACACCAGCCGGAACGCTGCGCCCGCCCTTTGCGTCAGTTCCTCCCCGTTTCTAGACTAAACAATGTGATGTAGGCTCACCCGACGTTTCTACGCTAAATTTAGCGGGGAATCCGACGTCTCGTCGCATGGCGGTGCCGAACGACGTTTCTCGGCTAAGTTTAGTGGGAAAATTCTCTACAGAAAGTGTGGCTCGTTAAAAAAAAATGCGGACTGCCATCGCACTTCGATCGCAGTTGACGTTTAGGCCAAGTGATTCTTTTTAAGTGCCTGGATGGGACGCTTAAGTTAGAAATTCTCCCGAAGACAGAAAATATTAAGCCACTCGAGCCATTCCAAAAAGTGATTCCATTTTGAGGTCTCGAAAAAGAAGCACCTTTTAGAATCACTCTAACCCAAAGCGAGTCTCGCGACATAAACACGGCAAATTTTGTTTCCCGGGGGGTTCATTTTGTGACATACCTATGTGTCGCGCGCGGACAAATAAAAAAAAGTGTTTTTTTTTGGAGTTGCACATTTTTTTGGGACGTTGTCTTCCCACGACGGTAAAAAGGCAGGTGAAGAAGAGGCTCGCGCTCAGGCAGTCCGCCACTCCACGAGGAAAATAAAACCCCAAAGAGACGGGAGTACCGGTCATTCCAAAACGAGACCGTCCGAGACACAGCTGCCGGTGGTCAACGACTTTTATGAATGACAACGATACTGCCGCCACACTCGCAAACCCTCTAAAACAAGGCGGCAGTAAAAGAAGAGCCGTTACCGAGCTCTTGCAACTGTCCATGAAGACCTTGTCTACACCTTTGTCGAAGGTCTCTTCCGCAGCCGAATGCAACGGAGCTCGTAAAGAGGTTCATGACGTGCGGCATATGTTGCGTGGCACCACGAGCGAGGGTTATCAGATCCAAAGGGGCCGGCAATAAGGTTGGTGCTCCGAATGAGCACCTTCCACCATACCAAACATTTAGCTAAGAAAAGCAGCCTCCTTCCACAAATTGTATCACATACTAGTCACACATTGATAATTTCATTCCAATCAATGTTTCCTATACTCTGCTGCAGGTTATGAAAAGCTCTGCCAAAATAACTTCTGAGGACACCTATGCACTTATGAGTCGCGAATGCGAAAGCATTTTCGGCGCCGAGAGGACCAGAAGCGGCCGCAGCGCCGGAAGGGAGTGCGGCGGTGCACCGCGCAGACTGCCCTGGCTAGCTGGTGACTGCAGCGCCGCTGGGTGAGGCAGCGGCGGGAGTGCAAAGCTCGGCGCGACGCATGCTGAAATCACGTGTCTTCTCATCAACATTATCGCTCTAGCTGGGGGTACCGGTTGACGACATTAGACCTCAAAGCGTAACGATAGGTCTAACGATAGGCCTAACGTCAGGCCAGCGCATACCAGAGTCCTCCCCTCCCGCTGCACCGCCAGCAGTTCGGCTGGCTCCTTAGCAACGATGACGCCATTGCTATGAAGCCACATCCCGCGTCGCAGCCAATGGGAATTTAGGCGCCGTTGCAATGCTACAGACAACGCCGGCTTCACTCCATGGGACAGTTAATGCTTTCACATTTTAAAGCCCTCCACTCTCCACTTTAGCAGAGTGAATGCTCTACTAAAGTGGAAAGTAGAGAGCTTTGTGGCATTGGCTCTTTGTGTGTGGAAGGAAAGGAGGGCTTTGCATAGGGAGCTTGTCCTTTTCTTGACCTAACACTGAGCATGTTTTCTATGTTTACAATTAAAGACAAACGGGTGAACCGTGCAAGCCTCAGGTTCCGTACCCCGCATATTTCCACACCAAGGTTTCTCGTGACACAACAACGTGCATAGCAAAAAGCCCACCTTCACGCGTTTCAAAACGCACGTGTTGGGGACTACACAAATGTGGCATTACTGTATCTGCTTTGGACCGAAAATT
This sequence comes from Ixodes persulcatus, assembly GCA_013358835.2. Classification (NCBI taxonomy): domain Eukaryota; kingdom Metazoa; phylum Arthropoda; class Arachnida; order Ixodida; family Ixodidae; genus Ixodes; species Ixodes persulcatus. The sequence continues at coordinate 168,848 of JABSTQ010009411.1, forward strand.
CAGCGAAAGAGAGCAGCTATCCAACTGGCTCGCACTACAAGCTGCCCGACACAGGGTGCGCGTAATAAAAATTACCAAGTTTTTGAGCCCAGATGCGACCAATTCCAGACAAAGCGAGCATATTTATGCTTCCCGTCGACTGGGCCGTATTTCATCGCATCCAATATTCCCACTTGGGAATTTTCTCGAAGTGTAAACAGAGTAGGACTCACCCTGGCACTGGGAGAGGAAGCCCTGGAGCCAGGACAGGAGCCGCATGGCGAAGGTCTGGTGGGCCACCACCGAAGAGTGCATGACCAGCACCCGCAGGGGACGGCTGCCGTGTCGGGACGTGAAGCGCTCAATGTGCTGCTTCACCTGCACGGGAGTCCCCAAGGGCGGGGGGCCCTCATGGACGTCCCCAGGGTGCACCCAGAGCTGCCCGAGCGCGTCTCGAGCGTTTACCGCCTCCTCAAAAGCCCGGCCGTTCAACGAGTGTCGCGCCGTTGCCTGATGCAACGGTGCTGCGCCTCCCTCTCTGGATTCACGGTCTGCAGCCGCAACGACGGTGACGCTCGCTCTCCCTCCCACTTTTTGTCCAAACATGTACCGCCAGAGTTACGACATCTGACGCGCGGCTTCCTACGACGTAATGCGTCGCCACTTGGGGACGCACGGTTGGTGTAGAAAGCTTCCGAGACGTGCTCCGGGCAGCATGCCCCAGATAACTCCTCCCACCTTGCAGTTTCTCCTCCCCATTGCCTTTGCAGCAAGCTGCCAGTCTGGTTTGGTCTCGAGATTCTACCTCTGTCCTTGGTCAAACACATGCACAAAAGGCGTACCAACGAAACAAAACCTCCGTATCCGCCCGTCTGCCAATCGTTGCCTATACGCAGATTCAACTCTTTTGTGCTTCGTTGTTGAGGCTAGCGTAGTCTCCTTGGGACGAGAGCGTGTGGAAGTTTGACCGGAGGAAAATTGGCAACTCCCTCGCCGGGGGGAAGAGGACGGGGGTGATTATTTTAGTTGTTTTTTTCCGATCCCCCGGAGGTAATAGTAATAATAGTAATAATCTTTACTGGCAGAGGTATGGGATACCACCAGGAGGTTGTCCTGGTGGTATCCCACACTGCCTGGTAATAGTTGGGGGGAGAAAATTGGTCTTAGAACGGCAGGAGGAATCATATGTTAGTCTTTTTAGACAGGCTAGGCGGCGCAAGCTACCACCCATTATAAAGGGTATAGCCATTAACATCCCTCCGGGACTTTTTGAGGCTTGTTGGGGTTCTCCTGGGACAAAAAGGTTGAGAACCCCTGCTCTAGGTGATTTTCCAGCTCCCCGCCACCCTCCCATTGGTAATGACAACACATTGGTTATACCTCGTTTCAGGGTAAATAAAGTCAAAGCCTAGGAAGGTAGAGAAACCTGGGGGCGGGGCCCACCTGCAAGCAGTCTGCGAAAGAGGAGCTGCGCACGAGACTGCGGCCCTCCCGGTCCACCGTGGTGGCGTACTCTATGGCCTCCCGGTGGGTGCATTCGATGGCCCGGTTCAGCGTCTGGATCACCTGCAGCCGCCACAGCACGTCACCACCAGGCATCCTCAGCCACCTGGTTCAGGTTGTGAATTCCTCGGGGGAAACAAGCACGGCTCCGTTCCGTCAGCGAGGAGTCGCCGGAGTTCCAAGTAGCTCAGCATGCACCCCATACACAAATTCCCATCTGTCTGTCCTACAGATAAAGTCAGGAGCCATGGAACGCATTCCCAACTACGCCGGGTGTTGATTGACTGCTGTTTTCTCACCTCCAGAGTCACTCTAAATTTCCCCAAAATTTGGTGGATTTATCTCCTGCACATCTCGAAGAAATGTTTCCGCGCTAAATTTAGAAAAAAAACCTCACTTGGCGTATAGTTATGCGCCAATTTTTTGGCAATTTAGCGGGACGCAAGTTCGCTAGATCTCGCACCTTTGCGCCGTGCTCCCGCATTACACTTGCGCATCTACACTTTTTGGGGACACTTTTTATGAAACCCTATGCACGATATGCGTAAGAAAAAGAAAATTAGGAAAAAAAATGTAGACGGGATTGTCGTAATAATTACGCAGAGATAACCCTCGGCCGTACATTGTGATCACTGCGAGTCTAACCCGAATTTTAATGAAACAAAAATAGTGGGAAGCGAAGCAACAAAAATTTAGTGAGAAATTCTGGAGGCCTTCAAGATAAGATCCCATGGCACCGATGTGTGTATCGGTGTCCCCTTGTTATCCCTGACAGAGAAGGAATATTTATATCTTAGAAATGAACAAATTAAAAGAGAATTCTCCAACCACACAACTGTAAAAACAAGTCCCGATTTCGACCGTGAACGCAGCGCAGTCGCACTGCGAAGTGCGTGACCATCCGATTGACTTCGCTCATGCGCACGTGATTGACGCGGAGCCAAATTTCCGAAAAAGGCCCCTCAATTAAAACCTTGGCACATCCGACAGACGCCAGGAAACATCAACAGACCCCTAAGTGCCTTACCGTCTGCGTACGTGCAAGGGTCTACATCACGTTACAAAAACAGCGACCAAAACTTTGTCTACTTAAAAAGAGGATATAATGTGTTCTCATTTACAAAGACGAAGAGGTTGAAGCTGCGACTGCCCCATACGACCTATAGCCACCCCTGAAGAAGGAGCCAAGTAGGCTTCGAAACGTTGGGACTTCTTTTTATGGTTTTGTGGTTGGAGCATTGTCTTTTATTTAGTCATTTCACCCAACTAGACAGATCTCTGTCGAAGATGTTTACCTTCAAGCCTTAGAAATGAACGTGACACGTAGCAATTCGGGCTAGCTTTTGCCACTTCTTTATCTGCTCGGTGAATGCAAAATATATCCCACGTGCATATGTACCTCAACTTGCGTTCGCGTTTGTGCATCGTTTTTTTTTTTTTTCAAAATAAAGTTTAGTTGAAAGTATGCCTCGTCCAGTCTGCATCTTTTCTCGTGTCCTCGTTTTTGGCATCTAACTTTAAGAATGAACAAGCAACTGGACCAACTCGCCGTCTTAACCCGCAAGTTTTGAAATCAGGGTCCAAGCAGTGCCATTAGATGGTGGTTCTCGACCATCAACTTGTCCCGAGCATGGGTCACCGCGCCCGTACTCAGGCGACTATTGTTAGAAAAAAAGTGATAGAAATAATGCGTTTAATAAGAAAGGGTGGATTGCTGGCCTAGTTGGTCGTTGAATGACCAGATTACAAATGGCGCAGAAAGACACCACAAAAGTAGAAGGAGCAGGCAGGACAGCCGCTGACTGAGAACCAAACGCCTATTGGAAATTCTATACGTGTTGCTTAGTAAGGGGGAACAATCCTCGCAATCTATTGCCAAGTGTCGAGCGATGCTCTTGCAGTTTGTCAGGCCTCTCCCTCCTCACCCTTTTATGCCGATAGCTCGTTTAGCCCGTAGATAGAATTCCCGTAAAACGCCGGCGAAAACCAGGTTAACTGGCCACTAAGCTCAATAGGAACACGTCCTCCCAAGTTACCTACAAAGCTCGAGATTCCTATATCACAAATTGCATAAAGGACTACCTACAAATACTATGGAAACCTAAAGTCACTTTTTATAACGTAGCCCCGCACTTTAGCGGCGTCGAAGCCATAGTCGACTCTGAGTTGTCCGTCCTTTTGATCGACGGCTGCACGGGGACTACATAGACCCCCCCCCCAACCTATTCATTGGAATATAAACCCGCATTTTTTCTCCCTTTCTCTGCCGGCTTTTAATAATCAACCCACGATCCAGACCAAAAAAGGTCCTAGCCCCGTGTCTGCGAACTGTGTCAGCCGCTACTCCTAGCACTCCCGGGCAAAGCTGCGAAACTGCACGCTCCGGTGCGAGGCGGTGAAGCTCCGTGCAAGTGGCACCAGTGCCGTGGTACTTCGTAGCCACGGTGCAAAGGGCACCGGGGCTACGATAACCGTGCAAAGGGCACCGTGGCAGACACGATAATCGAGTCATCGAAATTTTCCGTCCTGTCTTATTACAGTAGCCACCATCCCACTATTTTGCACATTTTCTCACAACTTTTAGCTCCCGACGCAGCCGACACGGTCTTAAAATTCGGACGAAGAGAAGGCCAGCTCACTTGGCACACAGTCTCTAAACATCATTTCATCTTAAGTCTCGAGTGCAGCCAATGAAAGCGCCGAAAGAGCGTCAAAAGCGAGACATGGTGGCAATCTCTCTCGGCAAGTTCTTTAGTCGGCGGTTCAACAGATTGAGTGCGGCGAATGCCCCGTGACTCCAGCTCTTAGCACGTGTGCGCACGCTAGGAGTTGCGCGTGTTCAAGCCTTCCAACATGTTTTTACGTAAGACGAATACATATGTGTACCATTTTCCTTTTCTTATACTTCTCGAAATATTAAAATGAAGTAAATATTTTCATTTTTCCTTTTGTCTTAAATAAATTTGGCTCAAAAGCGCTTCTATCGCCGGCCATTAACGTTTCCCCGACCTGCTCGTAGGTGTGCGCCTCGTCGTTGAAGAGCATGGTGACGAAAGTGTCCTGCTGGACGCCTGGGGCCAGGTCCGGGGGCAGCTCCGTTGACTTGTTCCAGGTGAGCATCTGGTGGCAGTAGAGCAGCACCGCCCGCAGCACCAGCTCCACACGGCTCACCAGGTCGGGGGGCAGCCGCTCCAGGGGGTCCTCCTCCGCTCCGCCCTGCCCATTGCCCTCTTCAAGTTTCTCCGGCGACAACCCCATCTAGCAAATCTCATTCCCTCCACTTAAAATATCATCTTAGATTCTTTATTAGTTCACTTTCCGGGAAATTCGGAGCATCTTTCTTCGCTTTATTTTTTTTTGCCAAAAATTCGGGGCTTTATTCGAGTTTATTTTCGCTAGATTGGCAATTCTTTAGAAATTTCGAGTTTAGTTTAGCCACAATCCCAGCTTTCTAAAATATCAAATCTGCATTCGCTCGTATCAAACGACATTTCTTCGGCTCAATTTGGCATTCGCGCTCTTGCCTCTGGAAATTCCCGCCGTCCCGCAACAAAACTTGGGAACAAACGTTGCTCGAATAAACGTCGACACTTTACAACCACCCTCGTGACCTTCCGTCATAAAAACGCGACCCCTCCACCTCCAACGAGCCCAAATATCCAGACTGGAAACCGGAACAGCGACCTCTTCCGCGACCAGAAGTGCGGCGACGTCCCGAAGGAACCTCGACGAGACGTGCGATAGATCGGTCGAAAGGTGTTTGTGAGTGGGCGTACACCTCCGACGACGCCGCGAAAGCGAGGTCCCCTCCGACCGGGGCGTCCGCTTCCTGCCTGCACGCATTGCATGCCGGTCCCCTTACGTGCGCTTGTGCGATCCCACCTACGCGTTTGTTTGCCCACAACTGCCTTCTTTACCCCGGACATTACCGAGTGACCTTGATTCGGTTCGTAACTGGTCTGATGAATGTAAAACCACCCATTTCTCCCCTTCTTCCCCAGTGGCCTCCCCTCCTCTTACCCTTAATGACATACAACCAACAAATGTGATACTCTTAGTAACTCCCTCGCGTGTTCCGCTAACCGGAGGTTTTATTCGTCGCAATTTCAAGTCCGTCCCCCTAACCTCAAACAGCCTGTTGATCTTACGTTGGTCTGACCTACGTTAGAATACTCCTCTTCCCTCTAGCAACCTCGCCACGCTGCTTTAACGGACGTAATTGAATCCGTCAGAACCGTGCTGCGCATTTTATTCGATTCGATTACTCTCGTTTTTTCAGCGCGTCTTTAAAGAAATCCTATCTTTCCCTCGCCCTACTTTCCACAAGGTAGAAACATTTCCGTCTCCCTATTACGCCAAGTTTTTTACTCACCCTTGTATCAGATATGTGACATCCTAAGACGCCGTCAGCTGCTGACTCGATCCAACATCTGGGGCTTTGGGTATAAAAGAGCGAGACCGTCGCGGTATTGAACGGAATATATCTGGCAACTGATGCGTGACCGCTGCTTCCACGCGAGCCATGGCGCAGCCGACAGGATATTGGAACGAGTAGGCAAAGCGCAGCCGACGACTGATATGGATCTGCCCCCAGAGGTACTGCGCCCGACCAGCAACCTCGAGCAGAACTGGCTCCAGTTCGAGCAAAGGTTGGACTGGTACCTAAAGGTCATGCGATTCCCAAAGAAGACCAAAAAGGCGGCCTTGCTGCTTCGTGTCGCCCGAGAAGCCATTGAGGTCTACAAGAACTTGGTTTGTGTTCAGGAAGAAGTAGTACACGACCTTGGTGAACAAGTTTAAAGCCTACTGCATTCCGCGCACAAATCAGCTATACGAGCAGTACGTCTTCAGGAGAATTCGGCGGCGAGACAGTGAGTCTTTCAAAGAGTTTCTTCGAGGTTTAAGAACCAAAATCCAATCGCACAATTTCGGAAGCGTTACAGATTCTATGCTTCGAGACCTAATCCTGTTTGGAATTTTGACAAAAAACTGCCAACGAAGCTTCTGCGGGAAATTGACCTCACGCTTGACAAAGCGATACAAATCTGCCAGGCTGCTGAAATTTCAGAAAAGCAGAATCAAGCGTGGGAAGCAAATGAGAAGCAGGCTGATGTACTCCGGCCAAGCAGAGAACTAGTCGTAGTCGTAACTTGCTTCACGACTCTTGACGCTGTCCCGCCTTAGGAAAAACCTGCCACAAAAAATAACCATTTTGAGGCGTGCTGTGGGTCGACGAGTGGCGGGCACTGCGACGTCCTGAATGTTGGCACCAAGAAGACAGAAAGACAGACTGGATGGTGAGCACTTGGACCTTTGGAGGAGGAAAAATCAAGCTGAAAATGGATACTGGGTCTCAGGCAAACCTTCTCCCTTATGCAGTGAACATTAAACAGTGCAGCAGATTTGAGGCCCAGTCAAGCTGCACTTGGAGACGGTGGACCAATAAAGCGCTTTGGAATGACGAGACTCTGGCTCAAGATCAATGAAAGAAAAACTTACATCCACTTTTTTGTTGCGAAAAATTTTTGACAGCCACTTCTAGGACTGAAGGCGAATGAAATGTTTGGGCTGGCGTTGTGTGTGTACCGTCCATACAAAAACCATCTATTGCAGAAGAGTCCCCCGGAACCTTCGAAGGAACGGACGTCTAAAGCAGCACTACCACGTGGTTCTTTGGGAAGACGTCGAGCCATCTGTACGGCCTGCTCGACGAGTGCCTTTGGTGCTACGGGAGCCCTTGCGTGCCAGTGGGAGTCAAGGGTACTTGCACGCAACGCCACTGGCCAAGGAACTCCTTTGTTGGGACATAATTTCAAGGACAAAAACGAGCGTTTTCATTCAATCTCTCCTTCGCAAAACTTGACGACGCAGCTGGGGGGTCGCAGTACCGTCCAGTGATGATATTTGAATGCGGCTCATATATTGGACCCGAGCATTGCGCGGGCACTTGATTTGGGCTCGTGATAATAGATAGCTCGAGAAGCCTTCGGGTGGTGACCCGTGTCCAATTGCTGCAATGACGACAACAGCCGAACCGTAACAATGTCTGGAACTCAGAGCGTGTCCTGTGCTTTGCCAACCCCAGCGCGTGGCTATGATCGACATTGGCGGCCCATAATCGGCTCCAGATCACGTGACCGCTCGTTTTGGCTGCGAGTTGAGGGAGTAAACGTTGCTCATTTTCTTTCTTTTTTTTCCGTGGCTTCTATCGCGTGGGGTGAAAAATAAATGCAAGTTTCATAGGTCATTATTGTCGGGGTTCCGTTCCAAGCAGTATTTGCACAAAGTACCTACAAAAAAATTGACCACATCTCCACGTGGTGAACTGATGTTAATTGGGGCGAAGCTCTGGTGGTGCTTGTCTGCATAGACGCTGAGCCGCAGCATGCCGAGCCTTTCGTTCGTTTTCATCCATGTCAGAAAGAGAATGTGTGGTATGGAACGTGGTTATATACGCATTTGAGCATTTGACCGCAGCACCTTACCAGTGCCGCTTAACTTTGCATGCATTGGCTCAACGTTTATAGACGAGGGCACTGCGGTCAAATGCTCAAATGCGTATATAACCACGTTCCATACCACACATTCTCTTTCTGACATGGATGAAAACGAACGAAAAGCTCGGCATGCTGCGGCTCAGTGTCTACGCAGACAAGCACCACAAGAGATTCGCCCCAATCAACATCATTCACCACGTGGAGATGCGGTAAATTTTTTTATCTTTTTTTATCATTTTTTTTATCATTTTTTTTTTTTGCCCTACACGAACACGTGAGCACGTAAGCTCACGAGCACGAGCACCGGACGCCGGACGGACAAACGGACATGGCTAGCCCCTAAGGAGCTTCGCCCCTAAAAAAGGCAGAAAAATCTTTGGGGAGCGGGCGAGTCACCTGCTTGGCCGAGGAGCGTCCGTGCGTCTCGCAGAAGGGGAACTCCTTCCAGGCCTCCAGGTCCCCGCAGTCGCAGTAGCCGCCTCCGCAGCTCATGCTCATCTTGTACTTGTGGTTCTTGTGGGCACTGCACGCACGCCGCCACGCCGGGATCAAAATTTTACCACTACTCATCTAAACACAAAAGCCCGCACACCTCGGGAGGTGCTGGCATCCATCCTATCTTTCGAGAGCCGTTTCATTTGCACCGCGTCCATCGCTTCGGTGCAACCCTCTTTGTTTGTGGTGGCAAATATGGAACCCTGCCAGAAAAAACTTAAAAAACCCGATAATAATTTTTGCGAGAGTGGCGACATGCTCTGAGAGGGAGATTAAAGGGGTTAGGACACGAAAATTAAGATCATTCTTGAAATGGAATGCTCGTAGGCTACTTAATTTATACACCACGTTAGAGCTCTAGTAATTGCAATAATCAATTTACAAATTTTGATCATTTCCATCCGGCAACCGGGCAACATTTGCCCAAGTTAGTCACTCTTGGTGCCCATACAGCGGGTGATCATGAACGCTCTCTCATCGCCCAAGCTCGCCCCGCCGTGGTACATCAAAACCCATCCTCGCTCTCACCCCCGGCCCTTTGAGCTTCCGCCTCGCATCACCCACGAGATCGTCGCGGGAAAACGGCGACCACAGCGACGTTCGTCCGCGACTATGTCGTCGTTGCCGGAGCTGGTCGCCAGCGGGTCGCGGTCAAAATGGCCGGCTTCCCACATCTCTCTATAACAATCCCTCTCGTCGCTGCTACGATCAGTGTCGAAGACGAACTGAGCAATGCCGTAATCGTCACGAACTGCGTGCCCGAAACGCAAAAGCTAAACAAGGAAGCCGAAGCTTGAGAAAGCAGAGTCTGCGAGTGCGTGGAAGGGGACGTTGGACAGGGGACGTTGGACAGGCGACGTCACCAACCCTCCAGTGTCCCGCCTAGAAATCTATCACAAAACTATCGTGCCATTTTCAAAACAAATAAATATTGGAACGTACAATAGGTCCTAGCAGTATAGATATTTTATTTTTGGTTCGTCCTAACCTCTTTATTTATTTATTTCCCACAGGGCCTCGAGGGGCATTACCGAGGAGAGTGGTTGGTTAGTACAATTCTAAATTTAGCGTTATCGGTGTCATCGGGAAGGCCATTCCAGTCCACAATAGCTTTCGGCAGGAGGGAATGCTGATGGGCCATTGAAATGGCCTTGGGGCGGCCAATCTTGCAAGAATGATTGAGTTACGCGGAGATATAGGAGAGACAACTGCTCGACTGCCCAATAGTAAATATTATGAAGGCAAAGACAGGAAATTCTGCGACGAACGGAAGGATCAGGAAGAGTTAATTGAGATTGGGATCAGGAAGAGTTAATTGAGATTGCATTGCAGTGACACTGGAAAAGCGAGAGTAATTAGAAAGAATAAATCGAGCGACAAAATTTTGAACAGATTCCATCGCGTTAGTTAAAAAAAAGACTGATGCCAGATAGCTGAAGCACACTCTAGTTTAGAGCGAACAAGCGTGACGTAAATTGCGACAAATATAGTCGAGTGAGGGGTTTAAAGATGATAATGTCTCGTCGACACAAACATTTCGAGACATTTTAGTGGTTAAATGAACACCAACATACTTGTACTGTGTCGCAGTCTGAATGGTAATGCCATTCAATGAGTTTAAGGGCTGGGAGGAAGAATGTGTAAAGCAGAGGTGCAAGCATTTGTTAATGTTTAGACACCATGTGTGGCACCATTCGGCAATTTTGTTAACGTCGTTCTGCAGTGCAAGATGGTCATCCGGGGTTCTTCAGAGTCTAGAAACGACGCAGTCATTGGCGAAAAGACAAACAGAGGACGAGAGGTGAAGAGGGAGATCATTAATATAGAAAGAGTAAAGGCCCGAGTACAGTTGCCTGTGGAACACCGGAAGAAACGGGAGAGAAAGAGGAGGATGTGCCGTTAGCGAAAATGAATTCGGAGCAATGACTAAGGAATGATTCGATCCATTGAAGAACAAGAGAATCTAGTTTTAGTATGGTGCCTCGAACGAGTCTCCGATTGGTGTGTTTACCGCGTCCAAAAAAGTGGTCCCTCCATTTCTGCCCGATGACGTCATACAATGTCATGCTGTCGCCGGTCGCGATCCTGGCGGCGTCTCAACAGCTGTGGTTGATGTGACAGACGCCTGTTCCGCGGCAGGTTGCTCTCCAGTGTCCACGGAAGCTTCCGCAGCCGCAAGATGGGACGCCGTGATGACAGCGACACTTAACGTTCTTTCGAGCTTTTCGCCAGCATTTCTACAACCAACCGCCAGGGTCGCGACCTGCAACAGCATGACACCCCGCTTTTGTGACGTCATTTGTTGCCACTTGGGGACCATGTATGGGCAGCATAGGACGCTAAACACATCAGTCGGAGGCGCGCTCCAGGCACTATAGTTTTAGTGAGGTAAGTTTAAAAAGAAGGCGATTGTGTGGAACTTTATCAAAAGCTTCGGCGAAATCAAGAAAAACATCATCAGTAGGAAAGCCGGTGTCAAGAAAGCCGGTGTCAACACTAAATTGCAGGAATAAACAAAACATGCGTCGCCCCCAAGAATCGAACCCTGGCTTTTTGCGTGGGAGGCAGGTACAATAACCGACGCGCGCGCCGCCTACTTGGCCAGCTGCGCGCGCGGCAATATTGGCCGATAATTTAGTGGAGATGTCTTGCTGCCGGGTTCGTGGACCAGAATGACATTATGAATTTTACATTCACAGGGTATTGCCCCTGTGTCCAGGGACTGCTGAAATATCTTTGCGAGGTAAAGATATCGGATGAAAATTTATTGTTACTGAGAACCTTCGTATTAATACCATCTATGCCAGACAATGACGATATTCCGAGGGATTCTATAATGCTGATAACACTTCGAAAGTCTATAACGATTGAATTTATTAAAAAAATGAATTCAGGAGGAATTCCAGAAATGGGTGTAGAAACGGCAAAAGCATCAGAAAACACAGCATTTAAAATGTTTGCACATTCACTATTCAATATGTTATCACCGAAGCTATCCGCTAGATTAATTTCCGACTATGGTTTTTCATTAAAAAAGCTCCAAAATTTCAAAGGGTTGTTTAGTAACATATTAGGTAGACTTTGCCAAAAGAATGTGCCGTTATAAACCTTCAACATACTTCTATATTCCAAAGAGCAAGTGGCCTGCTTAGACCAAGCTTCCGATGTATTTGTTTTTTAGCACTCCCGAAAAATCTCCTCTCCCTATTAGGTAAACGACGAAGCGAATTATTGAAGCATGGTTTAGACGTAGTAATTTGAATTGCTGCGCGCGGTACGCAATTTTCGATAAGTTCAAATAATTTTGTCTCGAAGGCTGGCCAATTTTCTTCAGCATTATGGAAATCGAAGGTTTTATTGAAATACAATTTCTCTGGAAAAAAGATATTTAGCGCACTATTTACGTCGGGAGTCTCGTTTCGAGTTTTGCACACGCTCCAATTTTCTGCTTGTACGCACAAAGCACTCAAAACGTGTCTCGCGACATACATACTGCACAAAAAAGAAAGTATTTTGGGGGGCCCATCAAAGGGAGTACTCGCCTGCTCTTGAAGCAGTCCACGCAGAGGACGCAGGTGGGGTCGAGCCCGCAGTCGCGGCACGAATAGGTGGGCTCCCCTGACTTGAAGACCCGTCCGCACAGCGTAGGGGGCGACTCCAGCCGACGTAGCTCCTCGAAGTAGCCCCGGGGGTCAGAGGTCCCGCACACAAACCTGCGTCAGAGAGATCCTCATTGCCTCCTCGCTCCCTCTACAGCCACCCCACCACGTCGCAGAGGCGCCATCCCGGTAAAAGCGCGAAGGCGCAAATTTCTGCGGCAACTGCGACGACGTGGCACCTGCATCGGCTCGCCCTTTCTGCCGGACTGTCCGGATCGCAACATCCAACGGCACGACGTCGTTTGCTGCCGCTTGGGCGCTACTTTGGACGCGTGGGGGAGACGTTGCGGGCGCCCCCTGACGGGGCAGCCGACGGTCAACCCAGAGGTCCTTCCAAGGAATGAACAGTGGTGCGAAGGATTTGGTAGAGTGCATAGTCACTGGCAGGGACTCTCTTGGCTGCACTCTCGAGGCGCCCAAGCGCGATCCAAGCCTCTCATCCTGTCGCCTCCACCGACGTCCGAGGATCCGGCTTCCGGGAGCGGTTTGCAAACAATACCCAACGTAGCGGGGAAGGCTCCTAATGAGTGGCTTAGATAAATAACAGTTTACTTACGGGATTGTCGAGTTTGGAAAACCAACTGGGGTACTCCGGGGCACCCCAGTGTTCCTAGAAACCCGAGAAGCGGCGACATAATGCTCTCGGGCCTTATGGGGTCGCCAAACCTTCTTAGGGTCCCCCCCTAACTGTCGGTCGAGCGACTTTTTCTTTTTTTTTTTTTGGTCAACACTGGCCGTCTTGCCAGTGTTGACCGCCGAATTGTGTGGTCGATTCCTCTCCATTTCAAAGCTTCAAATTCTGCTTCGGTCAGGCTTTTCTCAGGGTAATCGTCCGATACCCCGACGGATGGGGTTTCGCTCCTGCCGATCCAGAAAGGGCCCAGAACTACCGCCACAAAGACCAACGCGGTTCTTTGGGTCAAAATTTGGCTTTTGCCTGGAGGGCCTTAAAAAGCCCCAAGAAGCCAAGAAAGAGCCAAAACACAGCCAGAGTCTGGGTATCTTGGCCCCGCAAAACAAGAATAAAAGTTAGGCTTCACTGCTGGCTGCACTGCTGAAGGTTGGGGAGGGTGAGAGGAAGCCTCGCAGGGCTAGGAAGAAGAAACAGCTTAACATAGGGTTCATAAACCTGCAGGGGGGCAGGAACAGAATAAAGTGGGAGGAGAATGAGGAGCAATTAGAGAGCGAAAACTTTGCAGTGTATGGATTAGCAGAAACACATCTGAGGGATATGGAAGAACCACCATACATACCGGGATATCATTGGATGGAATGCAACCGGGCCAATGGGGAACGCAAGGGAGGGGGTTTAGGAGTGCTAGTTAAGGGTCAGGAATGGGAATGAGAGGGTTGCAGAGAACACATGTGGGTCAAAGGCAACATTGGAGGTTTAGACACAATCCTGGGTTTTGTGTATCTAAAAACAGGAAGTGATGCAGGGGAGGAAAATACGGAACACTTGACATGTATATCAGGAGACGTCAGGAAAATCGGCACTAACAAGGAAATTATTATCTTGGGGGACATGAATGCACATTTGGAAGACTTGGATGGGCATACAGATACAACAGGGAGGATGTTAGAGGAGTTCTGCTAAGCTTTTGATCTGGTATTGGTTAACGCCCAGGTAAAATGTGATGGAAAAATAACGTGGGAAAGAAAGAACTCGCACTCGACTATTGACTACTGTTTAATGTAGCGGAAGATATACAACAGATTAGGAGGTATGGAAATAGATGAGGAAGGCACAAAAAGTCTGGGGAGCGACCATAAGAGAATTAAGATCAGATTTGGCACAGTAAAATCAGAAATGCAAAATCAAAAACAAGAAGGTAGAAATAACTTAAATGATAAACAACTACAGGAGGTATCTAAGCGAATCGAGAACATAGTATCCAAGCAACCAGAAAGAGAATGGACATATGAAGACTTAATTAGTGTTTGCAAAAGACAGAGAAATATTGAATCAAACAAGGAGGAAGAAAACTAAAACGCAAGCTCAAAAGCTGGTGGGATAAAGAGGTTAAGGCAGCAATATCGAGACGCCAAGCGGCATCTAAAGAACACAGATGGGCAAAGAAAAAGGGGGCCACACTAGCCGAAGTAGCATCAAAATGGGAGGAATTTCAGGAAAGAAAGCGGGAGGCATCAGCATTAATACGGGCCATAATTGGGAGGGCAGGGGTCCAGTGGATGATAGAGATAAACCAGAAGGATAGGAATGCGGCAAAAAGGTTCTGGGAACACATCAGTGCGCAGGGAAAAAAGACAGAGGGGTACCAGCAGACACTAACCACGCAGGAAGGGACAAAGGTAGAGGCAAGAGAATACATTAGGCATACAACCGAAGCAGCATTTTCGGAGTTAGAATCAGATCAGGCTGTAGGGAATGGTAGCGTCTACACAACACAAGAGGAAATGACCACTGGGGAGTGGGAAAAAGCAGAAGGAAGGGTTCTGGCTGGAACTGCGACAGGTCCAGACGGCATACCAATGAGATTGATGAAAGTTCTAGGCAAAACAAGCAAATTGAAACTAAGGCAGGTGATTGACCAGATACTTAGGGGAGGGGAGGTACCCAGTGACTGGAAATTGAGCAGGATGAGATTATTATATAAGGGCAAGGGAGACAAAGACGGTATCAAATCATACCGACCAATCACAGTAGCTTCAGTAATATACAGACTAGCTATGGAAATCGTAAAAAGAAGAATGGAAGAATGGGCAGAGAGAAAGCAGATTCTAGGGAAACTTCAAAACGGTTTCAGGAAAGACAGACGACTAGATGATAACTTATTCGGAATCACTCAGTGCATAGAGATAGCAATGACAAGTCAAAGGCCATTATGGGTAGCATTTTTAGACATCAAAGGGGCATATGACAATGTGAATCAGGAAAAACTCTGGAACCTACAGAAGGGATACGGACTAGAGGGAACCATGGTTAAGATTCTAGAACGGCTTTATACGGAGAATAGGGTGGTTATAACATGGGAAGCCGAAACAACGAGACCAGCAGCAATAAAAAGAGGTCTTAGACAGAGTTGCCCATTGTCTCCCCTGCTCTTTATGATATACCTCAGTGAGATGGAAAAATTGTTAGAACAGTGCAACCTAGCTTTTGACCTGACTTACATGGAGGAAGGACATAAAGTAAATCAAGTATTGCCAGGGTTAATGTATGCAGACGACATTGTACTCGTATCAGAAAGTCACTGAGACAATACAGGAACTGATTAGGATTTGCGGCAGGGAAGGGGACAATTTAGGACTAAAATTTAGTAGGGACAAGTCGGGTATAATAGTTTTCAACGACGAGAAGGGGGAACCCCTGGAGATACAGGACACATTGATAGAACACGTAGAAAAGTACAAATATCTGGGAGTATGGTTAAGTGAAGGAAGACGGTATCTAAAAGACCATGAAGATATTGTAATAAAGAAGGGGAAACGAGATTCGGCTATCATGAAACACAGGGCACTATGGAACTATAATAGATATGAAGTCGTTAGGAGTGTATGGAAGGGAGTCATGGTGCCAGGGCTGTCATTCGGGAATGCGGTATTGTGTATGAGGTCAGAAATCCAGGCAGGTTTAGAGATACAGCAAAGGAGGTAGGTTGGCATTGGGGGCACATGGGAATACACCAAATGAGGGAGTACAGGGGGATATGGGTTGGGCATCTTTCGAGAGTAGAGAAGCGATCAGTAAAGTAAAATTTGAACAAAGACTAGCTGAAATTGAGGATACACGGTGGGCAGCGAAAGTGTACAAGTCAGGGTGGCCAGTTCCGCTTATTATAAGCGGATTTGGGCTTCTTTTTTCACCGAGTCACTGGTAGATTTTTCCAGTCGCTTGTCGCGTTTTTTGGACTTATTCGCGTTTTTCCCGCAAATATTGTTATTTTATTGCTTGTCATGCTCAATGACAACGCGTTTGACGTCAAAAACGCGAAAAACAGCATGGACCGTTTGGCGCCGCGGTTAGGTGGCGCAAGCTACCGCCCGTCACAAAGTACAAAACAATTACTATTCATTCACAAATGTTTTGGCACCTTGCCCATCTTGCCAGTCAACAGTTGCAGTCTTCGTGTCTAGTTGCTACGAGTTGCCATTGTATTTGCGCAAAATGACTTCGAAGTGGTCAAAGTATGGTAAAAGATATTGTAAAGAGTAGGAAAAGGCACCGGAGACGATAAAAAAGCAGCGTGCAAGTGCGAGATTCGCGCTCATGCCGACCTCGTTCAGCACGTGGCAACAGAAAAACACATGAGGAACTCTCGGCCACTTTCCAGTACACGTTTGATTACCATGGGCTTCACCAAGTCATTGCCTCCAAGAACGATACCAGAACTGGAGCTCAAGCTGGCACGTTACTCAGCGTGCCATGCCACTATCCGGTGGATAGTGGCATGGCACACTGACTTCGTATTTGAGCGAGTTCGCCTTCGTATTTAATCCAGTTCTCTTTCTCATTTTATTATTAATAAACTATTTTCAAGAATGTGTACATTTATTGAACCTCTGCTTGTTTTGGGCTTCTTCACGAAGGTCACGCCGCTTTTTTTGGCTTGGTTGGGGACGACTATTCGCTTATTCCCTCGGCCGAATCTGGCCACCCTGGTACAAGAATCTATATATGAAAAGTCTAAACACTAAGTGGACAGACCGAACCCGCAAGCTGAGATTTAAATACATTCAACGAGATGGAGCCGATCAGAGCGTATCAGTAGAAAAGGGAGTAAAGGAAACAGAGAGGAAATTGTGGGAAGAAAGAATGCAGGGGAAATCAGCTTTAACAATATACAGGGTGCAAAAACAAGAAATAAAGAAGGAACAGCTGTATGATAATTCAGTGGGGAGCTCTTTGCTGTTTGAAGCTAGAACGGGGGTGCTAAGAACGAAAACGTACAGGGCTAAATTCCAGGAAGTAGACACTCTGTGCGACGTATGCAACCGCAAAAGGGAAACTATAGAACATGTAATTTTAAGGTGCACGGGGCTTCGTCCCACCCTCTTGGGGGGGATGTCTACGGATTTGGAGGGGGCACTGGGTTTTCCGGACATAGATGGACGAATGGATAGCGAAAGAATTGCGGTAACTAAGAGGAGATTGGAAGATCGGTGGAAGAGATCTAGGGAAGGATAAAGAAAAATAATACAGATAAAAATAAGCAATAAATTCACTGGAAAAGACAGGGGGGGGGGGGGGGGGGTCTGTTATAACAAAATTCATACAAATTTAAAACAAACAAGGGATGACGAAATGTTAGGTTAGGTGGCACAAGCTGCCGCCCGCTACAAAGGGTATAGCCATTACCATCCATCCATCCAGCTGCTAGTCTGGCTGTCAACTGGCATATTTGGCATTTTGGCAATTAAGTGGCGAGCCAGAGAAACCCCATAGAAAACTGCTCTGGTACTAACACCTCGAAGCAAAACCACATTAGGCCCAAGTTAGGCCCCTAGGGCCTAACTTGGGCCTAAAACACCACGCTAAAACTTGGGCTAAAACGCCAAACTTGTGCCAAGTTGGGCGTTTCTCTAGCGTGCCACCTGGGCAACGAGAGAGGGTGTTGCGGACGTTGCTCACCTCTCGAGGGAGTCGAGAAGGGTGTGCTTCAGGGCGGCTTCGTCGTAGGACAGGGCCAGAGGCCGGCACTGGTAGGGGGGGCTGAGCAGGGGTGGCACGTGCCGCGCCCAGAACTGCCGCAGGGTGGCCGGGCCCAGGGCACCGCAGGCGTGGGCCTTGCGCCACCCGCACACAGTCGCCTCCAGCTCGGACCCGAAGGGGCTGCGCACGTCCTCCTCCTCCCCCGCGCGCCGCACCCCTCCCTCCTCCTCCATCCTTACGAGAGTTCCAGGCCAGCCGTCTCTGCAGCCTGCGCACCTCCCAAAAAGGATCCTTCATTTACGCTCTGACATTTGACCTTTTCAAGCAGGTTCTAGCAGGTAAAGGTACGGAGCAGTCACTTATGCTTTAGGCGCAGATGCCAAAACCCTTACCGCATCACTTCAAACAAAAAAATGTATTGCATCCTTAAAGGAATTTACCTTTGATATTGACTAAAGGCCTGTCCACACACTTGCGGCCTCTTAGAACAGAGTGCCTTGGAACCTCTTAAAGGGATGCTGAACTGAAATCTGGATTCCACAAAACACGGCGGCAAAGGCGTGCAACGGGATGCTACAAACACCAAAACATCACTCATACAGCGATATCTCGAACGGATGACCGTATTTCTCAAAAAAAGGAGGCGCATTTGACAGATATGTTGACGTCTTGTTTCTCCGAGAAGAGTCGAGAAGGAGAGGGAACGGCCTCGCGTCTTCTCCGCCTCACCGCCTTGAGGGGGCGAAGCAAAGAGAGAAGGAAACGAGAAATGTTGACTTCACGCACTTCGTCGGCCTCGTTCAATCTCGACCTCTTTTTCCCAAAAATACGGCAGTCCATTCGAGATATCGCCTTACGAGCAGTGTTGTAGGAATTGTAGCGTCCCGCCTACAGCTCCTGCATTGTTTTCTGAAATTCAAATTTCGGTTCACCATACCTTTAATATCTCTTACGACGAAGGGACACACTGGCGCCATCTATTGGGCAGCAGTGTAAACTTGGCAGTCCCGCAGATTTTCTATTTCTCTCGCGCATTATCCTTTCTTTCTTGGCTCGAAAAACTTTTGTCCACGTTATAAACGAGCCTTTCTCATAGGTATTACGCTCATTTGACCTCGGAAATCCTGCAAAACCTTCGCTCTCGTGAAATGCAGTTCCAGGGTCACCGCATAGATGGCGCCAGTGTGTTCTCTCGTCCTAAGAAATTTTATGAGATCTCAACAGGTCTCGCCCTTTTCGGTCGTACTCGGCTGCAAGTGTGTGAACGGGCCTGAAGGGGACCTCTCTTATACTGGATCATATTACTTATTACCTTTTGTAATAAGAGTGGGTGCAAAGCAACACAGAGGTCGACAAACACCCCGAGACTGCGGACAAAAACGACGCATACACTTACTTTTAGCATGCATCTTTTTTTTTTCCTTTTAGTGTTGTTTGTACCCGGAATCTCGGGGGTTTTTTTGTCACGCAAAATATTCACCACCTCGTTTGCACTCTTACATTCAGTTCATTAACACGGAGCTTGCTTTTTTTTTAGAAATAAGGTTCTGATCAGAGTAAGGTCCATCTACTACGGATTTAAAAAGATGGTTGAAAAATGAATCGTAGAGCAACGCTTCAGTTGGGATAAAGCCCCTCCCTCTTGTACTCTGTAGTTTATTTAGCCCCGATAGAATTTCCATAAAATACCATAAAAAAACAAGCGTATCCAAACTTTCTCGACGCAGATTCTTAATACTAGAGGTTAACCCATGATCAAGATAGGTAACCAGTAACAGTATTGATCCTAATTTCCACTCCCCCATGTCAGCCGCTGCTCCTAGCATTAAAGTGGTGAAGCTCGACGCGCGCACTCTGGTGAGAGGCAATGAAGCTTGGTGCAAGCAGTGCAAGTGCCACTGTACCCTGTAGCCAGGGCACGGAGGTATGTGGCAGACAGGATAAGCGAGTGACCTCATCGGAAGCACTGGCGTAGCTGGGGCTCTAGCTTCCCCGAAATCCAGCCCACTCCATAATACGCACACACGTGCATTTCGACCCCCCTCCCCCCTCTGCACCCAAAGTCATGGGCATTCCAGCCGTCCCAGCCACCTCAGCCCCTCGCCTACCCGAAAGAAAAGAAAACATTCCTGGCAACGCCACTGATCGGGAGTACAAGACTCTGGTTCCGTCTTATTACAGTATCCACCATCCTACTATTTTGCAAAATTTTCTCGCGACTTTTAGCCCCCGACATTGCCTGGAAATACAGACAATGTTGGCAATCAACCAGGCAGCACATCAACCGGCCTTTGACGAGAAGCCTTCACCTTAAGTCAAGCCTGTGGGACCAATCAAAAAGCGTCAAATCACGACATCGTGGAATTCCTCACCATCCTATGAGCGTTCTTTCATCAGCTAGACCAGGGGTTGCCAGAATGACATGAAATTAGAATCACACACAAAACTACAAAAGTTCAGAGCTGGAAATTAAATGGGATTAGAATCACACACAAAACTACAAAAGTTCAGAGCTGGAAATTAAAAAGGGGGGGAGGGAGGCTAGTTTTAAGCGGATATGAAGGGAACATTCCTTTACAAATTGTAGTATAATGCTCGACTACAACAAATAACACCAGGCAGCAGAATGTTTCTTCAACCGCAAAAATTAATGCACGGTTCGCTAGCCAGCCCCTGACACCTGTTATGTGTATACGGTTAGAAATTCTTTCCAGAATAATAAAGGAACACATCCATGTGCCAAATTCTCCATAGCACCATCTATTTTCTTCTTCTTCCATGTGTCAAGAAGCAGTCCAGCTGCTTCTTGACACATGGTGTTTAGGGACACAGGAGGGGGAGAACGCTTACCAGGAAGCCGCAGTTTGGCCACTCCTGCGCTAGACCAATCAAGTGCAGCTAACGTCCCCTGACTTGCGCTTTTAGTATGTGGTGGTAGTTGCATGCATTCGAACCTTCCACCGTGCTCTGACCCAACATCTTTAACGTAAGAGACACCGCGAAATATGTACATATTTGTACCTTTTTCTCTTCCGCTACTTTTCCGGATATTAGGATCGACCAATAATTAGATATCTTTTTTTTTTAAGGTGCGAACTTGGGCCAGTTGGTTCACGATCACGTCGATCAGCACCAAAAAACAAGAAAGTAGACAGATAAGGGCACACTCGCAACGAACACTTTATTTTTCTGCGTTGAAGCCTACTTGGCACAAGTGTGGTACAATTCTTAGCAAAAATGACATTTTGGTGCGAGATGTAGCATACTTTCGTTTATGGCACAATTTGGAACAAACAAAATGGCACTTCCATCGCTGTTTACACTCGCATTTCTTTTGAGGGGCACTGACACCTTCCCAACGTGTTTTTTTTTTTTTTTTACCGGACGATTTAATGTTGTTTTGGGACACTACCCAATCAATACCTTGCTGCGGAGCCACTCCTATTTTTAACAAAGCCAAAAAACTCAACTTCTCGAAACTGAAACACGAGCATGAAAGCTCATGACCGGAAGTCACGTGGCTACACCCGATCACTTTTTTTTTTTTCTCCGCCTCTCCGGCGTGCGAAGCAGACGACGATAAATATTCGCATCTATAAAATGTGTTCCTGGAGCGACCTACGACACGAGTGGTCACTGCAAAAATTTGTTACGTCAATACGAGTTGGCAAGACCCAAGGGCACTCGCAGCCATTCACTCCGTTTAAAAAGAAGATGAGAATCACTCGGTAAAGTCTCCTCGAATCAAGATGGTATAGATTGTTTTACTTCGGGCCTCCGAGGTGCTGCCATTTCAAAGTATGCGGCTTCACCCGGGTGCTTGGGAGCTCCAAAGCCGCTGGCTGACCAACGCCCTTCGGAGACCGTTACCCGGACGGAATGTGCGTTGCATGGAGTACTGGTACCGTCGAAAATCAACTGGCTCTTTTGCGTTTTCTTCTCTCCTCGAGACTTTATACCGTGGAATTTATTTGGCGCATTAGCGAAGCTCCGATGTCGAGAGCACCATCTTTTTTCACCTTCGAGAATGCCACGAGGCAGCTGCTTCTGCCAGTGCGACTGGGGTGACGGAAGCCCCCGGCGCGCCACTTTCCTTTAAATGCTAACTTCGCAACGACTCGGTTTGTTTTCTTCCGTTTTGTTCGTCCGAGTTTACCTCTTTCTTCTCGGCCCTTGTGGTGCCATTGTGTGGAAGGTCTCGCGGAGTTCTGTTTGTTCAGATTCTATGAACCCAGAGTTATTCGAGATTCCGTCGCATATTTAACCTTCAGGCAGTGCTTCGCTCCCATTGTGGGGCTGTATAAGATTGTGGTTTGTGGAAATAGAGTTTACCTGTCTGAAGCTTCGTTTTCATATTATTGTGCTGTTCCCCCCTATTCTCCGGGGTTACAACGTCTGTTCTCAACCAGCTCTCTCCCATATGTTGCTCTAAATTTTCCGTAAATTACTCCAACACATCGAAGCGCAAGCGGCAAATTGTCATAATTCATCGTCATAATAGTCATAATACAATAAATCATTGTCATAGTTCTAAAAATGATCCAAAGGTACATACCCGACACTTTAATATCGGTAGCGGATTTTTATTTCCTAACAGAGGTCAACCGCTAATTAATACCCAGAGAGAAATTTAGTCAATAAACTATAGATCCAGATGCCATTCAACTCTTCTATTTAAGGCCAAAGCTGCGCTTCGCTTACATTTCTGCCGTAGTTTGGCTTTGGCGTCGGCGTGAGACTTACAGGAATTTGCCGGCCATTCAAGAAAGAAAAAAATGGTGCGAGCAGATGCGACTATTTCTCAACAGTGAAAAGACTCGTAGTTCTAAATTGAACCGTTACCGGCGCTGCAGGTCTGGAGCGGCGCATGGAACTGCCGCAGAATAAACATGCCGCATCCACATATATTTTGCTTGACAGACTGGGTCAGCGTTTAATTTACGTTTGTTTTCGTTATTTGCGCAACCAATGACAGCGCAACGCTGTCCAGTCAATTACGTTCTTCATGAGGACATGGTACATAAAATGTGCCATTAAATTTGTAAAGAGGCACTCAATATTGCTGGAAAGGCTCGCATCCCTACGCTGCGCCAGTGGCATAGCCACGAATTACTTTCGGGGGGTGGGGGGCCTTTTTTTCTCATCTTCACGTGTCGTAGTATCGTAGTAGTCAATGTACAGAGCGCGACACTGTTAGCGCGAACAAGCGACCGCCGGTTTTCCCAGTTTTTCGCTTTGAAACGAAGGGATGTCATCCAAGTTATTATTGCTACGGAAAGAGCTCATTTAGTTCTATAATGTAAGCGATAACATTTCGTGCTCGCTAATACTACTTAGAAGTAAAAATGTGAAAATGAGCCGATGTCGTGTTTGCACTAACAGTGTCTCGATGCGTACTACTCTACAATTCGCGGGTATGAATGCAGCTGTCCCAAACCCCCTGGCTGGCTAAAACAATTCGGTGATCATTCAATGTTTATCTTCCATTACTTAAAAAAAAAAAAATGTTATTTTTTTTTTTTTTTTGGGGGGGGGGGGAGGGGTTTGATTTCTTACACCATCCCCCTGCCACTGCACACGTGCCAACTCGGCCCTTTGTAACAGTCCATGCAGGAGCTGACAATGTTTCGAGGGAAAGGGTAAGCGTTGCAGTCTAGATCGAGGAGTTCTCTTTATACACAAAATTAGCGCAAAGGACGAACGCAGGAACAAGGAGTAGACAGGACAGAGAGCTACTTACAACTGATGTTTTAAGGGGTTCTCTTTCTCCGTTCGAACGGTCCATAAAAAGCGACTGAAACGACACAGCTGCCAGGAAAACTGTTTGCAGTCCACAATGTGGTAAGCAATGCAAGGAGTAGCTCCGTGAAGCAATCATGAGTCACAGCTGTCGAGGCAGCCATTCTTTCCCTCTCTACGTACTCTCCAAGTAGAGCCTGCCAACTGTTTATGCTGCGATTCTTGGAAGCAGGTGTAAAACTGTTGAGCTGACCGTGCAAGCGAGCCGCGATGCCTCCTCCCTGCAGGTTGTCGTGGGAATCTTGCACCTAGTTTTATGCGAGAAAACCAGCTACGGCTGTTCACCCGGGGTTTTTAACGAACAGTGGCGTCATCCCTTTATTATAGATAAAGTTTATAAACAAAAGCTATCTTCTGGCTTTTTCGAAGTGACAAGTTACCAAAAACATTGGATGAATAGATCCTAACGGTGGTAGCTTGTGCCACCTAGCCAAATCTAAAGGTTTTCAATAAAGATACCTCCCCTTCCTCGCCCTATTCCTAGTTGATACAAAATGTTCACTCTACTTTGTTTCAGCTTAAAGGGGCCCTGCAACAACTTTTTGACTGGTTTTTAATGAGCACCGAACCTGAGCGCACTGAACGTAGTAACTTTTCTTTTCTCGAAATTCGCTTTAAGTGATAGGCAAATGAAAATTCCAAAAACGAGCAAAAAAAATAACTTTTTTCGTAACGTCTCTGGTCCTGGCTTGGGGGGCCAATGGTAGAAGTGAAGCGACTGGCCAATTGGCTGCAACTTCCGTAGATGGTCGCTTCCCCCGCAGCCGCGAGCGCGCAACGGCTTGTTGCTTGCATCGGCCCTTCACCGCGCTTGTGGCATGAATTTACCGGGTCTGTCGGAGTTGAAGCTCTGTATCCTCGGTAGAAGCGAAGAGCTGAGAGTAGCATCGTACAAGGACACTCCTCGTAAGCGTGCGGAGCGCCCTGGTGAAGACTTTCGGCTCCAACTCGACGATGCTCCAAGTTCCGGGCGGGACTCCCGTGGCACGAGACCGTAGGAGACAAATTCATACTTTCGCTTCTCGCAAAATGTGCCGCCGGCATCGTTCGTCGTCTGCTAGGTTCCGCGCGGGCGCCTGCGCTGGCCTGCACCGCCTCTTCCACCGCTCGGTGGCGAGTATATTGACGGGTCGTCGCGCATTGTTCCTTGTTTTCGTTGTTTCTAAACCGCATTTGTTTTTTTCTCATTAAAATAGCAAACAAAAACTACTTCACGAATAATTAAAATAGTTCACGCCACTGAAACTTAATATTTCGACTAAAAAAAAAAAAAAAGCTCGTAGCGGCTTTCATTAGGTGCAAGACAGGAGCTGACTGGGACTGAC
The DNA here is from genome assembly GCA_013358835.2 of Ixodes persulcatus. NCBI lineage: Eukaryota > Metazoa > Arthropoda > Arachnida > Ixodida > Ixodidae > Ixodes > Ixodes persulcatus. The sequence continues at coordinate 193,719 of JABSTQ010009411.1, forward strand.
AACGTCACAAATTTGTCACATGCCGCGCTTGTTCGGCACCACGGGTAATCTTCGTAAGAGGAGAAGGGTTCCGCGTTAAATTATGACGCACTGATATTTAGTGACTCTCTCCGTGACCCCTGGGTTGCCCGAACCATAAGAGATGTGGAAACAGCAAAGAAAGGTTGCACATTGTTAAGACCGTAGACGACGGAAAGAATGGGGACAGGACACACGTCTCCAACTCAGCCAACAACTTTTATTGAAACCATCACTTATATACTTCTCCCGCACCCACATCCGGACACTTGCGCACGTCCCATGGGGTGCGGGAGAAGATGTATATAAGCGATGGTTTCAATAAAAGTTGTTAGCCGAGTTTGAGATGTGTGTCCTGTCCCCATTCTTTCCGTCGTCTACGGTCTTAACGATGTGCAACCTGAACCAGCTCGCCTGTTTACTAGCTTTATCAAAAAAAAGTCGACGCTTAAAGGGGCAATGGAACAATTTTTGTACTTTACGCAAATACCGCTTAGAACGGATCCCTGACGTTAATGACCTATGAAACACGCATTCAAAAATTAAAGAAAAACGAGCAGCGCTCGCCCCCTCAACTCGCAGCCAGAACAAGCGGCCACCGTGATCTGGAGCCGATTATATTCCGCCAATGTTGATCATAGCCACGCGCTGGGGTTGGCAAAGCACAGGACACGCGCTGAGTTCCAGACATTGTTATGGCTCGGCCATTGTCGTTGTTGCAGCGATTGGACACGGGCCACTACCCGAATGCTTCTCGAGCTATCAATTATCATAAGCCCAAATAGAGTGCCCACGCAATGCTCGGGTACAATCTATGAACAGCATTCAAATATCGTCATATGGGTGTACAACGATCCCCCCTTTACATCATAAAATTTTGGAAAGGAGAGATTGAATGAAAATTATCTCTTTTGTCTCTGAAATTACACCGCAACAAATAAGTTTCTTGGCCACTGGCGTTGCGTGCGAGTACCCTTGAATCCCACTAATGCCAGTAAGCTCGTGTAAAGTGTAAAACATTCAAATTGAATATCGTTGCACCGCTCCTTTAAATAGGATTGCAGGGCCCCTTTAAGTCCAGACGCAGCCGAAGCTACGAGCGCGAGCCCCGGGCTTTCGGCGTCCCTGCCAAGCACGCGCGCTCGTGCAGTGCAAGCACTGTTCAGGGCCATATGCTCGCGCTTGTAGCATCGGCTGCGTCCGGACTTGAGCTGAAAGAAGCATAGAGAAATTGCTCCCACTTACCCCCAAAATGTGGCCGCGACAGGTATGCCAACAAAGATGAGGTGGCAAAGAGAGCCCGAAGCCAAGTCGGGTTGAGGCGGCAGATGCTCAGTCAAACCTTCGGGATAGCGTTCGGACTGCCGCTTCATCGGTCAAGGGCACGCGCATCCCCGACCCCGCCGCCAGCTGCGCAATTCTCCGCATTTCTTTTTTGGCAACTGTTGCACAACAACGCGGTCCCTGACTCATCGGCGAATGTAAAGGAGCTCCGATGAAAGCTCGATCTCTTGGCGCTCGACACACCAGGGGCGACTGTCCTGGAAAGCCGAGATGGCACGATCAATCAATCTTCTGTTTGCCGACGGAGCATCAGCTGATTCAGAGTGCCGGGATCAGGGCAATGGCGCGTGGCAACGAGACGTTGCGCCGGCCGCCTGGGCTGTGCGTAAGAGATGCCGAACTCTGTGCAAGGATCAACGTGTTCTTCTTTCTTCGGAGTGAATCTCTCCCGCTCACTGCCTCTGGGGCCTCTACGGTCGAAATGAATAAGTCTTTTCTTAAGCCTAAGTTTGGAGAGAAGAGGGCCATAGCTTTTCTCGCGGTCGGAGCGTTCAGCGCGTACACACGGGTGACGAAGGGCTTGGCCTGATGCAGCTAGAAAGTGAACAAGCATGTTGTTTATTACTTACAGTCACCAGTTGGATGATGTTTCCAAGAACTACTCTGAGGTACGGTGCAGCTGAGGTACAGACGAAACAAACCCAAGTTCGAGTGGTATCCCCTAGATGGCAGCAGCGGTACGTAAAGTACCTAAAGTTTGGAGTAATACCATCTGCTTAATTGGGGTATTTTTATAATGATAATAACTCTATGGGGTGGTTAGGAGGTGTGTGTTGTGACAAACTCGTTCATCGTCCGCAAGCGTCTCTTTTTTGTCTTACCGCTTTCCTACTCGGATCTTAACAAAGTAACGTATACGCACTTAGCCGTTTGTCATGAAATTCCAAACGCTCCCCATTGTTGGAGTCGCTCCCTCTTTTAAATCTAGGCTCTCTAGCGGCACTTGGTATCAGTGTTGCTTGTGTCACTTATGATAGAAACAAACGCTTCAGAAACTACTAGTATGACATGTACTATTCGAGCCTGTTGGTGGCATTTAAACAATTATAAAGAGGAGATACATGGGGGGACAACACAGACGGGAGAATCTTTCAACTCTTAATTTTATTAATTTTAGGACTTGCACAGCGACTGAGCACCAACCGTATCACCACATGGCCGCTGCCTTGGCCGAGGCGACGCGCTCTGGTTGAGCCGGTTGAGCGCGTTTACTCAAAGCATCCGAAAGAGCGATGAAAATCCCGGAGCGCGTGGAGAACGGCCTGGACATGGACCCGGACGGTCAGGTGGCCGTCGAAGGGGCCGTTCGGACGGTGGCCTTCTGCCCCTGCAAGTGGAACTCATCCCTACTTGCCGTGGGCTCCAGCGACCGAGTGACCGTCTTCAGCCTCAAGTTCCCGGCAAGTGTCTGGGGAGACCTCCGCCGAGCTCTAAGGTCGAGTCAGTGCTTGACTCCCTTTGGCACGTCTCCAGCTAAATACCTTACTCAATCGCCTAGTGATAATAATTGTATTTGGACAGTAAATGGGTGCATGTAGTGGTGTGCGGGGCTAGACAGAAAGCTAAAAATGGGCGACGCTGCCGCTACGCCGATTCTCGAACAAGGGTGAAAAGTTGGGCCAGTTGGTAGTGAGTGATTCATGGTGAAGATTAAAGCGCACAAGAAACGAGAACATCGGAAGAAACGCACACCACACACGATTCTCGAAGCGTTAGATTTTCGCGCAGCGGTTATTTATAACAAAGCATGGTGAATGCAGCCTCTCAGGCCCGCTTCAGACGGAGCAATTTCACCCAGCAACTTGACGTCGCAACACCAGCTTCTCAAACTGCACGGCCTGTGGCCTCAAAAATCGCCTGGCTTATACATTCTGTCCGATGCAACGAAGGTGCGATAATATTTATTTATCTGTTCGCAAACCCACAGTACTTGGACAGCATTACAGTGGGGAGATACATCGAGGTTATACGCCACACCGGGAAAACAAAATGCTCGGATTTTGACGTTCGGCACTTTTTATCACAACCTAATAGATACATTGCCTCGCTGGGGAAATTGCGACACCGCATCGTGCGACATTGTGTCACATGAAACCAGGGCAATTTCTGCACTAAATTTAGCAGGAAGATTAATGTCTCACGACCATAGACGCCATCATGGCGTCGCGTGACTGTAACATAGTGCAGTCGGGCCAGCGGGTGCGAGGGAGGCCCATGGAGGTTTGTGACGAGTTTCCCTACCTTGTCCAGGACGAGGGCTCGGACCAGGGGGAGCTGGCAGTGGAGGTGGTGCGGCGCTTTGCACACAAGGAACCCGTCTGCTCCGTCGCCTGGAGCCCCAACATGTCGCTGGTGCTCAGCCCGGTCTGCATGAGGTGAGCCCTCCTTGGGTGAGCCGCCGTCTGGGACTGTTTTCCGGCCCGGCATGCTTTGCCACCATGAGCAGAACGTAAGATTAAAAAGAAACATTTTGATCATTTTATTATTAAACAGATGTAGCACCCTTTGCGTGGCTTTTTAATTATTGCCAAATAATAAGACCCCCAAGTCTCGACCATGTATGGCGTTTCCAGTCGCCCATCTTTTTGATCGGTTGCGGGGTGCTTTGGAAGGGCGGAAGCACTTTCTCCACGGTGGCTTCTCTTTGAAACCACATTCATTCGTTAGGTTCTCCGAGCCATCCGACTGGTTGACTCCTAACGTCGGCAGCGTACCTTTGTTGATTCAGTGTGTCCCGAGGGAAAACTTTTCTATCATGTGGCGAAAAGATTCCGAACCATGTAATCTGAGGAAAATGGCACTGGTGTGCATTTGCACGATTGCCACCGCGTGATGAAGGACTCCGGGCTGGGAGTTTTACTGCGTCGGTTAAATTTCTCACTTACGAGAGAATTAATGTGGCCACACATGGAGGGCAGACCAACCTCTCCGTGTCTAAACATTTGTCGTCCCATTTGTTCGGCTTTCCTAGCTGCCCCATATAGTGGCCTCGATTGTTCCGGGCTTCGTAACGCAATCCTCGTAACAAATTTACACCGAAGAGAGCGAGTTGTTCTTGAAAGGGCGATTCTACTTGGTGCCAGGCTCGGCAGCGTTCTCGCGATTTTTGGAAGAATTTGCAGCTATGTGCGGATGAAACGGTCTTGTTTGTCTCCTTTGAGAATCAGCATCTGTGCCAATCTAATGGCCAGAGTCAATATTTAAGGACTAAAAGTCAAGTTACGTAGCTTTCCCGTAAATTGGGTCATAAAAGAAACCGGTAAATGTAGGAGACTCGTGTTCTAGAAACTTTGCGATTGAAATACAGTCACAAGGAAGTAGATAGCTCATATATATTGTCTTCCTATACCGAAGGAGCCATTCGCAACGAAAATTTGGCTTCCTCAAAATACCGGAAAGAGTCGTGCTAACAAGTTGGCAAAATTTACGCGAATCCAAAATAATGTCCGAAAATTGAATGAGAGAGTAATTTGCTGGCGAGTAATCTGCCAACAATCTGCTTTAGCGAACCATAGGGTTTACAGTTCTCGGCACTTCTCGTGCGAGAATTCAGATGGGATAACGAAAGAAACTGCGACACACTGGCAAACTCGGTGGCTCGGACAATGCGACAGAGTGGCGCGGGAGGAGGACCTCCGCCGGTCCGAAGGACGCCGCTGCGAGCATTTCCGGGCCGGCTCTTTCCGCAGCCGGCGTTGGCCTCACCGACGTGGTTACTCTTCCCGTCCGCGACTGCGTCCGGATCAGGCTGGCATACCCAGGCCACGTCTTGTTTCTCCCAGGTTTGCGACGGCAAGCTCGGATGGAAAAGTGCGCATCTTCTGCTCCAACCTTCAGGAAAAGGACGACATCAGCGTGAGTACTGGCCAACCTGCGGGGAACCGGCGGCCGCTCCTGGAGAGGCCACCGACACCCCCGGAAGAATACATTTGTACCGAGAGACGCTCGGCGGAGATGTTTATGGTCGGTGGCGGGTTAAGAACCCTGTAGACGCTCCTCCCAAAGCGCGAGCTTTCTACCTTTGATAGTGCTTGGTTGCACGTGCAGCCAAAGCTTAGCGCGAGGTATGGAGCGTACGCTCGAGGCATCCAGTGGATTCTCAACCTGTCACTGTCTATAGCGGGGGTCTCAAACACGCGGCCCACGCGGCGTTTTTTTGCGGCCTGCGCAGCCAGGCAGAAATGAAGAAAAAACAATTTTTTTAAATTTAATTTTGGGTTTTTTAATGTTTTCACTTTCGCTCACCCCGAGTGTGTAAAAAGCTTGCTAAAAAATAAAAATCAAAGCTGTTCGACTTTTACTATATGCCAGGGTACATGACGCAAACGTAGAGCGCGGTGTCATGGACTAGCGTCTGTGGAAGAGAGAGGGCCGCTTTTGGCTAAGAATCGATAGTCGGATCGGACGGAGTAGCCGAGGCATCGGCAAAGGGCTTCCAAGAGTCCTTGGCGCAGAGCGTCGAAGCATAGCCTCCTATAATCCTGGTCCGTACCTTCACACATGCGGATGGCGTATCCGGGGCAACTAATCTTCCCCTCCATTCCACCCCACCTTCTTCCTATACTCCGTTCACCCCTAAGCTGACAGTGCGGCGGAAGCTGCACGCTCGCTGGACCACTCAACTGTCGGCCTTGAACCATGTGACCACTCCCCTCTCCGCGCACTCCTGCGCGTTGAGCGAGGTCAAGCGATAAGATTGGTCCGGCGAACACGTAGCCTCCAGCGCACTCTCAGCTTAGGGTAACCTCGTCAAAGCGTTGGGTTCTCCCAACCTCCCTTTTGTGTTCATTGTCACTTCACTTATCCTTTGCACCCTAGTTTATCCCAGTCGAAACTGGTGGATTCCATCGTTGTATGCTTCCCTTCAAGTTCTTGGAAAAGCATTTTACCCTCAATGCGGTCACCCCCTCTCCACGCCCAGAGTGATCTTCGGTTGACGGTGGCGTTGTGCACCCGAGATTTGCACTGATCAGCACAGGTTGTTGCGTTCTGTTTCAACGATTCAGTCTTGCGACGTCAACTCTCAAGCAGACATCTCGATGTCGTTGTCCAAGCCGTCTGCAAAATGCAAAGTTGAAGACGAGAAGCGGCTCTTTCAAGAGCGATGGGAACTATTTCTTCATGGAATCACGAGACAAGCTGCTGTGTTTAATTTTTCATCAGACTGTAGCTGTGCCAAAGGAATATAATGTGCGACGTCACTTCATGTCATGCCATCAAGAGAAGTATGAAGCCCTCACCGGAAAGACGCGCGAGAACACGGTGTCTCATCTTAAGACGTTGCTGGTAAGACAGCAAGACCTCTTCCAAAACGCGGTCAAAACAAGCGATGAAACGGTGAGAGCTAGCTTTATTGTTTACGAACTTATCGCCAAATCGTCCAAGCCATTTACTGATGACCTGTTCATAAAAAAGTGCCTGCTTGATGTTGCTGACGCTGTCTGTCCCAGCATGAAGAAGACATTTGAGAAGATAAGCCAAACACAGTGGCAGAAAGAATTAATGAGCCTAAGTGAAAACGTCGAGAAAGAATTATTCACCCGATGCAACGGCTTCAACGCATTCTCAATCGCCGTCGACGAGAGCACTGATATTACTGACAACGCTCAGTGCGCCATTTTTGTAAGGGGCATAAACAAAGATTTGGACGTCACAGAAGAATTCTTGGACCTAGTGCCAATGAAAGGAACAACCACAGGTGCTGATATTGTTTCCGCCCTCGAAAGAGTGGTTGATCGTGCCGGGCTGCCATGGGAAAAGTTGGTGTGCCTCGCAACTGACGGCGCACCGTCAATGGTGGGAAAGAAAAGCGGCCTTGTCAGACAATTGAGGACTAAACTGACTAGACTGGATATCAGCATGTGGTTTGCAGCAGTCCACTGCATTTTACACCAAGAGGCACTCCAGTCACTAGGGCACGCGAGCCAAGAATCGTGCAACACCTTTTCGGACCTCCTGCGTGATCTCCAACAAGAATTCCAAGAACGGTTCCAGGACGTGAGCAACCTGTCAAGAGAATTTAAACTTTTTTCTTTGCCCTTCTCAGTGCGAGTGGACGACGTTGCACCTGAACTACAGATGGAACTGCTTGAACTGCAAGCGAACACTGTACTCAAGCAGAAGTTTGAGGACGTCGGAGTCCCGAAGTTCTACAAGTTCCTCGACGAGGCAAACTTCCCCTCGCTGTGCCAACAAGCAGTAAGAATGTTCGCCATGTTTGGGAGCACATACTTGTGCGAGCAACTGTTATCCTTGCTAAAGGTAAACAAGTCGACACTTCGGTCAAGGATGACCGACGAACATCTGCAATCTATCATGAGGATCGTCTCGGCACAAGGGTTAAAGGCGGACATTGATTTTCTCGTCGCTGCTAAGCGTTGTCAGGTGTCAAGCCAGGGTTCATAGACTTTTAGCTCTCACATTTGTGGCTCACGCGAATAAATATATCTTGGCTTTCATAGATTGTTTTAGACATTATCTTTGTAATGCTGCGAATCGCAACATAATTTACGCAGGTAAACTTTGCGGCAATGAGTTGTAGCATGGTTGGTGCAGATTTCGACTGTTGTCAAAAGTGGTGAGATGGTATCTGGCATGAACCCCGTGTTGGTCAAAATCAGAAACCGGACGTCGCACACTTCCGAACGGCGACAATTGCAAATCCAACCCCCCCCCCCCCCCCGCTCCCAACGTGCCAGCCCTTTCGAACCTAGGATTTCTGGATGCGGCCCTAATGTGAGTTTGAGAGCCCTGGTCCATATCATTAAGTTTTTGGCGCAAAGTCACACATTTTTCGAGAAAGTCGAACAAAGCCAGATCGAGTCCGGAGGACGAGCGTGAAAGAATGAGACATGCAAGTAGCTCGGCAAGTCTCGATACCTACGACCGCGCGTTTGGTGCCTCTTTAGGGGGGGGACAATTTCTGCAAAAAATGTTGATTTTGAAAAATATCATATTTACATCCACCAACATCTACTGGGTGACCCAAGGAGCGGCCAGGCTTTTTAAATCGACCGCAAAATTCGGTTTCTTAACCTATCGCGCTACGATTTTGTGCAGCGTTGCCCACAGATGGTGCATTTTGTTTTGTAAAGTTTGCAAAGAGCAAACTTACCCAAGGAAAAAGTAAATAAAGAAAAAGGCTTAGCTCCTATGGAAACGCAGCAAAGCCACCAGTCTTCAAATAATATGGCGCCGTTTCGCACGGGAGACAAGAGATGGCGCAAGCGGTCGCGATGCCAACTGCCGCAAACGAACGAGCATACAGCGCCGAGAGCCGGTGTCTTTAGCAGACAATCGTTTCGACTCAAAAGCGAAACGATCGTCCGCTAACCTGGGCGTCTTGGGCGTTTCAGGCACCGAAACGTAATTCTATGAAGATTTTGTTCTACGGATCGTCTTTGTTGGTGCTCTCTTGTCTCGGGACGTCTCTCTCTGGATTGGCAGCCTTCTTGCGGTGGTGGCGTCCTGGTCAGTTGTGGAAGGCGTGGAGGAAGCCTGTGTCCCCTCGCAGGTACTGGACGGCCACCGGGGCCCCGTGAATGCGGTGGCGTGGGAGCCCCACTCGGGGGAGGCAGTGGCGAGCGTGGGGGACGACAACACCTGCCGGGTCTGGGGCCTGGATGGGGAGCAGCGGGCTTGCCTCGTCCTCCGTTCCCCCGGCACCGCCGTGGCCTGGCATCCCGACGAGGCCGGAAAGGTGCGTTTCCTGTCCATCCCTATCTGCTCGACGAGGTCGCGCTCGTGTTGCGCCGCTGCCTGCCCCGTTTCTGCTGGTGGCACGCATGGACGCTACGGACACTGCCGTAGGTCCTTCTCTCGCTCGACGGTCCGCGTAGGCTCCGGCGACCGCAAGTTCAGACGCTCCGACGAAGGCGGCGCTCGTCTTTGCTTTTTGCCGGAACTCTGCCCACGCGGAGAAGGGCGTTGATTGCCATTCTTTAGAGCAGCGATCGACGCAGTGTCGACACGAAGACTCGGAGCAATCTGGGTCTTCTGCCACCAACAATCTCGTGGTGGACGACTGCATTAAAGGGTACCAGATGCTAAAGGTGCATTCAAGAGCTCCACAAACGCGAGTCGTCGTGGAATTTCAACTTCTGGCTACCGAACCTTTCATGCACTGTCAAAATGGAGAGGGACCTAAAACGAACGGGTTGCACAGGCAGCAAAAGGGGTTGCAATTGCCCGCAACAAAACTTTCCGGAAAAAAAAAAAGCTTTGTTTTGCGCGAGTTTGGGTGATCCGAAACCACGGACGTAAGCTGGAAACAGTTTACCTGAAAGGCATATTTGTCTCGTGGGTGTTCGCCGAGAAGAAAATCATGAGCCGTTCCACTCTGTGAAGGTGGATGACCAGCGAAGCTTTTTAGCAGACGACACAGACGTGACACAGAATTTTGAACAAAAATGCAAACACATCTATTGTCTTGATCGGTGGTCATCCTGACGAAAGAAACACACGCATATTTATTGTTGTCTCGATCGGTGGCCATTATTTGTCTCGATCGGTGGGTCATTATCTGTCTTGATCGGTGGGTCATTACTTGTCTTGATCGGTGGATCCTTTGGTCATGATGGTGGTGACAATGGCCTTGTGGTCGCTATGGTGCACACCGATCGGCTCGGGTATAGCCTTGGAGACGTTCTTAGCCAGAGCCAGAGACGTATAAGCTTTTGCATAGAATGAAGCGATTTTGCATCAAGTTCGGAACCTGAGTTTTTGCTGACACACATGAAAGATCCACGGAACCCTAGCCATAAACAGCTTGACTGTAAAAACTTTGAGATTGAAGCCACTAGCTGCCCTGACGGATTTATGGAGTTTCTCTAAACCAAACAGCTTGCAAAGTCGTAGAGCACGTGCCTTCACTTTGCCCAAATTACATCCAGAACTGATTTAAAATTTTTCGACGCTGCTTGCGTAGCGTTTTTTTTAAATGTGCGTTCTGGCACAACTACAAAGCCACCCTCCTTATCTGCAACCAGCAGTTTCAACCCAGAGTCATTGAAAAATGAAACAATTGATTCTAGATTGAACCTATGTACAGGTTTTCTGGGGTCTCGACTTAAACCTCCTACACAGTCCAGTTTACAATAGTCTTTTCTTTCGGAAGCTGTCTTTTCAGTCACTCGCCTCACCAATGCCAACGTCTCTGGAGGTGTCACCATCGGTTCAGTAACGTTGCAAATAGTCGATGGTGCGGTTGCATCACCTAAAAATACGAGACTGTTCCCTACTCGAGGTGGATCCTTGTGCCGCTTAGGGAATGTGGAACGTAGGCGCTCCCAAAGGTACCCAGTACTTGGTAAAGACTTACAGGCTCCAAGTTTCTTCCCAGCACTGTGTTCATTAGAACACTTGTAACACCACACCTTTAAGCAGTTGTGCAGAAGCCTTACTTGCCTCCAGCATTCGGATGTCCAGATGATGGGGTAGTCGAACCAAAAAGGACCATTGCCTCAGGGGGGTAATTTCCTTTCTTTGCTGTTTTCCCGTAATGCCTTACCTTGCATGTAGTGAGGGCGATGGCATTGACATAGGAGATGTCCTGTTGTGAAATATTGGAGGAACACATAAAAGGGCCCCACGTAAAAGAAAGGATTGTAATAGAATCTGAAGTTGGGCTAGGTAGTCGGTGCACATTGGTAACGGGAGAAAACAGCGCAAAAAAGACAGAAGGACAAGTAGACGAAAGACACAAACACAGCACTGACTCACGACTTTGTTCAGGACAACTTGCAGAATTAGCCGGGGAACAGTTCTTTCCTCAGCAACCTACTCCACCACCGACCAAGCTCTACACCCTACTGCCCGTCATAAACAAACAACGGGGGACGCACCATTCACTATGGCGGAGCTCATTGACACCTTCAGCTTGGCGAAGGCGAACTCAGCACCTGGTCCAGACCAAGTCACCATAACGGCGCTCCAGAACCTTCCCATAGAAGCGATAAACAAACTCCCCGACACATTCATTCTGGTCTGGATGGAAAGCGCAATACCGGCGGAGTGGAAACGGTAAACAGCGATTCGCATTCCGAAGCCCGGCAAGACTCCACACGCAATAGCAAACCTCCGACGAATATCCCTCGCATCCAATTTAAGCGAGGTATTGGAGCGCATGGTCACAGGCCACCTGCAATGGATCCTCGAGACTATGGGTGCCCTCCACCCCATGCAGACAGGTTTCCGACCTCTTACGTCAACTTGAGACAGCCTGTTAATGATACATCATGGCCCCTACGAATGCAACCTCCTCAGTGTTCAGCCTCAAACACTCGTCGCCATTGACTCACGAAAGGCCTTCGACTCTATCCCGCACTCCACCGTGGTCGCAGCTGCGCAAAGGCGAGGCGTACAGGGCTGCCCCTTAAATTTTATCGAGACCTTTCTCGGAGACGTACCAGGTAGCGATCGGAAATATGAAGGAATGCTGGAAGGCCAACGTCGGCGTACCTCAAGGGGCGGTTCTGTCGCCACTCCTTTTTAACCTCGCCGTGACCGATCTCACCCTCAAAGCCGTTCCACAGGTGAGTTGTACCATTTGTGCGGATGACGTAACTTTGTGGACGACAGCCGGACTAGCATCTGACGAGCAGCACCCTATGCAGCGTGCCCTTGACCCCGTCGTTTGCGGCGCCAGACGAGCATATCATCGCCAGAAAACAAAACTCCCGCGGAAGAATGTGCATAAACTAACTAAAAATTTTAAAAAGTGGTCCATACTAAAGCATCACTTCTGAGTGGGAAGGGAAGAGATCACTCCCGGGTAAGGGCAGCTTTGGTGATCCCCGCCAATCGCTCGTGAAGCTCCCCGTCCTGTCGTACATGGCGCTCACGCGTTTGTCACCAAGTTGAGCATGTCCGGCTACGATGGCTTTCGGAGGTTTCCTTTGGCGGTCCTTTTACCATGCCTCGTGAACTACTCGCACCGTCGTCTCGGGGAATCCTCGGGTCTTATTTCGACAAACATTGGCTGGCCGAAGAATGCCGGTGCAGTTGGCAGGGATGTACACAATGCCTGCGTCGAGCGTCTTTTCATTCTTAATTACCGCTTTGGTCTTGCATGTTGGTGCCCGGTGATTAACGAGGAGCCGCCGAACGTCGTTGCAATTAGCGCCCCGAACTCTCCTTGGCCACTCCCAACACTTCTTCGCATTCATCCATCCATTTCTCGGTAATGTCGGACGAGCATTGTCCGCACAAAAAGAACAATTCTCCAAACACCTTTTCATATGGCTGCATTAGACACCTCATTTGCAGAAAAATGGTTTAAAAGTACAGCCGTTTTGCCTGGAGCTGCACAGAGGCCCTTCCTCCCAGTCAGTCCTTTCCACACATTCCTGGAGTCTGACCTGACGCAAGGGCTGCTCTGAAGCCTTGTTGAGCACAGCCGGCGTTTGTTCTTCCAATGCTGCTACCATGTTGTTCCTTCTGTTGGCATTTTTGTACAATCTATATTGCAAACATTAAAAGTAACCCTTATGAGCGCGTAAAGACGCCGCCGCAGAAGGCATTCACTGCCTCCGCAAAGTTTCATGGCACCCTCTGGCAGTGCACACGCGACGAGAGACGCCAAACTGCTTCCGGCACTTCAGGTGTCGTGACGAAGCTTTCCAGTTTGCAAGGTTTGTTGGCGATCTTCCGTGCTTGTTCCTCCAAAATCCAGTTACTGACCGTGCGCCCAGCCCTCCGTTCGTTTTCTAAGAACTCGAATAAAGCGTCGTCGGCTTCTTCGCCGAAAACAGGTGGTCCTTCACTCCGCTTGCGTTTCAGCCTCGATTTTCCATACCTTTGCTGCAGGAAGGGTTCATACTTCGAGTCCCACTCGCACCTTCTCTCGCGATCAATTTTGAATTCGCGCAATGTCTGGTTTACATTTTTTGTGGGCGTCCGATGCCGCTTCTCGACCTTCCCTTTCCTGGTAATCGTGCAGGAGTGCTTCCTCTGAACTTCAGAGGCGAGACGAGCAAACACAGAAACTGCAATGCGGTAAACACGGAACAAACGGAACCAGCTGAATGGCAAACGAGGGTGGAGACCCACGAGGAATACACTTGGTAAACGAGCAAGGGGAACCTTATGATTTTTAACCGCTCCTTTCTTACCCTCCTACCGCATTTTTTTTATTCTAGCGCCCCTCGTCTTCCTTCTCCCACTTTGCGCGTGCTGTCCGCCGGTCGTGGAAGTAATGGCTACCCACGGCGACTGGGCGCTTGGTGTATCACTTTCACATTTTTGAACTCGCTTAAAATAGGAGAGTGGGCTTTTAATATGTCCTTCGATTATTTTGTAAACGTTTCAAAAGTAGGGGGTGGGCAGTTGTGAGATGCTCAATGTTGACGTGGAATTGCGTTCTTACCGGAGCTAACTCGACCGCACGGTGCAACTGTAAAAGAAAAAAGCGCGTGCAAATGAAGAAAACGGAAGAGGCAGAGGGGAAGACTCCGAGACATTTTAAGAAAGCTTTGCCAGCTGCGAAAGCTTCGTAAACAACAGCAAGAGAAAGAGCAAAAGGAGGCCTTAGCAACGCTAGACACGGCGTTGCATGCCTGGAAGGCCGAGACTGGAGTTACCGTCTGCTGCGTTGCTCATAAATTGAAATTCTCCATATGAGGATTTGATCGGTCGATAGAAATAAAACAGCAAATATTTTTACGATATACCTCGTGGGGCCGTGTGTTCCATGCGTTAAATAAAATGATTCCTAAAACAAAGTCCCGGCACATCCGTGCCTGTCGCCAAAGCTCAGGCTTTGTAATCTTGGACACTCTTGCGTGCCCTCATGACGGCTCCAGGAATCCAAAAAGTGTCCACACTTCAAAAGGTGCAGACTTCCTTTTGCTGCAGTTCGTGGGAACCGTGACAACAAGTAATGGCTGGTAAAGGGAAGCTGAAGTGGTTTTGTATTTGAGGAAACTCACTTAAATCGGCTTCATTTGACCTCCAGAATCTCGAATATCAAAATTATTTTTAATTTGGTGCATGGAGGCTGCAAAAAATCATTTTCAAAAAAACTGCCGAAGCCCCCCCTCACGGAGTGTGACGTCGCAAAAGGAGTTTTCGGATTCTCCGCTCTTGCACACCTTCAGCGCCTATCAAAGCTATGCATGCACACTCTCGCTATTTTTGAAAAGGGCAGAAAAAGACATCACTACTGATTTCGGTGCAGGGAAATATAGGCAGCAAGCTTGCAATTGCACGCGCGACTTTCAAGCGACACGCACTTGGCGGTCGAAAGACCGTTTTATGACGTCACGACTGGTCGGAGGTTTTTTGTGTTTTCTCGCGTTTAGTTGGTAAAAAAAACAAATGTGACATTCAGATTCACGGGATAAAACTACACTAGAATCTACCTCTATCTCATTTTTTGGAAGAAGTGTTTCACCTTCCCTTTAACATGATAAAGGGCCCAGGGTAGAAGAAATATGATCCTATAGAACTTTGGTTGGGACATTGAAAAGGTTAAAAAGCGCATACTGAAACATGGACGGAATAAGAAGCACGGACGACAAGGACAGGCCGATTTTATTGAAGAAACATTCACTCAGCCAGTCTGTCATTCACGATACTGACAAACCATCGGACTGGCTGAGGGAATATTTTTTCAATAAAATCAGTTGTAAGTATAGTGGCTGTCCTTGTCATGCGTGTTTTTGTTTGGGCTTTTTGACCTTTTAAGTCGACCGAATCGGAGTTCTATTGCTAAAGCAGTTCTGAAAGTGTAGTGTCCGGGAGCTGGTGGAACCTAGAAACTTACTCTGGGCGTAAAGGGACAATGAAGGCAATTTCGGATATTTTTTTGGCGATTGAACTGGGTTCCCGGCACGTCTCAGGCCACGTTGCCCAAATTTCAGCCGAAACCGGCTGCTTGTGTGCCGCGCAAATCAATTAAACAGTCGCGGTAATAATCGTAGCGGGATCGATCGAGGCGACGCCCCGAGCGTTGCGGGAGAAACCAGCAGAAGCGGAGGTCACGTGACCCTGCGGGGCCTGGAAGCGTGACGTCACAAGAGACGCGTCAGCGATTGGTCGAAATGAGAAACGTGCCCTCGGTCACGCTTTGGTTCGTGGTTTTTATGAACACTGTTCTAATTCCACTTGAATAACCATGAAAACTATAAATCGAACCGAAAATGATAACTAAACCGTAAATAAAACATCATAATTATTTTTCTCTTTGCTACACTGCACGCGGGAGAGGCAACGAGCAACTATGGGCAAACAAAATATATAAAATAAAGAACACAGCGCGGAACACGCGCAGACTTTTGGTTCTGGTTTCAGATGTCGGTGCCGCGTTTACTTTAGGAACACGGCACTCGAGGGATTCTGCAAAGCGGTAGTCATGCCAAATTTGTGCGCTGTTGAAGGATGTTCAAACGGTCGACTGAAGACCCGTGATCGTTCGGGCGACGCTAGTTTTCACCTACTCCCAAGCGATGAAGCATTGCGAAGTCTCTGGTTGAACTGCGTTGTCTTGCGCAGAGGTCTCTGCGATGGCGTCAGAATTTGTTCGCTACATTTTCGGTCAGGAGACTTTGAACAGAACCTTTAGGTTAGCCGGAGTCTGGGCGTTGCGGTGGCGTAGGCGAGCTGGGCGGCGACGAATTACTCTCGGTCGGCGGCAATTCTAGGGCGTCCTCGTAAAGAGGCATTCCAGAGTTCCGCGTCCTCAGGAGCATCTCCCGTTCTGTTGGTGTCAGGTCACTGAACGGGAGCCCGAATTCGCTCGCGAGAGCGGCATTGCCGTCCATGTTGGTCCGACGAAACGACCGCGCCACCGCGCTGCTATAACCCACCGCAGTAACCAGAGTCTCGATGCCCTAAATGCTACCGGTACCGACTATTCACATGTGACGTCACTCCTACGTCACCTCCGTTTTTGGAGGCCCAAAAAATGAGAATGCAGATAGGTCAGTTTCGGTTTCTTCAATTCTTTCGTAGGTACAGAAATATGCGTCACAAATGTCTATAAAAAATTGGGCAGTATGCCAGGTTCCCAAGAAGCCTAAAAACACCATTTAAAAAAATTAAATAAAATCGTCTTCATTGTCCCTTTAAGACCTGTCCGTGCAGAGAGAGTTTTGTCCCAGCTGCTGGTGGCGGAGAAGCGTGGCACCCTGCGGCTGTACAACGCCCTGAGCTGGCAGCCCCTCATGTCCCTGGACACGGGCCCACAGGGGGCGCCATTGCTGTCCGCCGACTGGTCCGTCTGCAACAGCCTGCTGCTCGGGGCCGTCGCCGGCCCTTCCTGGTTCCTCTGGGAGACTGCCCGCTCCAGGTGCCTCCCCACCTCCAAAGTTGGGGCCACGGCTGACTGCACTCGAGTGCTCCTCCGTTTGCGACGAGAGCACGCATTCTCATTTTGCTTACGTTCCGGCGAGAGAACGTACACCATCTATCCGGTAGCAACGCAACACTTACCACTCGCATGCAACTATGGTTTGGCGCATCCGCTTCCGCAACAGAAGCCGCTGGAATGTCGCGGAGGCGGATGCGCCGAAATTAAATTAAATAAAAGAGATGTGACAGTGTTTTGCCTTCAAGATTTTCATTTGATGCTTCTCGACCCAAACGAGTTGCAAGCACCGTACATGCTCCCACTAGATGATTAAGAAAAAAACGTTGACCCTTTCTTTATAGGATGGCACAATGATTTTCGGTTTCTGGCCAACTGCGGGAATTATCCTGCATCACGGAAAAACAGAAAACCATGTTTTTTTGCACACTTTAGTTTTTATTTTTAAAAAGTATAAGGCGGAACTTCTCCGTCGGATTATGAGCTTTTATCCTCGGAATTTAATTCCGAATAGCCTCAGAAGTCTGAATCTCTTTCTCTTTCTTTTTAGGCTAGTCGGTACCTCGCTATTATTTTTCAGAAATCCGTGTCAACCGCAGCAGTTCCCTCGTCTTGGAAACTTGCAAAAGTCCTTCCATTGTATAAATCCAGCGACAAACATTCATTAACTAATTACAGGCCAATTTCTTTAACATCTTATTTATGCAAATTATTAGAATACATAATCTACAAACACATCATGGTGCTCCTTGAAACTAACAACATTTTATGTGATCTTCATCGCGGGTTTCGACGGGGTTACAGCACAATTTCACAACTTATTGAACTCACTCACGACATCACTCAGTCTGTCAACATCAGCGACCAAGTGGATGCAATATTCATAGGCCTATCTAGAGCCTTCGATACCATTCCTCACTCTAAACTTTTGTACAAACTTAATGCGATACTAAACAACCCTTCCCTCGTTCACTGGATATCAAGTTCTCTTTTCAATCGCTCACTGTCTGTATGTTTGAATTCGTCCAAGTCTTCCATTGTCGATGTGCCATCAGGTGTCCCACGAGGCTCTGTTCTCGGTCCGCTTATTTCCTTGCTCTACATTAACGATTTATCACGTAACATCGCCACTAAAACACGTCTTTACGCTGACGACTGTGTCCTGTACCACACAATTAATTCGCCCGAAGACCATAACTTCCTTAACAGTTCATTTGTAAGCTTCTGCACCTGGTGTAAGACCTGGCAAATGACCATAAACTTTTGCAAAACCGTCTTAATGTCCTTTTCTAAGCGTACGCTCCCTTCCATGTTTACATATTCATTCAATGGCTACACGCTAGAAAGAGTTTCTGAATGCAAGTACCTTGGTGTTCTTTTCTCGCGAGACATGTCCTGGTCAAAACACATCAATTCCACCTGTAACAAAGCACTTAAAAAACTCGGCTATCTTCGACGTGCCCTTCGTGTTGCCCCGCAAGAAAGCAAACTTCTAACATAAAAAACACTAATAGGCCCTATCCTCGAGTACGGTTCAACCATATGAAATCCCTGGAAATAATGCAATATTAACAAAATCGAATCAGTCCAAAAGAAAGCGGTGCCTTTTATTTTCCGTCGTTACAACAGAGATTTTTCCCCATCCTCTAACCTTTCTGCTCTGAGCTCAAGTCCTCTTTCCAATAGATGTCACACTGAGAGCCTTAAAGTCCTTTACGGTCTGGTTAACTCGCAACGTCTCACCTCATTAGACGCATGCGTAAGGTTTCACATAGCATCATCAACAAGGAGCCACCATGACCTAAACATTTCACCGTTTTATGCACGTACTGACACGTTTAAATAGTTTTTTCCCTAGATCAATGGAACATTGGAATCTGCTACCCGGTAACATCCGTTCATTACCTCCAGACGAGTTTCTGTGTGCGGTTGACAGCAGTTGATCCTATTTTACAATGTTTTATGTTTTTTCTGTCTTATTCAATATTGAATTGTGTGACTTGTGATTTTTCGCCCCCACTCCTGCAATAGCCCCGACGAAACTGCAGTATGTAAAAATAAAAGTAAAAAATCGGAAGAGTCTGTGCTCACATTGGCACTACCGCCAGAGCGGCGGATATGGGAGGTGAGCATGACGTGCGCGAAGCATCTAATTTCAAAACTCTAAATAACCCAGCAAAGTGAAACAGCATGCGACGCTTATAGGTCGCCAGATACGTAACAAATAGCACCCGCTCTTCCGATGCTATTTCCGACGCTATTCGGATTTAAATCCCAAATAGCGTCGGAATTTAATTCCGAACATGCCACATGCCCACGAACAAGGAGCCGAGCCGGCTTGGAAACGTCGGTCCCAGTCAAGAAATTGTTTAGAGTTTGTTGTACTCTCAGTGGGGTGTGAGGAAAGAGTGAGCGGAGGTTGTGCTTGCCGCAGCCGGCCCCTGGAGCAGAAGGTTGCACACCCCGGCGGAGGGACGGACTTCCGCTTCTCGCACGTCCACGAGGCCCTGTGCGCCACCCGGGGCTTCCCGGGCAACCAGGTGCGGGTGCTCAACCTCCGGACGGCTCAGGTCGGTTACCTCCGTTGGCTCTCTTGGACTCTTCCCTTAACCACCTCCAAAAGATTGGCAACCACCTTTCTCTCCAAAGTCCTATGATGTGTGCGAGGCAGTATATGAGGTCCATTTAGAAGATGCAAACAGTTGTTTCGGAAGTGAAGAGCCTATATTTTTATGGATTTACTTAGTGAGAAACTGAGTTGGTGTGTAGGTCACGAGATGTCAATTTCCCCGCTAATTGATGTGGTCACGTGACGTCAATTTTTCCAGTTTATTTGAGCGAGGAAATACCTAAATGCGCAGGTGGACGGGCAAACACACTTTTGGCAGTAGGGGGCTTCGTAAAAAGCCCGTTAAAGAAATGGTACCAAGCGTTCTGAAAGCTGCTGGCCTGAGTGCGTGCTCCGGATCAAAGGGGCTTACAATCTACGGTTGATTCGTGTGACTGGGCCTATACGTGTAATGCACCGGCTACATTGCTCCCCTACGGGATTGCAGCAGTGTAGCCATACCTTAAAGGTGCGCTAAACCACTCCTATTTATGGTCATAACTCAATCTACTCTAAGCATTCTAAAAAACCAAACGTCACATTCGTGCGTGTTTGATTTTTCTTAAAATCGGTATCAAAAGATTGATACCAAATGGTGACGTCGGACGAGGAGGGGTAGAGGAACTGTTTATGCTCCACTTGCGGGCCAGAGTATCGCGATGGTGCTCCCAGGGCGGCCACGTCGGATCCAAGACCGCACTGCGGAAAGCGATTGTTGCTTCTGCGGATGGCGTGGCTGTGGGCAGCGTGCTGCAGCGTGCAAAGCAGAGAAAATATAGCGCAGTGACACGCCGCGCCTGCGCAGTTGTCCCGCCATTTGTCTTCTGTTTTCCGTTTATGCCTACGGTAGAACGTAGTAGCCGACGAAATCGTCGTCCCTTCACAAGGTGTATCTGCGCGTTGTTTTCTGGTCCGAGATTCCCGGATGTGCTGGTTGCGTATCGCCCGCAAGCGCCGCAGACTCGAGCTACACTGATCGTCCTCCGTGTCGTCTGCTTCCCAGACTTTGAAAACATGTTTTAAAACATCGCTCGCATTATAAAACAATGCAAGTATACCGTACCCAGCGGCTACACATAGTGGTCAATGGTCGAGGAACCTTCCGGTTCGTTTATTTTAGTGTAGGATGTATATTTTGCAAGCACAAAGCGAGAAACATGCTCTGCCTGAAACTCGGTGCGTGCAAGGTCGCCTTCCTTCGTGAAGGTTGGATCCAGCTCGGTGCACGTGACCGCTTCTCCGCCACTACGAAGTTGGCGGCGCCAGGAAAAGGAATGCGATACTGTGGCTCTACAAGCAGAGCCTGTACAGTTACTCTAAGGAAGGGCAGTGCTCTGCCTTTCCTCGTGCGACGGCACCATCCAGTGTCAGATTGCAACTTCCGATTATTTTTGTTTGTTTTTTTGTTTCAAGGGGTTTAATGTTAAGATGCATGGTAAGCTCCGTATCTACCCGCATAATAGCTGCACAACCCAAACATGGTTTGTGCATCTATTTTCGAGAAGAGTGTGCGCAGGGTATTGTGGTATTGCGATTGGCAGAGGCAGCCTAATGAGCAAAGAGGTAGAGATGAGATGCTCTCCGCACCGCAACAACAGCAAGCGGCAACCTCGCGAGAGAAACGAGACGTAGCACGATGTATGTGAGAGTAGAGTCTGAGCGGGTTGGAATCCAGTTGCGTCAAGACGCCAATATTGCGTACGCCAGTATTTCGCTCGAAGCACCATATCGACAACATTTTGTGAGGCTGATTTGTTGTTAACGTAGCAGCTTGGGCGAGTTGGTTGCTTATATTAACGCACACTACAGTGCACTACTGCAAAAGTACACTCACTCCTTGCGCACAAAAAAGAAAGGAAAAATGAAACAAACGGCTCTCTTTATGTGATTTTTCCTTTCTTTTTCGTGTGTAAGGAGTGAGTGTACGGTGTGAGTGTACTTTTGCAGTGGTGCGCTGTAGTGTGTGTTGATTTGTGGGCAGTTAGGGACCAGTTCGGATGCAGTGTAGTTGCAGATCGGAGCGACGGCAGGACACATTGTCTCCCGCAATATATCGTTGCCATACCACTTCAAATGCACGGGGAAGCGACCTCGCCAGTGGGAGACTGGCCACGAAGGCAGCGTCCAAGTGCAAGGTCGTTGCAGGTGCTGCTCACGAGAGACCAGTCTGTGGGGTGCGGCCTCAGCTGGCACCACAAGCTCCCCATCGTGGCCTATGGCGGGGACGGAAGGGTCCACCTCTTCAGGGTCACTTCGTCCTGAGGGGACGGCTTCGGGGCCGCAATAAAGACGCCTCTAGGGGTTTTCCTGCGAGACAATGTCTCAACGAGCTTGACTTATGCACGACGCGAGGCACCCTTATGGCACAATCACACGCAGAAAAAAAACTCACATTTTGGGCGACATCGAAAAAAAAACGAGGCTGCTACAATGGGGCCTCCCGACTCGAGATATTTTGCGTTTGTCAAGAGAATGCGGGAATTTTTCATTTGTCCGCTTCTCATTTGTCCAACGATCGTTGTAGCCTTGCCTTTGTGATTGCATATGCGCTCGGAGACAACGGCCTTTAGTGAACGGACAACGGCGACAAATATACGTTTTCACACCAGTTGCATGCAGCATATATGGGAGTCACAGACTCGAGCGTGCAGCTTCGGAAGGTTTAGAAGGTGCTCTTGTGTCCCAGAGTGTACACGGCACCGCTACGTAGACAAGCCGATGACCGTTACGGGTGGCATTTTTAGACATACAGGGAGCATATGACAACGTATATTAGGAAATTCTGCGGACACAGCTAAAGGAATGAGGTTTAAATATTTCCAGATTCTCGGATACAAGCGGCGAGAGTAGCGCAGTGGCTAGCGGATCTCGCGCTGCAGTGCCGGATTCGAATCATAGCACTTCTTTTATTCTTTCCTTAGTTTCTAGAAGGATCCGGACAGAACTCGCGAGCTTCCTTTATTTTCCGCTTGTGCATAGTGTTATTCTAGTGCACGATGCATGCTACCCTCGCTATAAAAGCGCCTGCCCTTGGCTGCAGAGGGGCAGTCTTTTGCCAGTGCTCGATCCAGCTGTTGCGACGCCTATACCTCCGGTTTTCTATTGGGCGCAAGTTCGCCCTATTAAACCCTTAGTTCTCTACTGCATTAACCGTCTCATGACAATATAAAATTGGTGAGGTTCTTGCAGGAAGTGTATGTGGACAACAGTAACTATAACATGGAAGTCTAAAACCACAAAGCCAGCATTAATAAGGCAGGGGCCTAGTCAAAGGTGCCCCCTGTCGCCTTTACTTTTCACGAATACTTAAAAGAAATGGAGAAGAGGAATACAGGAAAGTGAGTTAAGTTTTGATGTATCGTGCAAGGAGGAAGCGGAAACAGTGAGGCAGAAATGACCAAACCGAGACGAGTTGCAGAAATCAATCGGAAGGGGACGCTCTCGAGTTCAGGTTCAATAAAACAAACTCTGGAATTGTGTTTTTTAATGACATAGAGGAAGACCGCTTAAAAGATCCGGAGTGGTGCAAGGAATATAAAAAGGAGTAATGGTACGAGGATTGATTTTTGGTAACGCAGTTTTGTGCACGAGTTCTGCAGTTAAGGCGAGATTGGAGACGGGACAAGGGAGTGTTTGCAGGATAGCTCTAGGGGTACATGGGAACACTTCAAATGAGGGAGTGCGGGATAATATGGGCTTTTCATCATTTGAGGGCAGAGAGGCAGTGAGTAACTTCAATTTTCACCAAAGGCTAATGGACATGGAGGACACAGTGGGCGCATGAAATCTAGAAATACCTGTATATCGGGAGTCTGAACACGAGATGGACAAAATGGACACGAAAGCTTAGAATGAAATTCCTGCAGACGGGCAATGGGGGAAGCAAAGGCATTCAGTAGGAAAAGGCAGGACAAGGCAGTGAAATGGATGTGGGAGGAGCGAATGCGGAAAAAGCCAGCTTTAAAGGGTTATAGATCACAAAAGCAAAAAATAAAGAAGGTTTATTCAATAATTTAAGCAGGAGCACTCTGCTGCTTGAGGTGAAAACGGGAGTCTTAACTCCCGTTTTCGCCTCAACGCGTGACAGTTAATTGAGTTTCGGGAACCCTCTAAAGGTATGCTAAACTGAAATTTGGATTTCGCAAATTAAAGCCACAGAAGCATTGATTGGGGATGCTACTAAATCCGAAACATCACTCGTACATTGATATCTCAAACTGTTGGCTGCATTTTTGGGAAAAAAAAGGCGCGATCAAGCGAGGACTTTGTTGTCGCGTTCCTCCTGGAAAAGTTGAAAATGAGGGGAAGCGGCCTGGCTTCTCTCCTCCTCGCGTCAGTTCCCCAGCTCAAGGGGAGGAAGCAAAGAGGAGAGGGGATGAGATTCGCGGCGTCGCATGTCTCGTCGGCCTCGTCGGCCGTGTTCAATCTCTCGCTTCTTTTCTAAAAATACAACCATCTGTTAGAGATATCGCTGTATGAGTGATGTTTTGGGGTTTTGCAACGTCCCGCCTATCGCTCCAACCTTGTTTTGGTGATCTCGAAATTTCGGTTCAGCATCTCTTTAAGAAGGCCTTCAGGGACCCCCATTTGAAAATTGCTGCTCTCTGCCGCACAGCGTAATTCCTTCCCAGCTTGTGCCCTATTGCGCAGCACTTCTCCCACCCAAAGTCTCTCGGGCAGTCTTTTACAGCGATAGCTGTTGTGGGTTCTTCCCACCACTGGAAATGGTGTCCGTTGTCGTAGGCATACCTCGGCAAAACTCACTCATGAGTGCACTCACTCAAGCTCACTGAACAGTCGTGAGGGGCACGAGTTTACGAGGTCGGTGAGTTTATGAGTTTGGCGAATTCATGACTTTAGTGAGGGGCGTGAGTTCATAAATTTGGCAAGGCCAAATTCATGCTGGGAAAATATTGCACAGTGCGGCAGAGGCCAGCATCTTTGGGTGTTTGTGTACCTGGGCTTAGGTACTCTAGAGCAGCAAGGGAAGACCGGTTCGATGACGGTTTGCAAAGAAGTTGAGGAAGGGTAGGTCATGTGACTTCTTCATACATTTCCGGGGAAGTTGAGTCGACTTGCTTTGCAATGGCGCCGTTAGCTCATACAGCTGATTCTCTACCAGTGATGGGAAAGGAAGAAAGAGCGCTGATGTATTTATCTCCACTCTTTGGCTCCGGCTCGCTTTGCAGTGGCTTGGCGTGGTCGTTTGCCGCTAGTTGAAGCTTTGCAACTGTCCCGCTCGCCTTGGCCGCTGCTAGGTAGACAGTGAGGCACCAAAAACTTGCAGCGTTTTGTTGTCTCGTGAGGGAGGAATGCGGGTGCTACTCCGGTACGCCTGAAGACAGAAGTTGCTATTTCGAGAGCGTTCGTTCGTTCTGGGCACGGTCGCTTTTCCTAACTTGCCATCCGACACCCCGTTAGTCGTTCAAGAGGGGGCCATTGAGGGTAGTCAAAATACTGGCTGCACCCGAAAACGTTTTGCCTGCCAAAGAAAGGGTTTTCTTACTAACTCCACTAGTATTTAGCTATTAGTTGCTGACTCGCTTTTCTTTTTAGCTTTTCATTTTTTTGTCTACCTGCTTCGCGTCAGTGTTCTATTTCGTTTAGCTCATTTTGATGGCAAGGGATGCACATTTGAAGGAGGCCACGCAGAAAGTGCACAGTAAACGTAGAGGCGCTTGGAATAAGAACACTGCATCATTTAGAACGACAATGTCAGCTTCGGTAGCACCGCAAGTCATTCTACCGCTGTGAACGTGGCTGCACCAACCACTTCGGCGACACCGCAAGGCACCTCAGCGACACCGCAAGGCACTTCACCTCTGGTGGATGTGGCTGGACCAAGGTCGATCGCACTGATAAATGCAAAGAATCTTCGGAGGACACAAAATCTTTGTTGGCAGAGAAGTCGGCGACTTGGCGAAACTTGGAACTCCTCGACGTCAGCTTGGCAAACGAAGACGGCGATCGCGACCCAAAGTATGTCATGATGGACGTGAAAGTACTGCAAAAGCTCTTACAAGTGCGGGATGGCCACTGTTGAACTTTCAAAGTGCGACGAGCGGCAGTACAGCCTAGCTCTGACGCTAGTGCTCACTTTTCGTCGCCATGACTTGCCAGAGCAGCCACGATCACCCTCTTTGAGATCAACGTGAGAGCAGTGAAGGGGTGCATAGGAAAGGGAGTGACTGCACTCGCAGACTTCTGTGCCACCCTGAACCACTCCCACCGGGGGCTTCACCACAAGGCATTCGGGGACACATGGGCACCATGGCGCAAGCTTGCCAGGCAGCGGCAAAAAGCCACAGAAGCAGCAAGTGCGCAGGTGAAGATCCTGTACCAGAACTTTCTTAACCTTGTTCGAAACGTGGACATCACCTTTGATGGGACGTGGAAGACTCATAGTCACAACTTGGTACAGAAGTGGACACGGGGAGTTTTTTGGAGGAAAAGGGAAGCTGACCTGGGACAAGATTTAAAAAATCACAAACTACTATGGATACGCATTGAGGACTCACAGGCGCAACAGCCCAGGGGTGAAAAAGACTGTGCAGGCAACTTTGTTGCACTTCACGTCGCTAGACAGCCCCAGACCCCAATTAGTGTCCTCGAGGTGACAATTCCTGGTGCTCCTACAACCGCACCCTGGCCAACCATGAGGAGCCACCAAGACACAAGAACCCTCTACCAGGCTTCATTCGCACAGCACTGGAGCCAGTCTTTTAGAGGCCGTGCAACCAGGCTCTCCTGGAACACTGCAGTGATGGCATGACACAGAATGCCATTGAGAGCCTACATTCGGTGATCTGAGGCCAAAACTTCAAGAGCATGCATGACTCTCCACTGGCTGTGAAAAGGGCTGTCACTGAAGCGGTCCCTCGCCTCAACCAGGACACGGCGAAGACCAGCAAGGCAGTAGCAGAGCAGCTCGGCTACAGCACTGGGTGCCGTCTGACACACAGGAGCCTCGAGAAGGACAAGCAGAGGCGCTCAGCAAGGCCGACAAGGCTCACATGGAGAGTCTGAAGGTGAAGAGGATGGCCAAGGGGCACAAGCCAAATATGACCCAGGACTACTGCCCAAGGCTCTTGTGAACCAGCACTCGCAGCCGAAATACTGAGACGCAATTTTCTGTACTTTTTTTTCAATTGCCATTGTTCGACTGAGGTTTCAAAAACATTGGCATAAACGATTTCTAGAAAACTTTGTATTTTTGTGTTGAACAATAACCAGACTGCATCCTAAAGCTTTTTTTTCTATAAATGCAAATTCTTTGTGTTTTATTTCTGAGGCGCGTCCGCTTTGACCTTGAGCGGCCTCGCCGGCTTCCGTGACAAAGCATCTGCGTTGCTGTGCTTTTGGCTAGTGGAAATTTAACTGCTGTTTTGCTGGCCAATGGGAATTCAACTGCTGTTTCGCTGCTACAGGCGGTTACAATGCACGCTTTGTTCCATAAAACAGAACTTCTTTTTGTCAATAGTCCCAGATAAAAAGAAAAACTGAATTGGCGAGTGTTTCTCAGAGTTTACCGGACTCGTTTGGAAATGTGAAACCCTAATAAGGTGCGCAGAGATGTTTCTCGTCGTTTCTATTGCTCGGTTTTCGGAGCTCCGTCGAGCAGATTTCAGCAGCTTTTTGTCCGAAAGACCCTTCCAGCGTGCATCTGGAAAAATAAAGATTTGAATTTGGCTCGCCACTTAAAACAAATCGTCGCAAGCAGCGACTCGCCGCAGAGAGAACAGCGAGGTGCGTGAAGAAAAAGCTGAGGTACTCGGCCGTCGAGGCCCCGCGGTGCACGAACCTGACACAGATTCCCAACGACTATCAACGCAACTGTGCTGTGGATTCACGCAGGATCGCTAATATTCTTTTTACGCTTTTTTCCGGCCTTTTCCTTCTGGTTTGGAGTTCTCTTCCTCCCCCCCGTCGTCAAAATACCTGCAAGTTTGTTTCTCAGAGGGGCCACGAAACAGGCGGCAAAAAATGACCGCCGTATTCCTACCTGTCGATGGAACCTTCGGATGCAGAATACTTGAGAAGTGGCCGATGCTCCCGTTAGACAACTGCTGGCGTTTACCGCTTCTTTCTCGCGGAGAAACGAGTCGGGAAGAAAACAGCTCAAGAGGAATCAACAAAAAAAAATTTTTTTTTTCTCTCAGAAATTGGTGCACATAAACCTTTATTTCAACTACGACCTAAGCAAAGTTCTACGCGTATGTAGAAAAAATAATTGTTGCCCCGAGACCAACTGTTTCGACGCAATATTTACATGGCGAGAAAGGTTTTGAGTTGGGGGCAGAACCGAAACTCACTTCTACTTCAAGGCCGACACCTCAAACTGGGAGTGTGTTTTCGTTTGGCTCCAAAGTCGAAAGGTGTCTCGAGGCGCAAAGACTGCGCTAAAGAATGTCTCTTTTTCGGGCAAATCTGAGTTGTCTCGATTGGGGCACTCGGATGAACTCTTCCCCACTCAGAGGCCGAACCAGGAGGGCAGGTCCTGCCGGTGGGGGTCGGTGCGGGTGTGCTGCTGCTTGACCTGCTTGAGCTCGTCCACCTGCTTGAGGACGTTCCTCTCCTGCTCCCGGACCTTCTCCTCCGGGTACACGTCC
Organism: Ixodes persulcatus; assembly: GCA_013358835.2. NCBI lineage: Eukaryota > Metazoa > Arthropoda > Arachnida > Ixodida > Ixodidae > Ixodes > Ixodes persulcatus. The sequence goes on from JABSTQ010009411.1 coordinate 221,602, forward strand.
GGGAACTCAAACGTCTGCCCCTGGGGCTGGAGAGAGACACCGCTGTCGGGGACCTCCGGGGCACACAACACAAGAAGGAGAAGCACTTGCTCCTTCTCCGTGCTTTCTAAACACACGAGGCACCCGCAAATATTCTGAACTGGGGGTGACCAAACTCTTCGAGGGTCCAAGGGTGGCTACCTGATATGTGTAGCCCCCCCTCCCTTTTCACCCCCCCCCCCCACCCCCCTGCTAGATAAAAAAAAAAAAGATATAAAAAAATGGCTCGCGTTTTGGTGGCCTCGTGCTACCATGCGCATGTCGGACCAACCGGAGAAATGACATTAGGATCGGTGACACGATGAGTAACCGCTTTAAAAGCTCGAGCTGGATAAAATTAGAAAATTCCACGCCCCCTTTTTACTATGGCTCTTCGGTTGAAATGGCTTTTTTATATGTCCATCTGGCCAGCCCTGTTCTAAACTGTGCGGTGTCTATTCAAATACCGGCATACTCCATTCGTCTTTCTGTACGAATATGTTCTCTTCCATTTACATTTGTATACATATTAGGCATTTGAAAATATTGAGAAAAAAAAAAATTTTTAATATAGCCCTCGAGAGTATAGGCGTAATCAATTTGACTTTTTAATTGAATGTTTTTTTGTTTTTTTTTATATAATTTAGGATATTTCCTATTTTTTTTTCCAAATTTTGTCGCTACAGCTATTGGCAACTCGAGTGAAATCGAGGGAACATCCTTCCAACTCTGTCGCCTGCTTTCGCTGCTTGGTTCTCGTAGGCGACGCGGCGTTACGTACATGCTCGTTTATTAAGATAATCTGAATATTCGCAATTAATCGGCGCCACAATAAAATAAAGGATTAACCAGGACGTGGAAATATCTTAGTGCCGCGCAATTTTCCTCATCCACGAGATGAAAAACAATGACATCGCGGAAAACATGTTCCCGCGCAAAAATACAGCGTTAATCGACAAGGAGATCGCAACTTTCTTCACTTAAAGTATCAGCCAATTCAAGCGTCATACGCACATTATTAAATTTGATTACGACTGGCGCGCTGATAGGCGCAAGAACCGGTTCTCACGGCTGCCAAATAATTTTGCTTGTGTTAACGAGTCCCACAAAATGTCAATACTGTGGAGACATTATCGAAACTTCATTCAGCATCACTTTTAATCCGCAGAAACGCAAAAATTCAATGTAGGTTTCCTATCAATAATATCTTAAGCGCACACTAATTCGGTAGAAATACTATCATCATTATCCTACAGATGTACAAATTGGGTTTTTCCCGCAAATCGAAAAATACGTATTGTAGCATAAATACTGGGGAAAAAAACATTGTCATTTTTCCCTACATGCAGCACATTCTTACAAGCAGCGCGCCACACTCCTGCGGTGACATCAAGCTCCCCCACTGCGCAGGCGCGGCGCCCCCGCCGGCTCCGCAGCTTCCGTGATGAAGCATTCGCGTCACTGCGCTTTTCTTTCGCGTTTTCTTTCTGAGGCGCGTCCGCTTTGGCGTTGAGCGGCGCGTGCTTGACGACCTATTTTTATGGCAGTCTTTCAGGCACAACGCCGACAACGCCTTTTCGCGTAATGGGACATATAAAACTTTTGCCTTAATAAAAAAAAACAAAAAATTATGTTTCCATTGCTATTTAATGACTAGAAGGAAGAGCTTTTCTACGTATTTTACGGCCCTGCCAATATCCGTGGCAGGAATGTGGCAAAGGACCACCCAGGATGTTACCAGTGCAGCCATGTGCAGAGCAATGCTAGAGGGAACGTCTTCATAAGCATCTTATTCCATTGTGCTCCCAAAGGCAAAACACACTTTTATTGCAAGTTGTATAGCCATGGTGCAGAAGACCGCACTGCGCTCGTTACCAAATTCCCTCCAATCAAATTGTTCCAACTACACAAAGTCCTTCAGTCCGCCGTTTTGCATCGCTATGTACAAATCCCCGGGTCGTTTTGGATGTGAGGCAGACAAGCTCTCAAAGCCTTCCCAATTCCTTCCAAGAAAGCCAAAGCTTCTGGTCTTGAGTGGTGGAGTGAGCGGCTTTCAAAGGCCTTCTCTTTCACGTGATGGAAGGAGACAGCTCTAACACTAAGGCACAAATAAGAAATTGTGCGCCGATTTGTTTTTGCTCGCCACCGCGCCGACAACGTGCGTCCGCGAAGGCCTCCAGAGACGCAGAGTGTCCCGAAATGACCCGTTGCAGCTATTCACCAGTTTTTCTGCCAGGTCTGTTTTGATTGGGTCGTAAATAAAGCGGCTCCTCGAAACCTCCCGTTAATCACTCCCGACCACGACCAAAAATCGCCCGTCATTGATGGGCACGGAGGACCATTTCAAAACTGCCGAGGAGCTCACTGCACCCCCTTATACCGCGGGGGGTCAAAGGGATTAATGGCTGTTCGAAGGGACAGCATAAATCGAGAATTGACACGCTTGCGCGTGCACGTCGGACAGGTACGACCAACGACAACACGCCGTCAGGCGGAAAAAAAATCTTCAAAGTACCTACCGCGTGGGTCAAATGGATCGATGGCGGCTTGAAGGAACCGGATATATCGGCTTCTTAAATTATCGCGCTAGGATTTACTACAGAGGTGCCTGAAGTTGGTGGAAGCTTTCGCTAAAATTGTGGAAAGATTGGCTCACCTCAGTAAATTAAGAAAAATCAAAAGCTAGGTTTTCTCTATACTTTGCATGTACATTAAAAATATATATATATATATATGTGTTACTGTGGCGCTTATTTGGGCCAAATGAAGTGAAGAATAGGTAAGCCAATTCTATTTTCTTTTTACATTTCACAAATTGTTCAATTGTAGTAAACGCCAGAATAGCCCAGAACGATTTTTTGATGAATTTGAGATGAAAGGCCTAGCAATCATTTTTCCATTGACAAATCCAGTTTTTATTTTCTTTCTTTTGACTTTGGAGGTTTCATGTATTCATACTCTCAATTAATGAATGCACCATATCCCAGCGCGATAAGTTAAGAAATTGATTTATCCGGTCGCTTCAAACCGCCATTGATCCATTTGACCCACGCGGTAGGTACTTTGAGGACTTTTTTCCCACGTGGCAGTGACTTTTAAGCCTAGTGGGAAGCCGACGGTGCGTTTTCATTGGTCGTACGTGTCCGATGTGCACGCGCAAGCGTGTCAGTTCTCGTTAATTCTACGTCGATTTGTCGGACTCCCATAGCAGCGTGGGTTTGACGATGAAACGAGATTGCATTTCAGTTCTCATGACCTGCGCTTCACTACATTACAAACTGCTTAGCCCTATGGCACAATGGCATGTTAGTCATTTGGGTTGACTCGAGTTTCAGCAGCTCAGAACAAAACCTAGATGTGGAACTCTATCGGTTCTGCGGAGCTTTTTGTTGTCAAAATGGTCAAAAATGTTGCCGAAAAAATTCATATAATCCTAATTTTATTGGCACCCATCTTTTTTTCTTAGGTATAGCCTTATCTACCGGTTTAGAGCATTTTTTAAGAAAATTAGGTGTCTGACAAATAAACTTTGCACTCGAGTCTGCTTTAACGTTTGCATTACAATTGAACCTCGATTTTACGAAACCCAATTTTACGAATTTCCCGATTGAACAAACAAATTCGGATTTGCGAGGTCTCCCTTCCTCTATATTACGAACTTCCCGATTTAACGAAATAATTAGCGGGTCCCGGTGACTTCGTTAAATCGAGGTTCAACTGTACCGAAGAGCCCTTTATACAGCTTCATTTCTATGTATGGCACCATATTGTAAACCTTTCCTCGGGAAAACAAGAACATCAAGAAGACCCACAGAAGAGGCCTTTTTCTTATGGTCAGGAAAGAGAAGTGGGGGATGCGCCCGACTCAGTCCGCTGAGGACGCTACCAGTCGTCAGCGGGTTTGCACCTTGCAGACACCGGTGAAAGACACGCTCTAGAGGTCACATCCAACTTCTTGGACACTCCTCTGGCCACCTTGAGTGACAGACGAGAAGCATCAGCCCGCCCTCAATAGGGTAGAATAAATCTTTAAAGGGGCATTAAACTACCTTCTGCGATATTGTATTTCGGGACACAACTCAATCTAGGAGTTCTAAGCATCCTAAAAAACCAAACACCAGATTCATGCGTGGCCCATTTCTCTATTAAAATCAAAAGACTGACACCAGATGGCGCCACTGGACCCTCTGGTGTCTGCGATAGTTCCGAGGTAATCTAACTTTTCATGCCCATTTTAATAGAGAAATCGGCCACGCACGAATGCAATGTTTGGTTTTTTAGGATGCTTAGAGCCCATAGATTGAGTTGCAACCATAAATAGGCTATTGCACAAGGAGTTCAGTGCACCTTTTATCTTAGAAAATATGAATGCTCAATTCAATGTCAACTTTTTAAAAGGCAGCAAGTGCTACGTGTGACTGATATTGAAGTGGAGAAAAAACTTTAAATGTTTTCAGCTTAGTAGGTATATTTTTTGTTAAAGGCCATTGTCTCGTTTGTAGAACATTTTTTGTGCCATAGCTTTTGATGGCTTGTCATAAAAAAAAGTTGGGCAAAAACATTTTCAATAAAGCTGAGGCTTTTCTGAAAATTTTAATAGGGAAAAAACGAGAATTATATCTGTGCTTGGCACCCAAAATGCAATATGTGTGAGAATGTCACAAAAATGAGAAAGGAAAGAACAATTATCTAGAGCTTTCCTCCAAAGGAACTATGAAACAAACTAATGCTCGAAAGCCAAATAAGCCTTCTCTCCGCGAGGGGCGACGTCACGGAAGAAAAACCGGTGCTAGAAGCACCGGTTTTTCGCGTCTTTTGTTCAACCTCCAACGAGTCGACAAATCGTCCGCCGTCGAGTGACAATCCTCCCTCAATCACTTCCAAAATGCCGCTGGATGCCTGGCATACACACAACCCAAAGATAGTCGTGGAAAACAGAGAACCCACATATTTTGCTGGACTGCAGAGCAGTTCAAAGGAGGTTTGCTTCTCAGATAAAAAGAATGCCTTTTGTTTACATTACGTTCCAGTAAAATGACTGATCTTAAATGCACAAACAAGTAGAGCAGTATCTCGATGATCCGAATTTCTTAAGAACCCCAAACAAGAAGCCTCATCTTACATTTGGGGATCGTGCGACTGCTCTCTCGCGCTGCAAAAGCTCCAACCGCGTCGAAGGTGAAGTCTCTCCATTTTAAAAATATCGAGGCACCTTGATATTCCATTCTACTACCTCGGGTCACGTATCATTGAGCTATCAACGAACCCTTTGCACAACCGGCGTGAGAGGTCGGCACTGCCACGAGGTCAGGGTCCTCACCGCTGGAGAGCTACAGCTGGGGCGTTCTACTTTAGCCCTAGCCGATGATCTTTAACCGCGTCTAAAACTAAAAAAAAGTCGGTCGATTTTGGACGGAGCGCAATACTGCCGATATTGCCCCGCCTCCGGGATTGAAGCAAGTTTTTCATCCAAAGCCATTTGTTTTCCCCGAGTATGTACGCATATTTTATTACCTTTCTAGAGCCCTTCCGGACAATACAAATATTTGTTTGCAACCCCGAGAGATTCGCATCATCGAGATTCTACAGTATCTTGATTCACCGCATGAAGGTTCTGCAAGCGGTCCAACTCTTTTCCTACAGTTCTTGAGGTGGAAACAAGTCTACCTGCACAGCCCCGATGCGAGGAGCAGTGCACAGGAACAAAATGTGCTCACCAAGGTGACAAAGGCCACTCTGTAGTCGTTCTCTTTGATGAGGTAGCCCTTCCCCTCCGCCCTCTTGATTTTGCCTGCAGCATGTGGCATGGAGAGAGATTGAAATTATTTCCTTACCCACGGGGCTTAGAGGCATTACAAAGGAGAGGGGCTAAAAACAGGCCATAGGGTAGAAAAAATTATAATACAAAAACAGTACAAACATTAACGTTTGGTTATCGCAATTTTGTGTTATTCTGTGAACACATATTTTCGAGCGGGAATGTCAACTTTTAAACCGCTCACTCAATTGGTGTGATATTTATGGGCGGTGTTTGTAGCCATATACTAAAGGAGGGCATGCAAAGTTTGAGCCCTATGAACCAATTTTATGAGGTTCTGTTCCCCCAGAACATGGAATCTGCTCAATGAATCTATCGTTGAGAAATGGTGTTGATAACCACATGTTTTTTTCTGGTGGAATGCACACTGGAACACTTGTGGCCGGTTGCTGTGAAAAGAAATTTCAGAAAGTATGCATTTTTGAAGTAAAAAAAGATTATGATTTTTTTTTTTTTTACATTTACCAAGTTTTCCAAATTACAACTTTTCATAATAAAGGAACATGAAAATGCAAAATCTAAGTTCATAGAACCGGCTCCATAAAATTTCGGCATATAAGCCATCTCTCCATAGTTTCATGCTGAAACTGTAGTTTTATTAAGGTGGGATTTGCTGCCAAAAAGATGAACTGAGAAAAACGCGTTCGAACTGCTCAAACCTCTACCTTTTCTTTAGCATCGGTGGACCTAAAATAATTTAAGAAAAAATAACTATGCCCTATAAACAAATGAAACTTTCTGTGAATACTCTCTAGATGCTGGTGGATGTAAATATGGCATTTTTCAAAATCAACTTTTTTTGCAGAAATGTTTTTTTCTGGGTAGTGTCTCCCCTTAAATAAGAACATGCAACCTGGACCATATTTTGATTTCGTTAGTTGCCGAGCCAGGTACATAAGCCCCCCCCCCCCGAGGCTTCTGGCGGCTCGTTACTGTATTTTAGAAAACGTATGTGTTACAAAAATGTTTCGAAAACGGGAGAATTCGCAATTTAAAACACTCCCGCCTAGCACAACACAGACACCAACAGAAGTGCGGAGGTTTTGCTATCTGTATAGGTGGCATCCTTACTTTTGTTGGTGTCTGTCCAATGTTAAGCCAGAGTAATGTTTTTCATTGCATATATATCGCGAGGAAAGCCACACTCTGCGATCCACACAAGTCCAAATCCACCGATGGTAGTAGCGGTGCAGCCCACTTGGCGGGAGAGAAACTCAGCCGCCTTCCAAACAGCCGCCTTCCAAACAGGGCCGGAGAAGAGGGAAGGGAGAACTTGCGTACCCAGCATGACAAATGTCTTGACCTGCGCCACGGGCACCTTGTAGATCTTTTCCAGGTAGTTCTTGACGTCGTACTTGGTCATTCTGCGAGACGAAAAAAGGGCCAAAGCGACTCTTGCATGCTGAGATCCAACACGGTGCACACTTTGGAGTACTGCTCACTCTTACCAATTCAATGTCTCTTCTTTTCAATTTTCGGTTAGCGTGAATCACGAGTGTGGTCCCCAGCAATTACATACCGTAATATCGCGAGGGATAGCCCACCTAATATCGAAGGCAAATCGAGTGAAAATACGAAGTCAACTAACTTTCGGCGTTTGATCAAAAAAAAGGTTGAAGAAATGCTAGTTTTAGATTTTGTGATCTGCGAAACTTGCAACTGCAGGGAGGGGCGATGAACCAAAAACGACCATCTTTCTCAGTTAGCAATGTTCGCTCATCTCCCGTCGTGGCCAAGTACCACCATTTCTGCAGAGGTGGCCAGGGCCCCGCAATTACTAGAAGTGGGCTGTCTTTTGGTGTTTCTGAAATACAGTAAATCCTGCCTAATATAGGGGAGGGTTATCTTTCGAGGGTAGGGCAACGTGAGATTGCATCCACCAGCCTTCACGCAGCCATTACCAAAAGCTGCCAGCATAGACTGCCGATCAGCTTTGATCATCAGGTTGCACGCTTGAAGAGTGCCGGTTACCCCAAGTGCCTGGTATCAAGTGTGTGTGAAAGGTACGGCAAGCTTGGGTTCCCATGCTCGTTCATTAAAACGTCGGCCGGTCTGACCGATGTAAACTTGGCCGCAACTGAAAGTAATCTCATATACCATTTTAGTCACGCATTCGGTGTGTCTTGTTCCATGTTTTTTTTAGCACGAAACAAACTTTTGTTTTGACATCGCGGAGCATATCTTTGAAACACTGCTTTTCCTGGCTCTCAATAAGGCTGTTTCAGCATAAACTGGAGATTTAGTAATTTCATTAAAATGCAACAAAAGAAGGCTTTGCAAATTTCACACGTGCAATTCAATTATTAGTTCTATGAGAGCAAAGTAAAAAATATTGTAGCTAACACTCAACTCCGAGTTGACTAAAAAAATGAAAGAAATCTTAAAGTCTCCTCTTTTCGGACCTCCTATTTGGACTCAAAAAGATGTCCTTCAGTTTTTGTGTTTTAGTGTAAGATAGGGCATATTATTAAGTAATTAGGCACACACTTAAATTTGGGTGGTAAACAATTTTTCCACAATGTTTTCCTTAACTACATGATTTATGTAAATTTCTTTGAGTTCAGAGACTTTTTTTTATCCAATTACTGTTCTTGCTTGTATGTAGCAAACAAGAAATGTCCACATTGACAATTTCACGTGCCGTGAAAGCATGAACAGAAACTTTAGCCTGGCTCATTCGTGGCATATATACGGGGGAGGGAGCTTGAGCTGTTCAAGCATACATGCGACTGAGTACCATTGACTATAGCGGGATAAGATAAAGCAAATTTTTTCCAATTTATCAATTTGGTTTTTGTAGTACAGGTTTCATACCGTCCAGGCATATTTCAGAGTTGGTCTTATAAGCTCTTAGCTTCACCTGACTCGTGGCACGCTTTAAATTTCGCTTTCAAGGGGTACAGAATCGAAACTTGAAATTTTCCCCGGAACACTCTGAAACGAGTGAAATATGATCCACGATATTTATAAATGATAATCACACGCTCGTATTTTCGGCGGATGGCTATATTTTTCGTTCCAACCAAAGGATTCCGGCGAGTGCTTTAAAATCAGCCATCGAGGCGGTGCTATGCGTTTCGGGATATTTGCCTGCGACGTCAGGCTCGCAACGTCGTGGGCCCATAAACGGCCAAGGGTACCGTAATTCCGATTGTCGTCACTCGGTGGTCCAAGCTTTATCGTCACTGCGTTACGATCCCGCCAAGTGGGAATACCCGAGGTGTTGCTGTACTAGAACTCGGAGGTGTGCCAAGCGCCGCTCTTTCCCGGACGCCTCCATTGGAAACGCCGTTGTGCTGCTACTGATGGGTCCGTGACGTTGGACATTCCAACCAAGCTCAGCCCCCCAACTACCAGGTGGTATTGGAAAATTCGTTTTAAAATTGCTTTTTTTGCGTTTACGGACGAAAGAGTCGTCTTTGTGAGCTGCTGTTATACAATCATCTACGCAAAGAAATAGGCGCTAAAATTCTACTCCCGTACACCTTTAAGAACCATAACTTTTTTTTTAGCCGTATCGCACAAATTGTTGATGTGGCATTTCCACGTTAACCCTTCAACCACCAAGTTATTTTCGAAAAAAATGTACAAACATTCCCAAATTTTTTTATTTGCACATATTTTTTCTTATGTCGTTCTGATTTTGCAAATACACTACTTGATTGGTTTCTGATTGGTATTAACACAAAACTTTTAAACGAAAAAGTTGATTTTTATGGAAGCTTCCCCTCAGTGCATGTAAGAGTAATAGAATAACACGTGCTGAAATGTGCAATATTTATTTGAACATACGCACCGTAACAAATGATCAAGTGCCTAGACGCTTCTCCGTACTGGCACTAACAAAGTTCCATAAGTAACGATTCCTTGCAAAGTTATTAGCTCAAGGAACACTATTATCTCTTCGCGGTCCACCGGTTTCCATGAAGAACCCCGCGCTGCGAAATGCGGGAACGCGTCGCAGTTTGTCTCTGTCACGATGAGGTCGACGAGGTCCCAATAAAAAAAACACCTCAAACCAGCCGAGAATGTCTTTTTCGTCAGTGGGTTGCCGCAGAATCCCAGGCACTGCACAAAACGGAAACCTCGGAGGCGCGGGTGGCGGGTTTTCAGTGTTTACGCGTTGCCACACTCGAACTGGACGAGTCCGACTCGTCATCGGCGATATTGGTACAACCTTTCATGACGAGTTATGCTCGGGCCGGGTGGTTAAAGGGTTAAATCTGCCGATATTCTAACTCCCAAGTACTAACACCCTTCCAAAAAGGATTTTTAATTTTTTTTTTTTTGTTAGGCGATGTATTATGGTGATATACTTTTAATGAAGACAAAATGCACAACTGCTCGAAACCGAAGCATGAGCATGGAGTTACTGGCCGCAACACGTGAAGAGAGTTTCCGAAAATCGAATAACTACACCCGACAACTTTTTTTTTCTTTCTAATTTTTTTGGCTGTGCAACGCAGACATCAAGCACTTTGTGCTTGATGTCTGCGCATTTTTTACGCTCTTACCAATTCGTGTTCGTAAGAGGAGCGATGTTTTCAGCCAGAAAGGGCGACGACTCGGCGGCTTCTTTGTGCAAGTCAGCTTGGTGCTCAAACGTGTCGTACGAAATGAATCCTAATTGTTTTGATTGGTAAACGATTTCTCTTTCGAAGCTAGACAGATTTGCCGGTACCGCAGACAACAGTTCTGAAGTAGAGGCCCCACGCTTATCGTCATTGCTTAATCATATTTGTCCAGCCGTCTAGCCCGCAACTCCAGAAAACGCAGCGAAGCCACTGGTCTTCAAACCATAGAGCGCCCTATGCTTTGAAGACCGGTGGCTTCGCTGCGTTTCCATAGGAGCTAAGCCTTTTTCTTTTTTTACTTTTTTCTCGGGTAAGCTCGCTCTTTGCGAATTTCATAGAAAAAATGCACCACCTGTGGCCAACGCTATACGAAATCGGAATGCGATAGGTTAAGAAACCGAATTAGGCGGTTGATTTAGAGCCTGGCCGCCCCTTGATACACCCAGTACTTTATAGCGTTTAGCAATATGTCATCTGCAGACATTCTCACCGTGACATAGGTTAGTTCGTCGGCGATATCGTCGATATAACATAAAAACAAAATAGGGCCCAAGACTGATCCCTGTGGGACTCCCAATGAAACTCCGCAAGTTGCTATACATTTCCATCAATAGTTACAAACTGTGTACCATGATTTAGGTATGCTCGGATCCATTCGACTACGCCCTTATTAACACTGTAAGGAATTAGTTTTCCTACGAGTCCATCGTGATATAAGGAAAGTCTAGGCAAACCAAATTAATTTGCCCTCTTTCATTCGAAGAACAAGAAAAATCTTCAAACGTTTCTATTAACTGCGTCACTGTTGAAACACCACGTCAAAATCCATAGTGATTAACAACCTGGGCTGGTATGCTTCGCCTTTATTTTTTTATATTTTGGGTACTGATCGTAACTGCTTCGACTCATTATTCTTTCCCATCTTAAGGCGTCGCTAACTGTGTGCATGATTTGTCGGTGAAGTGCCAATTATAGCGTACGCAATTTTCGGTGTCTCTTCCCACTTCATTTTTTCCGGTACTAGCGGTACTCGTAAAATAAAAGTAAATATACGACGCAGAATGATGCTACGGTGTGGTCGCTCGATTTCGCCGCCGCGTGCTTTCTGCAAAAGCGAGACGAGACCTTCGGTCGAGAACGAGGGTCTACCAGATCCGCCGAGGTTGAGAGGTCACGCACTGCAAGGGTACGACGAACTTGACTGTGTTGGGAGGCTGCGGTTTCCCATGCTTCACCAGCTTCATCCAGAAGTTTGGCAGGAAGATCCGCAGCTGGGGATTCCCCTTGACATACTGCGGGTACCTGGAGGAAAAAGCCACACGCCTTTTGGGCCCCGCGGTTCTCCGAGCAAGTGCTTCGAGCTCGAGCTGAGCTAACCCGGAGTTAGGCACAGCAAGGGCTACCGCGAGGCGGCCTTTCTGTGTCCCCAACCCATGGGAGGCTTGCACAGGGCATTCTCGAGCGCCATCTGGGCCCGAGCAAATTAGCGCAAATACGTTTGTGAACGGCGTGCCACGCAACTTTTCACAAATGTGTTTTTAGGTGGTGCACCGATCATACTCCACAATCCCGAGTGTAGGTTTCTGAGAAAAAAAATGTGAGGAACTTGTTTTTTCCTATGCACACGAAGAAAAGACAAACAAAGCGTAAAATTAACACCGCTACTCGCTCATGGCACCAGACTGTACAAAAACCTGCTTCTTAGCGAAGGCAGGTCCAGCTGGTCCGACCGTTTGCTTCCTTTTTCTCTCGCGCGTAGGAAAAAAAAAGCTTTTTATTTTCTCGCTTGATTTCACAAAATTTGAGCATGATCGAAGCACCACTTAAAAAGACTTTCGTGAAAAGTTCCACGACACTCTGTTCATTGCATTTATACGATTAATAGTGCTCGAGAACAGCCTGTGGAGAAGGGGGGGAGGGAAGAGGTAGAGTCGGCCCAAAATTTGGCCGCCGGCACGGAAGTATAATAGACCGATCTCGGCAGCTAGTTTGACTACAGCACCGCTGCAGCAGTGCACCGAGCAAACTTTAGCCTTTCTGCACGTGCAGCAACCTCGCCGGAGCTGCACGCACATAGAGCGCAAGACGGTACGAGCCCTCTCCAACAATGAAGTTTGCCTCCTGCTAACTAAAGTTAGCCCGTTGATGCCCGTCGGCTCCGAGCGGAGACGAGGCGGAGGGAAAATAGTACATCTGGCTTTCGTGCGGTGGAGCCACCTAAGCGTGTAATGAAGCCGACCACCTCCTCCGCGGGAAATCCCACGCTGCTGCACCGACGGCCCCCCCCCCCCCCCATTTAAACGTCCTTGACCAACGGTCTAAAGCTCGAGACCAGCTCGCGGTTTTGGGCGGAATATTATTTCCTCTTTTTATAATTCACCCGCGAACGAGTCAGCTCCAACGGTAACCGCCGAAGGGGGTGACCTTTGCGCTGCACAAGCGCCGCCTGGCAGTGCTCATCCGGAAAAGTGTTCTACATGTTGTTAATACGATATATTCGGAGGTAAACAAATGCAACCTTCGGGGGAGTAGGTTGCTTCCAGTTGGCTATTGTTTTTGCATGCCTTTGAGGACCGGCAGTGGGTAGCGCATACATTTAATGTCTCACCACTAAGGACCACCTGCACTTCCTCCTTAAATTTACATATACGGGATCGACATTCCCTCCTGATCCCTCGGATGAAAAGAAAGAGCACTTGTTCCTCAAGGAAACGACAAATCTGCCGAACGTATTGTGGCTGCATCTTCACGACTAGCTATTCAAGATGCAGGATACAACTTAAAACCCAAAAGTCCTTAAACGCGTTCTTCGTAAACGGCGAGGCATCGGCGATGGGCACTTACCTCCCTCGGGTGCCCAAGATACGCGCCAGGCTTTCTCGCAGCGGTCGCCTGAGCCAGGTCTCGGTTTTAGCGGACAATGTTACGGAAGATTTTATTACGGTTCCTTCAGTAAGACGAGAGTTTCTGTAATGCACAATTTTCTAATGTTTTGATTTGCGTGCTTCAATGTTCGAAGTTTCTCTCCCAGAGCACCGTGTCCCCTTATATTTACATGTGCCGTAATGGCCCGGATGCCACCCATCGTTGTGCGGAGATGGTCGGTAGCGCAGCATCCTCGTGTTTGTCGCATTACACCATCTGTTGGCGGCACATCGAAGTAGGCTAGCACCGTCTGCTAATGCCACCGTCCTGCGATCACCCAGGCTCGGCGGCGTCCCTCGACTCGAAATAATCGACAGAAGGTCACTCGCGACATTTTGTTTGTGCCAATGTGCGTCGGCCACTCAAAAACATGACACGAGGGAAATTCTAGAGCGTAGCTCACGCAATTGCTCGCTAGTGAACCAAGAGTCGCCGCGCATCCACAAAAACGAGGCGCGAACACCCTGTACATCTTCAATAATAACGTAAATTCTACATGCTAGAAAAATAAAGACTGACGGCCGCTTGGCGGCACTACCTATCCGCTCGTGCATGTTGCAAGGTGGAGCATCGAGCCTCTCGTGGAGAGAAGCCGACAGGCCGAACGCTCCTTTACAGCGAGTTTGTTTCACACGCACTGATACCGTTCGAGTTCTCTCCCAGAATGCATCGCACTTGCGGAGTGTCACACAGAGAACTGGCCTCAAACGAACTTGGCAAATGCACCGAGTGCAGACTGATGCTGTCGCCATCTATGCTGTAGAAAGAGTTCCAACCTCAAACCAAAACTAGCGCCTTTTTCTTCGACCTGATGGGTGGGAATGCGAGAGTGCAGTCGCTACCAACAGTTATCTATAAACGTTGGTTGCTGCAACCTGCAGTTTTTGTTTGCGATGACTTCAAGAGATATTTACAGACGGCGTAAATTTCTGCAACGAGCTGACTACAAAGCAGCTGGTTGCGATCTTTCAATTCTTATAACCGTTTATACTGGAGAAAACTGATCATGCTGTCCGCGCACAAGCTTGATCTGTTTGAGCATGGTATTATGCGTAAACCACTGAAAGGGCACGGCTTAAAACTAGACTGTTGGAATATCCATCAAAACGTTTGGTGGGACATTCAGTTTCGATCGTCGTTACAGGTCGATCAGATTTTAGCCTTGATGAGGGCGTCGAGAACGACAGCTTTCTCAAACAAAATATGACGGGGCAAGATAGCTGATGCAGGTAAATGTTAAACGTCAAGATGTTGCCTAAGCCTCGGGTAAAGTTACTATGTTTAGCTTGCTCGGATGTTAACTGGGCAGTCACAGGTCTCTGCTCGTGTAGCTTTGTCGACAAATGCTCAATTTTTCACCCGCACACGGATGGTGATAAACATATCCGGGGCCGCTGATGCGTTTGCTCTGAGCATATCTTTACACACGTGTACATTTCAGCGTCTGTACGGCAACAGAGCGACTAAAAACTTGCAAATAAAGCACAGGTTGTCAATTGCTTCCTTCACGAAATAGCAGACGCTCACAATTCAAGCTCATGTTTGATTCCGTTGCCCGCGGGACACGATTTCTATCAGAAAAGCTACTTTTTTTTCCTTTCGGTTCCGCTGTACGAACGACACATCATAGCCACTGATCAGTGATCGTAGCAGACGAACCCTCGTCGTCTGCACCCGCTTCTCGCCGGAGCGAGGTATGACGGGATTCCATTTGGGCGCACTTTCTATTTTCTCGGTGCAGCGAGTGCAAGCCCGCGTGGGGTGCTGGCGCTGAGACAAACTTGGAGGGTGCAACCACTCGTGGAGTGCCGGCCGAAACTAATAGCGAGTTCGTTTCACACGCACTGGCACCATTCGAGTTCTCTCCCAGAATGCATCGCACTCGCGGAGCGTTGCACGGAGAACTGGACTCAAACCAACTCGCCAAATGCACCGAGTGCAGAAGACTGATTCTGCCGCCATCTATGCTGTAGAAAAGGTACCGACCTCAAACCGAAAGTAGCGCCTTTCTGTTCATAGTGATGGGTGGGAATGCGAAAGTGCAGTCGCTACCAAGGTTTATCTACAAACGTTGGTCGCTGCAACCTGTAGTTTATATTTGCGGTGACTTAGCAACTCGGCTGTCGAGAGATAGTTACAGACAGCGTAAATTTCTGCAACCATCTGTCTACAAAGCAGCTGGTTGCGATCTTCCAATTCTTATAACCGTTTACACTGAAGAAAACTGATGATGCTGTCCGAGCAAAAGCTTGATCCGTTTGAGCATGATATAATGCGTGAACCACAGAAAGGGTACAGCTTAAAACTAGTCTGTTGGAATATCCAGCAAAACTTTTCGTGGGACTTTCGATTGTCATTACAGGTGGATCAGATATTAGCCTTGGTGAGGGTGTCGAGAACGAGCTCTTTCTCGAACAAAATACGACGAAGCAAGTTAGCTGTTGTAGGTAAATGTTTAACATGATGATGTTGCCCAAGCCCGGGTAAAGTCACTATGTTTAGCTTTTTCTGATGCTTATTGGGCAGTCACAGGTTTCTGCTGGGGGAGTATTGTCGACAAATGTTCAAGTTTTCACCCACACACGGATGGTGATAAACAACTCGGGGGCCACTGATGCGTCTGTTCTGAGCATTTCTTTATACACTGGTATATTTCAGCGTATGTACGGCAACAGAGCGACTTAAAACCTGCAAATAAAGCACGGGTTGTCAATTTCTTCCTTCATGAAATAGCAGACGCTCAGAATTTAAGCTCGCGTTTGATTTCGTTGCCCGCGGGACGCGATTTCCATCAAAAAATCTACCTTTTTTCCCTTTCGGTTCCACGACACATCGTAGCAGACGAACCCTCGTCGTGAGGTCGGTTCGATTCGGCCAGAAAGTTCTGAACTAGTTCTGTCCGAGTTCAGAGGAGTGCAGGAGTCGTACAGCGGCAGAGCAGAACCAGCGCAGCCGCCGCGCTAGGACTGGCGCTGTGATCGGCTTTCCGAGCGGAAGCGCAGGGTGTCGTCTGCATCTGTTGGCTCTTGTTTCTCCACGCCACGTTGTATGCTACATTTAATTAGTCGCAGCTTGATGACACCATTCGTGTTTCCTTAGTTTTAAAGTATAATAACGAAATTTTTTTTGCGAATATTTTTTATTCGAGTGTACTAAAAACGTTTTCAGCACGAAATCTGTTTCTGTCTGCATTTTTAACGGCCAATCAGTTCCTGTTGTTTCCATGGGCGTTCGTGTCCTTCACGTTCTTTTAGCTATAGAAGATTCATTCCAAGTCTCTCAAGTTTCGAATTTCGACGATAGGTTCACGACATCAGGATGATTTTGCGTCGGGCTGAAGCGTTTATTCTGATTCTCAAGAAAGACCTGCGTGGAACTACCAAGCCAATGCCGATTCTCGGCGTTTTTCTCAGGCCCATTAGTGGGCGTCCACAGATACCAGCAGACAAAGCATGCAGTATTATGCTCAGCTACGGGGCATGCAAGGGCCAATGTACTAAATCTCAGACCTCTGCAATGTATCGGAGTCGTCAGTATGCATCCAAGAGCAACTGAAGGCGGGGACTATCAAGAGTGCAATACCTGTTCCATGACTGTAATGAAGAATATCAACACTGTAGATCCCCACATAGAATCAAAAAGAAACAATTTACGTGAGCCAATATTTCAACACTCACCACAGGGAGCCAAACCTACACGAGCCGGTAACTAAAACGCTTTCAAAATATCATAATCAATCAAATTCCTACCCTTGGTTATGATCTCAATTCCGCGTCCACCGCGGGTACGTTATTATTAGTGATGGACCGAATCTGCCGAACTTCAGATTCGGCAAAGTTCGGCAAATGCCGAACTTTTAAGGAAAGTTCGGCAGAGATTCGGCAAAAATTCGGCAAATGTCTGCGCATGCGCGAGAACGCGATGGAGCCATGGATTGCAAATGGACGCCGTGTAGTTGTGCAGTTACCATCATGGAGTGTAGAACAACCAGAGGTTACGGCGCGGTGTGGAGTAGGCAACACGGTAACTGTGCGTTTGTGAGCGAGTGTGGTTCTCTTCAATATTTTCTGCCTCAAGAATAGAAGATGGACCAGTAATTTACGCAGTCCACTGCGCAAGTGACAGATGATGCGGTGCATTCTGAAACATTGAAGCATTGGCCGACAATTACTTTAAAGCACTCCTCGCAATTATAACAATTCTGTTTTCGGCTCAGGAGTACAGTCGACTCTCGTTAATTCAAAATCTCTTAATTCAAACTTTCGGATAATTCAAACTAACGTGCAGGTCCCATCCTATGCGTCTCTATGGGAAGAAACTCCTGATAATTCAAACTTTGCTTTATTCAAACAAATTTTCGGCCCCCCTCGAGTTTGAATTAATGAGAGTCGACTGTAGTGTGTTACAAAACAAAATAATGTTGCTTTTTCAATTGTTATTTTGCGATTTTCATGTACCTGCATAAAACTAAACACAGAACTATAATGCTCGACGTTGCACATTTGACATTCCTAACTCTCCCTATCTTCCGAAAAGTTTGTGTGTGTCCCACCACCAGAAATTGGCATTTTAAAGGTTAAGAACGAGACGTTGCAAATATGGGACGCACACTTTCATGCAAAGCTGACGTCAAGTGACTCAAATCGAAAAATATGCACATTTACAATGTTGTTATCATCTCTTCTGGTGAAGGCTCAGCAAACGTTGTATTCGTTTTAGCGCACAAAACGGTGACTTCCAGAGAAAGCAAGAACGCAGCGTTATTGCCTTCATTTTAACAATGTACACACACATGCAGGCTTGCGCTGATGATGCCTCAAAACCGAAACTCTCATAGCGCGATTTGCCACGCTCGCTTCTACCCAGGGTATTGAACCGAACCCGAACCGTGAACCGAAAACCGGAAAAAATCGTTATTTTCGCGCAAACTGGAGTTGACCCGGAACAAAATATTTTTTTTCGCTCCGGAGCGGAACCGCTATGTTTTCCATGCGGTTTTCGGTTCATACGCGAAGTCAGGTTGCGTGAAAAGTGTGTGGCGAAAAACAGAGTAACCTGAAAAGTAAACTAAAAAATGAAAGAAAAAAGATTACTTTCGCGCAAATCGGAGTTGAATCGGACCGAAATAAATCTTTTTTCGTCCATGGGCAAAACTGATCAATTCTTTTTGCGGTGTTTTGTTCATGTGGAAAGTAAAAAAGCGCAAAAAATTGGCAACGGAAAGCTCTGTAACGTTCTAATATCAGGTTTTCACATAACGGTCGTCTTCATAATTTATAAAGTTTGTCTTGAGAACTCAAACGAAGTGAGCACAGTAACTATAAATTCTCCCGGATTTCTGGTGTTACGTATATAGCGAATGCCCACATTCGTCCCAACCTTCTCTAGGGGACCGGAAATGGCTTATCAAAGAAAACATAACGCTAGGACATACCCAATTCGAACGTCAGCAAAAGTGACCAATTAATGAGCCTGTTTGGTGGCAAAACGGTGAGTTGGGCTAGTTGGTTTTTCATCTCAGACTTAACCCAAAAAAAGACAAAAAGAGGTATAGACAACACACCTAGTGTTGTCTATACACTTGATTTCGTTGTACAACTGATTGGGTAAGAAAGTGATACAAAGGCCGAGGGATATTCTAAAACTTGCACTAATTGCCATACTGTGGCGCATCTAATCTGCTTTCAAAATAACACAGGGGGTTTAATAATCTGTCTGAAAATAAAGTCTAGCACCGGGAAAGGGAGGGGGGATTCAATCAACAGTTACAGCTACAGAAAACAGCAAAACAGCTTCGATCTCTAGTAGCAGACTGCAAGGACCAAAGCGTTTTCTCCTCGGAAACACAAACATCAAGGCGCACAGCTCTTCTGAGCATTGCTAGACAAGGAGCCACGGCTTTCAAGGGACGCTAACGTGTTACAGTTTTAGGAGGAGAGAAGGGGACGCCATCCAGAACTCTACCCATTGGCGCAAGTAGCCCTGGGAGTGCCTGCGATCCAGGTCAGCGTGCAGCGAGCCTTTTCTGCACTAAGTTCATTCTATCGTCTCAGAGGTGCCGTCTTGCCCCGGATATGCATTCTTCGGTCAGCTGCCTGACATTGAACTGCGCTTTCACCCACGTCCCGAGGTGCCCCAGCACTAGCTCATTCGTTCCACACAGTAATGTGAGCCTTTGCTTTCTATATGTAACAATATGCATAGCTTATCTTTTGCTGTCGTCAAATGTTTTTGTAGCATATGAGTACGAACCGGTTCGAACCGGTTTGAACCTTAATTTTTTTCACTCCGGAGTTGAACCGGAGCTGAACCGTTTTCCCTGAACCGTTTTCCCTGAACCGGAACGAAAAACATTTCGGTTCGAAACCCTGCTTCTACCCAACCTCGTTGTCACGCCACTTCTGCAAGGAGTCACTAAAGTTGCCAGTAAACACACAAAAACGACACCGATACAATTATCTTGTAGAATATCACCTTAATTAGTAATAACTATGTCAATATGCATTAGATGTTGCATATAAGTTGAGAAAAAAGGAACAGAAAACCGTTTTTCGCCAGAGAAAACGAAATATCAACGTTGAGTCTGGTAACAATGTATTTTTGCCGAATCTTTGCCGAATCTTTAGAAAAGTTCGGCAAAACTTCGGCTTTGCCGAATCCAGAGATTCGGCGCCGAACTTTCGATTCGGCAAAAGTTCGGCCCATCACTAGTTATGATCATAAATGAGAGGAAATGCAACCTCCGTATTGGCGTTATTGTGAAACATCGCAGCCATTTGAGCAAGAGCTGCGAAAAACGGCACCGCGAGCAGAGACGGACGGGAGTGTCGTCTGCTTCTGCACGGACGCTGAACTGACTCCGGAGCCGGTGCAAGATTCTGAGGAACTGGGTCTGAACTCGTTCAGAACTGGGATAAATCGAACGCGCCAGTGCAGCGGCCGTGCAACTTCCGGTTGATTCGAATGCACCAGTTCTTGCACTGCTGAACTAGTTCAGCCAGTTCAGGCGAATCGAACAGACCTGTGGGCTCCCGCTCCTCGCCGGAGCAAGGCATGACCGGATTGCATTTGGGCGCACTCTCAATTTTCCCGGTGCAGCGAGTGCATCGAGTGCATGAACGCGTGGGGTGCCAGCGATGAAACGAACACTGAGAGTGCAACCACTCGTGGAGTGCCGGTATAAACGAACCCGCTCGACGCTGCGAGTGGGCACGCGTGGGCACGAGTGCCGTGAAACGAACTCGTTAAACAGCGGGCAAGTCTCACTGGGCTTGTGGTGCAGTACCACGAGTCTTTGAAGTGCATCGCGACCGCACGCCGGTACTCCTCATATCGAAACGGGGACTGAATCGGAAATGTATGGGTTCTACAGCGCCATCGAAAACACCGCATATCAGCAGCGAAAGCAGCGGATTTCTGTCGCTTGCGGACGGACGCTGTACGTCTAGAAAAAAGCGATTTTCCCAATATCCTCGGACAAGTTCATGCTTTAAAATATGGACACGAAACCCACCACCTAAGGGCACTTCTGTTCAAAGTCAGAAGAGACTTTCACGGTCCGTTTAATGTAGGTTTAAGCAACATTTATACGGGAAATCAGAACGGAGGTGGTGCTTCCTCGAGAAGTCGCTCTTCGGGAGAACGTAGCCATGCCGAGAAAAAGCACGCTCGGTATGTTGGACAGCGCTTACAACGTCAGCTCTCCTTGATAAACAGGCTGTTTCTGGTTTCGCCTAACATCATTACGCCTATCAGGCTAGCGAGAATAACCAAATGAATGTTCGAAGATGTTTTAACGTGATCAAAAGTTGGCAGAGACCGTGTACTTACAAGCGCGACGACATCTTGCGATCGCGATGCCTTCTGGTGGGGAACGGTGCCAAGCACACTGGGCACTCGCCACCCGCACGGTATTTACCCGGACTACGCTCCAGTGCCTGGTTGGCCTCATAGAGTTATTATAATGTACGTTGTAATGCATTATAATAGTACAAATAAGAAAATTATAAGAACTCTGGTCGGCCTAGTCATGAAAATAAGTTTTTCAAATATTTATAAGATGAATAGTGATTATGACTATGCCTTTTGCAACGGGCGGTAGCTTGCGTCACCTAGCCTGAGAAAATGCTTTTCTCGTCCAAAAAACACCAAATTTCTTTCCCTCTACTACAGTCAAGGAGGTTATAAGTACTAGGAGGGGGCACGTTGCAATATTGGTGAGCCTAGTCATAAAACGTTTAAACCGATTGTGCCCAACGTGACCGCAGATCTCTCTGGCGATTGGTGCGCGTGACATGTCACGTGCGAGGTGGATGGTTGATTGTAGAAAAATTCCTTGCAGGCTTGCGCGCGCTCCGTCCGGTAGGTTTTATCAGATTGAAGGCTAGACGAAGGTTAGCTACGGTCACGTGCAGTGGTCATGTTGGGCTGATAAGTGAGGAGAGTAAGGAGGAAAATAAGAAAGGGGCGAGGCGTCAAGGGAGCATGGCTTGTGGAGGCTACGCGGCTGACGTCATGCCCTCTCCTACCCTTCTATCCTTCTTGACTACAATGCCTCTACATCCCTGCAACTATCACAGGGAATTAACCACTTTGAGGGATCGGGCAAATACAAATTCAAAAGAAAAATGGGAAACACCCCCCCGCCTTATCTCCCTGGCGAGGGAGTCACCAATTTTCATCTGGTCAACCTTCTTGGAGTTCTTTGCAAAACCCAGACCCACCGAAAGACGGGAGTCACTCACTTGATCGAATGATGTTTTAGCGGACGCCCATGTTTCAACGAATGACACTTTAGCAAATAGTCGGACGCCGCGAAGCGGCCGAAAACGCCGCTCCGCGGCGCCTGACTATTCGCTAAAGTGTCATTAGGTGAAACGTTGGCGTTCGCTAAAACGTCATTCGATCAGTGAGTGCCTCCCGTTCTCCCCTCAGGGAGGGCAGGTTTAAGCCTCTTGTACCTGAAAACGCTCTCCATTCAATATAAGCAACTAACTGTATCTACAGGGTGTTTCACGAAAAGTGGACAAATTCGATATTGCGAAAACTACTCGTCGCAACGAAAAAAGGCTCGTGTCCTTTTGGTCCTGGGCCAGGGGCCTATTTAGGAAATTATTAAAGTTTGGGATAATTGCATTTAATTATAAGGGATCCCTTATCCCTTATAATTATAATTATAATTATCCCTTATAATTATATTTGCATTATAATTATAAGGGATAATTAAGTTGTTAATTATTTTCGCGTAATTAATCTTTTCAATATTGAGTTTAAGGGCATGGTTTCAATTAGAATCTTGCTGAGCATCATCGAAAAACACTAAATCAACAAATTTCAGAATGGTCGAAGGCACCCGCGGTATTTTACGGCTTTCTGAAAAGCCGCACAATTTTGACGGGTTTTTAAGTTTCGGTTTGCAATCGGAGCGCTTCTCGGCCCTGACGGCACCGCGCCCCATGGAGAAATAGTACAACCAACCTCTGCTGCGTTGAGTACGTTGTTAAAGCTGATTCCTCCTGCATATACTTCCTTTCCACATCTCTCTCTCTCTGCATCCTTAACTGTTTTCTACTGACTTCGTTTCACTGCCCGCCTGTAAAAATTTGTTTTCGAGCTTTCGAGTCCGAAATTTCGTCCAAATTGTATATACCTTAGCTGCCCACCTCATCTTCTCCATATCAGTTAGCCTTTGGTCAAACTTTACTTGTTGCCTTTCATGCTCTCAAAGGATGCCCAACCCATATACCCTTGTACCCCTTCATTTGTGTTTGTATATACCTTAGCTATCCAACTCATCTTCTCCATATCAGTTAGACTTTGGTCAAACTTTACTTGTGCTTCACGCTCAAGGATGCATCTCCTACCCTTCTATCCTTCTTGACTACAATGCCTCTACATCCCTGCAACTATCACAGGGAATTAACCACTTTGAGGGATCGGGCAAATACAAATTCAAAAGAAAAATGGGAAACACCCCCCCGCCTTATCTCCCTGGCGAGGGAGTCACCAATTTTCGGGTATCTGGTCAACCTTCTTGGAGTTCTTTGCAAAACCCAGACCCACCGAAAGACGGGAGTCACTCACTTGATCGAATGATGTTTTAGCGGACGCCCATGTTTCAACGAATGACACTTTAGCAAATAGTCGGACGCCGCGAAGCGGCCGAAAACGCCGCTCCGCGGCGCCTGACTATTCGCTAAAGTGTCATTAGGTGAAACGTTGGCGTTCGCTAAAACGTCATTCGATCAAGTGAGTGCCTCCCGTTCTCCCCTCAGGGAGGGCAGGTTTAAGCCTCTTGTACCTGAAAACGCTCTCCATTCAATATAAGCAACTAACTGTATCTACAGGGTGTTTCACGAAAAGTGGACAAATTCGATATTGCGAAAACTACTCGTCGCAACGAAAAAAGGCTTGTGTCCTTTTGGTCCTGGGCCAGGGGCCTATTTAGGAAAATTATTAAAGTTTGGGATAATTGCATTTAATTATAAGGGATCCCTTATCCCTTATAATTATAATTATAATTATCCCTTATAATTATATTTGCATTATAATTATAAGGGATAATTAAGTTGTTAATTATTTTCGCGTAATTAATCTTTTCAATATTGAGTTTAAGGGCATGGTTTCAATTAGAATCTTGCTGAGCATCATCGAAAAACACTAAATCAACAAATTTCAGAATGATTGAAGGCACCCGCGGTATTTTACGGCTTTCTGAAAAGCCGCACAATTTTGACGGGTTTTTAAGTTTCGGTTTGCAATCGGAGCGCTTCTCGGCCCTGACGGCACCGCGCCCCATGGAGAAATAGTACAACCAACCTCTGCTGCGTTGAGTACGTTGTTAAAGCTGATTCCTTGTATACCTTAGCTGCCCACCTCATCTTCTTCCCATATCAGTTAGCCTTTGGTCAAACTTACTTGTTGCCTTTCAGGCTCTCAAAGGATGCCCAACCCATATACCCTTGTACCCCTTCATTTGGTGTTTGTATATACCTTAGCTGCCCACCTCATCTTCTCCATATCAGTTAGCCTTTGGTCAAACTTTACTTGTTGCCTTTCATGCTCTCAAAGGATGCCCAACCCATATACCCTTGTACCCCTTCATTTGGTGTTTGTATATACCTTAGCTGCCCACCTCATCTTCTCCATATCAGTTAGCCTTTGGTCAAACTTTACTTGTTGCCTTTCATGCTCTCAAAGGATGCCCAACCCATATACCCTTGTACCCCTTCATTTGGTGTTTGTATATACCTTAGCTGCCCACCTCATCTTCTCCATATCAGTTAGCCTTTGGTCAAACTTTACTTGTTGCCTTTCATGCTCTCAAAGGATGCCCAACCCATATACCCTTGTACCCCTTCATTTGGTGTTTGTATATACCTTAGCTGCCCACCTCATCTTCTCCATATCAGTTAGCCTTTGGTCAAACTTTACTTGTTGCCTTTCATGCTCTCAAAGGATGCCCAACCCATATACCCTTGTACCCCTTCATTTGGTGTTTGTATATACCTTAGCTGCCCACCTCATCTTCTCCATATCAGTTAGCCTTTGGTCAAACTTTACTTGTTGCCTTTCATGCTCTCAAAGGATGCCCAACCCATATACCCTTGTACCCCTTCATTTGGTGTTTGTATATACCTTAGCTGCCCACCTCATCTTCTCCATATCAGTTAGCCTTTGGTCAAACTTTACTTGTTGCCTTTCATGCTCTCAAAGGATGCCCAACCCATATACCCTTGTACCCCTTCATTTGGTGTTTGTATATACCTTAGCTGCCCACCTCATCTTCTCCATATCAGTTAGCCTTTGGTCAAACTTTACTTGTTGCCTTTCATGCTCTCAAAGGATGCCCAACCCATATACCCTTGTACCCCTTCATTTGGTGTTTGTATATACCTTAGCTGCCCACCTCATCTTCTCCATATCAGTTAGCCTTTGGTCAAACTTTACTTGTTGCCTTTCATGCTCTCAAAGGATGCCCAACCCATATACCCTTGTACCCCTTCATTTGGTGTTTGTATATACCTTAGCTGCCCACCTCATCTTCTCCATATCAGTTAGCCTTTGGTCAAACTTTACTTGTTGCCTTTCATGCTCTCAAAGGATGCCCAACCCATATACCCTTGTACCCCTTCATTTGGTGTTTGTATATACCTTAGCTGCCCACCTCATCTTCTCCATATCAGTTAGCCTTTGGTCAAACTTTACTTGTTGCCTTTCATGCTCTCAAAGGATGCCCAACCCATATACCCTTGTACCCCTTCATTTGGTGTTTGTATATACCTTAGCTGCCCACCTCATCTTCTCCATATCAGTTAGCCTTTGGTCAAACTTTACTTGTTGCCTTTCATGCTCTCAAAGGATGCCCAACCCATATACCCTTGTACCCCTTCATTTGGTGTTTGTATATACCTTAGCTGCCCACCTCATCTTCTCCATATCAGTTAGCCTTTGGTCAAACTTTACTTGTTGCCTTTCATGCTCTCAAAGGATGCCCAACCCATATACCCTTGTACCCCTTCATTTGGTGTTTGTATATACCTTAGCTGCCCACCTCATCTTCTCCATATCAGTTAGCCTTTGGTCAAACTTTACTTGTTGCCTTTCATGCTCTCAAAGGATGCCCAACCCATATACCCTTGTACCCCTTCATTTGGTATGTTACCATAGGGTCCCTATCATTTCGTCGAAGCCCGTTTCATGGACAACTTTTCATGGATACACGTTTCATAGAGACACGTTTTGTCGACACGATTGTTTCTGTTATGTTGCTAGTTAAGCTCAGGAGGATGATTTAAGCAAACTGTTTAATAAGGAAGATACGGGATCAAAGCAGCAACTATGGCGATTGCTCGTCAATTCCAAATGCAACAGCGCGTCCCACCTCCTGCGAGCATGCTCACTGGATGTCCTCTTCTTCTAAGATCAGAGAGCCTCATGACGTACCACCCCTTCTTTTTTTCTTTTTTGAAGATGAGGCAGTGCGAGTGCGGCACTTGTCAGTCGTGTATCGTAGCGGCTTCCCCACGATGCGTCCACTTCTTCTTTTTTTTTTTTGTTTATCCTGTTGACGCAGGACCTGAGACCTTGTAGACGTGGAAATGTTTTCAAGTGATTCGTCGTTGGAGACTGTAGGGACATAGTCTTCAGCAGCTTCGTTTGAGACTGTAGGGAAATAGTTTTCAGCAGCTGTATTCGTTTTTGCTGTTCCATGTGCTTCTTTGATGTGGTACCGGTTGCGCCTGTAGGTGCGTCCTTCTTGTCCTTGCACCGTGTACGACCTCTCACTCGGGCCTCTGTCTAAAACCACAACTCTGTTCCAGTGTCCCCGTCTTTTAAACCAAATTTCCTGTTTTGGCTATAGTGGCTGGGTTTTCAACAGCTGCTGCTCGGCTGACAAGGTCTCGGCTCTGACAAGGTCTCGGCTGCTTCAAATCAAATTTCCTGTTTTGGCTGTAGTGGCAGGGTTTTCAACAGCTGCTGCTCGGCTGACAAGGTCTCGGCTGCTTCCTTCAGGTGTTCCTCAATGTGTATCAGCTGCTTCTTCTCCTGGTTCCACTTGCTCTCCTCGGCTCGAGACTGCTCCACCAGGGACTCATACCGCCGGGAGAGTTGCTCTATCTCGACTCGGCTTGCTGGTGCCTCCGAAGTTCTCGCTGTGCCTCCAGTGCCCTCGGTGACATGTTCCATCGAGGCTCCCACTTTTTGGTTTGGCGCCTGTACCAACCGTTCTTCAGCCTTGAGATGCTTGTCCTTGAGGAGGCAAAAGCGCTCTTGCAACTGTTGGTTTGCTTGCCGCAGCTCTTGCAGCTCCTGCATGGTCTTTTGTCCCACTGCTCCCTGCTGCTCCTCGAAGACTGCGAGAGCTCGTCTGGCTGTTGCCCACTCTTCTGTGAGCTGTGCGCACCTGTTCTCCAAAACTGCGTTTCTCTTGGGCTGCCGCGTGAAACTCTTCCTGCAGGTTAGTGTGTCTGTATACAATGTGGTTATACTTGTCCAACTGCTGGGAGTAGTCTGTCTTCAGCGCTGACAGTGCTGCCTCACACTTGGCCGCTTCGTCCAGCGCAGTGCAGTGCTCGTTCTCCAGCTCCTTGGTGGCCTTGACGTGCTGCTCGCGCTGAGTCTTCAGCTCCTCCTCGAGGCAATGTCATGCCTGTTTTAGGTTCTCTGCTAGCTGTTGAAAATGTTTGTTGTCGCTGACGAGCATCTCAGCTTGCTCCTCCAAGCTGGAAAGTTCTGACCGCAAAACGTCGGCTTCGATTTCTAGCTTTCCGTTGCGTTTTAGGAGGCTGCTGACTTTCTCGTCCAATCTGTCGCACTCTGTTTCTGCCTTCGCGGCAATGGAGCTTTCGTCTGCTTCCGTTTGCGACGAATTGTGACACTTAACAACATTCTCTCTCTCTCTCTCTCAAAGTCTCAGCCACCTTTACGTGTCTCTGCTGCCAGAAGTGACTTTCATCAGACACTCATCTAATTTTTTCACTCGCATCTTCACAAGATGATTTCCACAGCTGACTTTCGTGAGCGAGGAGCTCGTTCCTAACTGTCAAGGATGTGACCCGTTCCTGAAGCACTGTCAGCAGAGAGTTTAAGTCGTCCAGTTGACTTGCTTCAAGAGACACTGCAGCTTCTGACGACTGGGTGGTGTGCTCGATGATGCTCCGTACAAATGCTCCGAGATCTTGTAACGGCCACTGGTGCCGGACCTTTAAGGACTGATAGTTTTGCTGAAGTAGATTGAACTCAACTGCCGGCAAGTCCTCGCCACAGTCTTGAAGAAGGACATCCTGCAAGATGCAGTACTCGGCAGAAAACCTTTTGAGCTCAAGCTGAGATGCTTCAAACTTCTCCTTCAGGGTGTCCGCTTCCTCCACCTTGGCATCTACAAGCTCCAGCTGCTCTGCCAAATCCCCACTTAGAGAAACTAACTGGCCTTTCAATGCTCCGGACTCCTGATACTTGGCATGAGAAAATTCTGTTTGCGCTGCGCTTGCATCTCCCCCAAGAGAACCGAAGCTGCCCTGCACTCGTTTTGAAGGGCCTCCTCACGGCCAAAGCTCGCTGGCAAGTCCTCGCCACAGTCTTGAAGAAGGACATCCTGCAAGATGCAGTACTCGGCAGAAAACCTTTTGAGGTCAAGCTGAGATGCTTCAAACTTCTCCTTCAGGGTGTCCGCGCTTCCTCCACCTTGGCATCTACAAGCTCCAGCTGCTTTGCCAAATCCCCACTTAGAGAAACTAACTGGCCTTTCAATGCTTCGGACTCCTGATACTTGGCATGAGAAAATTCTGCTTGCTGCGCTTGCATCTCCCCCAAGAGAATCGAAGCTGCCCTGCACTCGTTTTGAAGGGCCTGCTCACGGCCAAAGCTCGCTTCAATATTTCTCTCGTGCTCCAAAGACATTCGCAACATTTCTGCCTTTGCCAACACCAACTCTGAAAACAGGCCTTGTTCCTCTTCGGGGCGAGATGCCACCATGCCCTTTCTTTTCTTTGACCGCCTCTCTAGCTCTGTCCCAGTTTGCACAAGCTTGGATTTGAGCAGTTCGAAGTTCTCTACGGATGCCACTGCCTCTTTGCTTCGTAGCTCTTCCACCTGGGTCTTCAAAATATCATTAATGTATACGCTTTCGTACCGTGCTGTTGCTTTGGTTGATGAAAAAAGCCCAGTTGTTATGCCTCCCAAATGGATCGTTTCGTTAGGCTCATTGTCTATGAACGAACTGGAAGTTCCTTCCAGTGCAGAAACACGCCGATATCCGTAGGTTTTCTGCTGTGTCTAATTGCACATTCGGGAAAAATGTCCAAATTTTCCACAGGAAAGGCAGTGCTTTCCGTAAGCTGGGCAGTTTCGGGGTTGATGGGAAGTACCACACCTCGAACATGAACTTTGCTGTCGGTTGCTGGATTGGTCTTTTTGTGGTTCGGATGGTTGATACCTTCGTTGCGCTGCTGTGAAGCTAAATGGCTGACGATAGAGTCCATCAACTCTATCTTCGTCTTCAGTTTTCTGAATATCAGTCACGTGTTTTTTTGCGATTTCAGCTGCTTTACAGATTGAAATGATTTTGTCTAGGGTTAGACTCGGTTCACGAAACAATCGTTCGCGCAAAGCCACGTCTCGTATCCCAATAATGATACGATCACCAATGAGCCTGTTTTCTTGAGCTCGGTAGTCGCATTTCTGAGCCTGCAGTTTTATCTCAGTTACAGATTCGTGAATGGTTTGTTTTGGCTTTTGGCTCATTGTGTTAAAAATGGCTGTCGTTTGCGTGACGCTTTTGTAAGGTGCATACAGTTTATCAAATTCGTGCAGTATGTAATCTACTGCATTCTCTCTTTGCCCGCTTTGACCATCTCCCGTTGGTTGCAGAGGAAAGGTTTGCGTAATTCGTCTTGCCTGAGGTCCAAGGCAGTGGAGCAGAAAAGCTTTCCGAGTTGCGATAGGCTTGGATGCATATTCACAGGCTGCCTAGAAGATAAGGTACAATGATTTCCACTCCTCCCATGCTCTTGCTGGGTCGTCACCAGGCTGGAACGGAGCCGGCAGTTGTAGGAAAGCAGATGCCATATTGTTGCTGCTGTTGCTTGTTGCTTAAATGAAAAATATGAACGTTGAGCTGCTCACCCCACTTCTGACACCATGTTATGTTGCTAGTTAAGCTAAGGAGGATGGTTTAAGCAAACTGTTTAATAAGTAAGATACGGGATCAACGCAGCAGCTATGGCGATTGCTCGTCAGTTCCAAACGCAACAGCGCGTGCCACCTCCTGCGAGCGTGCTCACTGGATGTCCTCTTCTTCTAAGATCAGAGAGCCTCATGACATCATAACAGTTTCATCGACACTCGTTACGTGAATTGCACGCTGTGGGGACATTTCGTCACGTGTGCATCACTGCGGTGCGCGTTAACCCATCCCCCGCCTGCGTTCATGCCGCTTCGTGGCGACAATATGCGGCGGGTCATTACGAAAATGTTAATTCACCTGACTGACCCGTACACGCTGCGACAGTCTCATGCAGCTTGTCACAGAAAAAAGCTCATCCGAGCTGTTAACGAAACAATTTGTCGATGAAACAATCTGTTGATGAAACATTGCGTGCCGATGAAACGTCGTTCAATGAATTGATTGCCACCGGTTACCATGTGCCCCTAAAGCTAACCTGCCTACACTCCTTTGCCTTACCTATGGGCGGATCCAGAGGATCCCCAGAGAAGCCCAAGTAGCACCCAATGTTGTGCGAACATTCCCTGGATGTTCCGA
This sequence comes from Ixodes persulcatus, assembly GCA_013358835.2. NCBI lineage: Eukaryota > Metazoa > Arthropoda > Arachnida > Ixodida > Ixodidae > Ixodes > Ixodes persulcatus. The sequence continues at coordinate 252,200 of JABSTQ010009411.1, forward strand.
ATGTTGAAGGAACGTTAAAATACCATTCGGAACGTTCTAAGAACGTTCATATGCGAACATTCCAAGCTGCTCAACATTTTAGGAATGTTCATTGGCGAACATTCATATGCACAATGTTCTCCGAACGTTCTCTTTCGAAAATTCGTATGCGCAACGTTCTTGGAACGTTCGCTTGCGAACATTCCTAGAATGTTCGCAGATGACGCTAACTCTACGGAGCTCTCACGCAACCTGTGGTTCAAAACACCATCTGCTATATGCTACTTTGTGCCAAAACTATGCAAATTAAGTAGAGTTTCTGGAAACGTAGCATAAGGGATCAGTTTTATCTTATATGAGTCTACCGATCTATGCGTGACAGAACCTCTGATCACCGGCGCCAAGCAATTAGAGAACATCTCTTTCGGATCCTCATATTAAATTTCAAGTTTTGAGATTGCCACAGGAAATTTGTGCGTCGGCTATTATGTGACGAAACATTTGCCAAGAAGCTCTACACCAGAATGTGTGGTACAATAAGGCCTACGAAATAAGTTCGAACATTTTATCAAATTATGTCCCGAGTACGCTTTTTGCCCGACTTGGTTGTCCTCCTTGTCCCCGCTCATCAGGGTTAAAATAATGTCTACACTCAACGAGCTCGCCTGCACTTCTTACTTTAACTTAATTACTAAATAAGTTAAGGGCAATATAAAAAGGCTTACCATTTTCGTATCAAACCCCACCCTTGTAGCACAGAAACCAGCCTAGCCGGCTCCAATATCACAGGGCCATTGCGACAGAAACCTCTATGAACTTCCCGAAATCAGGCATTCAAAGCAAACTAAAACATTTTGCTGAGCTCTATCTCAAGCACCTCAACTCGCTTCTCCACCTCACTCCATGGGGAATGGTGTTCCAGGGAGACAACATCGAAGATGCCTACAGTCTCTGGCTAGATATTATGCATGCCATAGAGACTGAGTGCGTCCCAGCAGTCCGTCGGAGGAACAAAAGCCGTGCCCCCTGGAGCACGAAAGAAATCTTGCACCTAGCCCGCCAAAAACGTCAGCTGCTCGCCAGGGCCAAGAAAAGCAGATGTGCCGTACTACACTCAGCGCTGCCCATGCTGCACGAAGAGACCTGAAGATCCGGAAATCTCACCAGAAGTACGCCCTCAGTGTTGCAGAACGCGCTTTCAAGGAACCAAAGGTGTTTTTGGCATATGTAAGAAAACACAAAAGGAGTACACATGCATTAGACGCACTTTGCCCTCACTATCGCTGAGGGCAAAGCCCTCAGCGATACTGAGACTGCAGAACTTTTGAGCAGGCATTTCGCATGTCTGGACACTAGCCCTACTAGATCAAAAGCTCCCACTTTACCCAGTCTCGGATACCCAAGCTGATCAAGTCCCACCCACTCTGATCATAATCTCTATCAGCACATCCGACGTGGAGGAAGCCCTAACTCGGATGAAACCATTGCAGTCGCCAGGTCCAGACGGTATCCACCTTGCTCTTCTGAAAGCGAGCAGCAAACTCATCTCACCTATACTGGCACGTCTATTCCAGCAGTCTGGACACTGGAAGGGTTCCATGCACGTAGAAAATGGCATATATTACGCCTGTGTACAAGGGAAATGGAGCTCCAGCTCACAAGCTGGAATCATATCGGCCCATCTCTACCAGATTGGTGGTGTCATAAACCAGGCAATACAGAAGCACCTCGACAGCCATCTCTTGCTCTCGCCAGCATAGCATGGCTTTCGTCCCAGTAGAAGTAGCAAAACCTCACAGTAGTACACAGGATCAGCGAGGCTCGAGAGCGCAGTGTCATGCGAACTCGTACAGCTGGACTTTACAAAGGCCTTCGAGAAAGCTGACCACACCCTTTTATGGAAGAAACTTGCGCGAGCCGGTTTTCAGGATCGACTTCTACTTTGGCTACCGGACTTCATCTCCAGCAGACGTATGTACCACAACGGCACCCCCTCACAACCTCAATCTGTCATATCTGAAATCCCACAAGGCAGTGTTCTTGGCCCTACACTTTCTCTTTGTTTATCAACGATCTCATTCCCCATATAAACTCAACTACTGCGCTATATGCCGATGACCTTACACTCGTTAAACCGATCAAGTCGACCAAAGATTATGATGACCTTCAGCAAGACCTTGTCAGGGTACACATATGGGCCACCGTAAACAAATTACCCCTCAGTGCCTCTAAATCTAAACCAGTGCATTACACAACCCAGACAAAGGTGCCATGCCCCCTTCCCTCTCGAGGATCAACGACCAAGTTCTCAACCGCAGTGACATCAAAATACTCGCAGTAACCCTGGACACCTGGTTAACCTTCTCAAATCATGTTCATTCCATTGCAGCGCGTTCCCACCGTTTGCTGGGATTCATACAAGGCCTAAGACCCATCGTGATGGTGAAACTCTACACCACCCTTGTTCTGCCCATCTTAGAATACTCACCGATCTGGTACCCTCGATCCACGCCAGCACAAGAAATTCTGGAGCGGATCCAGCAGGAAGCCGCATACGGGGTCTACGCCCGGAGTTCCCTGACCCCTTGTCTCTAACCAAGAGACATTTCGACGAGCCAGCTATTTAGATTTTCAGGATGGACAAGCCTCGCTACAAGGAGACACATGGCCATCCCGAGACTTTTAGAAACATTCATTGGGCCAGGAATACCCCAAGATGACTACATGAGCACAGTCCCACGCAGGAACCTCCGTACCGGTCAACTGGAGCCACTGCTCGCAAGAACCAAGCGCCACGCAGGCTCGCGCCTTGTCCGCGCTGTACAACTATGCATTGAATGCCAACAACAATTGTCAGCATGCCCATTAGCGACAGACCTGAAATAGTGAGCTTTTGTCGCGAGGCTGGAGTACACCTACGATCACGCGAATAACCCTGCCCCATCTCTCCTGGCGCATCACTGCTCTGCCCTTCATTGTACCTCAGTGCACGTTATTCATTAACATAATTACCTCCTCCAGACAGGCGTCACAGGCATTATTGTACGGGCTACATGCCTTTCTGTGGCGCCTGCACTCACGAGCACAAATAAATAGCAATATCAATGCTACGTTGCACCATACATCGTAGCATGTAGCATGCATGATACAACGATACAATGGTTAGGATGTATGGATGTGTACATCCAATTCATCGGATGGATGGATAAATTGAGATCCCCAAGGAATGGAAAGCGGCTTGCACACCTGGCAACGTTCCTAAAACAAACAGTTCATCTACAATACTCCGGGCAAAATAATTCCTAGAACACCCCAAATTTCTATCACATTGTTTTGCTAGTAATTGTACGATAGGTAACTAATAAAGCATGCACGCAGTCTATATTGTTAGTATGTGTACCGTGATTCCGAGTTTTTCGGGCACATAGAAGAATGCTCCCGAAAAACGAGAGATTTGTCTCCCCACGAGGATGTCGGAACCGCAAAGAGATCCAGTAGTCGAATAGAAGGAATCGTCCGCGAAATGATATGAAGCAGCCAAAATGTACCGATATATATATTTATATATATATATATATTTTATTCGCTTCCAACAGCTATGTTTCATTTTCCCCCTTGGACAGCAGCATCAACAACCAGAAACCCATTCTTTGAAAGGGGAAAAAAAAACAAAACAAAAAAAAACGATGCAGTGACTTTTTTGCAGACAATATCGTGGGCCAACGAGGTGGTGTCACGCTATTTACATTTGTGGTGACAGGCACTGAAACGACAAAAAACGGAACACAGTACAATGACCCACCCCGCAACACTCCCTCCAAGCACGGGGGGGGGTGGCCGGCACGGCCAACTGGTGGCAGTACGTCCGAAGAGCGCGCCGCTGGCAGTGCACTGTAAAACTCGTTTGGGAAGTGCATACCTACGTTTCCTTCTTTCAAAAGCTCGGCTCTGGGTTCGAAGTAAATGCCGCGTACGGCGAAGGTGGAAACAAAATGCGGGTGAGCAGAAATAAGCTGCCAAGTGGTTTCCCCGAGCGTTTTCGAGGCCGGGTCCACGCGTGCATCCCAGCACCGATTTAGTGCTGCATCGGTACCACTGTTGGCGCCCAGCGTTGCGTCGTGTGTGTGAACAGGGCAGGGTCTTGCGCAGCGCCAATACAGCACCGATGCAACAGAAAGTCAGCACTGTGTCTATGGCGCCAAGTTAGCCCCTTGTTGTGCGAGTGAGCGGGCCTTCGTGAAAAGCTCCCTCCGACCTTCCAGACAAGCTACCTCGCAACTCTTGGCGTTCCGGCCTTCGTTTAAGCTCCACAGTAATCGAGGTCATTCTTGCGGCGCTCCCATTGGCCTTCTTTGAGCCGGACGGGCCTGAGATCACAAATGCAAACGCAAATCAAGCTGGGCGAGTCAAACATACTGCTATACAAATAGACCTAATGTGGTTAGGAAAAAGTCGCGTTTAAGATTTTGTTGGCTTTGGACCATTTTGTGGAAAGGAGGCATCCAGTCGGTCTCGGAAAGACTCGAGAGCTTCCGGTGCACGTAGAGACGTCGTCACACGACCAACCGGTGGACTTGCACGCACAACTCGGAAACGCCCGGACGTATTCACCGAAACGCTCAGAGACTATTTTTTTAGGCTGAATAGACTTATAAAAATATTCAGTTATCTCCAATTCCTGACCAAAACAGAGGAATGGGAATCTGATACACGAGATCACAGAGCAGCCCAACTCGAGCAAGGTTCGGTTTAATAGCAACGAGTGAAGAAAACATGCTCAGTTTCAGCGGACTAACGAAGAAGTTCCTCTTCTGGATCGAGTCAGGTCCCTCGCCGGAACCACTCAGTCTCCCGTATTCTTTGGTCAAGCATTTGTCGCACACTCTTCCGACGGTCGATGCACGCAAAATTCCCCGACGTTACCCCGCTTGAGAACGCTGCCCCTGGACAACCCTTTGTAAGCCTTCAACTTCCGTGCATGGCAGTGTAATCAGACCATTCTTGCCAGAAGAGGAAAATTGCACTATTTTCACCCCAATCTCCTTAATTCCCAAGCTAGAATTAACGAGTCGTTTCGATAAAGAAAATCATTGTCGTTGGTTTCCAGCAGTCTATACACAGGGCACAGCAACATTAAGTTGCCCCAAAAGGTTTCTTACATAAAAAAAGAAATTTCAGGAATTGCATTCTATGTGTAAGAAAGTTACAGGGTGACATACTCGTAAAAGAAGCACGGTTTCAGCCAACCACACATCACAATTGAGCTAACACCAGTCCAAAAATTGTTTCGCTAAAAAACCAGCTGAGGAACCAAGGAACACACCACAATTCTTTGAATTGAGAGCATTAGCAAGCTTGAGGCTACTCATCAGTCATTCAATACCAGAACTAGAAGCATTTCTTGTACTAAGCACAAACCATGATAACAGACAAAGCTGGTTTCCCCCAAAGCTTCCACACAAATATCGATACTCTAAAAAGTTGACAATTTTTCTACTCATCTCGGAAGAATTGCAAGATCCGACACAATCTGGGAAAAAAGTATCGTCTAAATGTGCTGGATTGAACTTTGAGTTCTGAGCACCATGGCAATCGCAAGAATTTTCCAAAAGCCATTTCTACGAGAGGATTTTTCAAACGTCTCAGGAGCCAAAGGGAACCCAGATCCTCCTTGCGCCCGTAGCCTTGGATCAAGCGTCTGAGAATCCACAGATTCTGCATGGAGTTGGATCGAAGCAAAGAATTCTCGATTTGTGTCAATTGCCTGCAGTTCACGGTCGAATCTGCCATCAGACGGCTCTCGACGGGCGAGACGCGGGAGGACGGCTGCACTTTTTAAAACACACTTCCTTAATAGCCTGGCTAGGACACGTACGTCACAAATGCACTTGTCCCCGAAACAAAAAAATAAAGGTGTATCGAGAGAAGCCACGTTGCAAACCTGCCATTGGCTGGAAGCGGGGCCACGCGCACTGCATGCATCTCCTCTGCGTCTTGGGCCTCCACGCGAAGAGAGAAGCGGAGGGGGGGATGGCTTGCGCGTTGCATCCGCGGCTCGGTGTAAATTGCGTCCCGCGGCATAGAGTTGTATACTTTTTATTTTTCGGGGTGCATTTTACGACGCACGTACCAAACGTCTTTTTTGGCAGTGCAGTGTTCCTTTAGAACCTGAGAGAGAGCGTGCGTGTGTGCACGGTCGTCGTTACTGAGAATCGGTACCAAATGAAGTCCCCGCGGTACGAGAGCTGCCGCAACGGGGATAACGACGGCATCCAAATGGACGCCTTCATAGACTCTGGAAAATGGGCATCCCGGCATTTGTACTCGACGTCGACAATATTGCTTCAGAGTGCTTCGCTGTTCCGCAAAACACTGGGGGGCAGCGCCTACCAAAAACCGAAACTGCCGAGTCGACAGAAATGACGACGGTGGATGCAGTTCCGACGAAAGAGTGCCGCCCTTATGTAGTGGTGGTTGGGAAAGTATGCCCTCTCCACCCGCACAGAGAAAACGACAAAGGAGGCCCTATTTCTGCCGCCAAAAGATCCGCTACCGAAAGTGGCGCCACGAGCAATCAAACTAATGTTGCGAGCAAGAATAACGTCCGCAGCGACTCAATTTAATGCGAGGTGCGCGCATGCAGCTTAGAGATTGCGTGCCAACTAAATGTTTTCCGATGCTACGTGCGTATGCCGGACCCGTTCGATAGATCATACACCGACGTTTCAAACTTTGTGCACAATATGCGCTCTAGTACGGTCTCACTTTTTACGCAAAATAATCCTTCATTTACTTTCACAAGGAGCGCGCAACGAGCCATCCTAGTCTACGGAGGTATGTGCGGGAAACGACGTATGATGCCATTCAGCCTCCAAACAAAGGATTTCTCAATGCGGTAAATGCCAGCTCGAAGCCCAAGTGAAAGCTTCGAAATCGTGTCCTTTGCACAATTCTTTCCAATGCCCGTTCACGTGGCGGCTTTCTGACTAGGTCGCAAGGACATCTCGCCTAGTCACTACCGAAAGCTGTCGGGGACCTTTGGCCATTTTTTTCGCATCATACCCATTCGACGAGTAGCTTCGCAGCGTGATGTACGAGGCAGATGTTCCAGCGACTGTACCGAAAATGAGGTAAGCGTAAACCAACTGCGCGAATGGGCCGTAGGATACCAAACGGTCGTCCGCCCCGCACGCCGCTGCTCGGCAACTTTCGTTGCGACTCCCGGTGCCCGAAGTTCCCGCAGGCTACAGAGAAAAGGGCCTCTCCTGGCGGGAAGCGTTTGCGCAACTGGGGCACAGGCGTCGCGAAGAAGCACTCTGCCCGTCTTGCGAAACGCCCGCGCAGTCGAGATCGGGACGGCTAAAGCCGGAGCCAAGACAAGTGCAGCTGGACCGCGACCCCAAACCTCTTTAAGCCGCCTCATTTCCTAACCCCGGCGCGGCATTGCAAACACAGAAATCCGGCTGTTCGCAGCTTCGCAAACGGACAGGAGCCTTTTCCGGGTGCCCCGCCGAGAATGCAACACCTACCTTACTTGCACGGTCGATCGATGCCGCTGCCAATGCCCCCGGAGAACAAATACTACAGCCTAAATGTCGCACTTTCCGAACACCCGTTTATGACGGGGCCCCGGCAAAGGACTCGTCCGAGTTGCCGCTCCACGAGGGGCTCCAATGTCCCCCACGCTAGCCAAAGAAAAGCCTGCCACACGCGAGATTAAGTAGGCCGCGGGTCTCCTTGGACCGGGCTCCTCGAAGTCGGGCGCCCCTAACTACACGTGTTTCTAGTCTGGAAACAATCTAAGCCTCAACCCACCCTCCCGCATCTGCAGCGAGGCTCCTGAACTACTCAGACGTGAGGCCGTCGGGAGGATCTTGCTCAAAGCGGTCGAGGGCTCCCCTGCGTCCGACAGCTCGAGAGCTCGACGGGCGGACGGCGTCGAGTCTCGGAATGCGTAAGAAAGAGGCGCCCGACGGCAAACGACGAAAGCAAACTAGGTCGGAGAAGAAACGTAACGAAACCTAACCCTACCACTTACCCGACTACGCGACCAGGACTTAGAATTACACCGGCGATGACTATGCGAGGTGATGGACTTCGAGAGAAGCGAATGCCGGCTGCTGTGTTGCCTAACTTTTCCTAAGCTACCACCTAACAATAATAAAACAAAGAAAAAACGATGCCTCGAAAAAAAAAAACTAATGTTGACAACGCGCAACGTCTTACGCCCGGTTCCCACCACAGCGGTGCTTTGTAGTCGGTCCGCATTGTGCACTGCGGAAGTGTCGTTTGACGAGAGCACGCGTCGAATGCGTTGCCACGGGAAGTTCCTTCTTCCGTCGAGCACCTCGGGAAGTACGCTCCGAGCGGGTCGCCACTCACACGCAGTACCACTCAACAAACAAGCACCATCCGGCAGTAACGAAAAAAAAAAAGTGGCGTAACAAATGACGCGCACATTAAAACAAGGAGGCCCAACGCGAGCACAAACACCCACGCACACACAAACACGCACTCGGGGAAGCCGGCGGCGGCGACACCGCAGAGAGTGGTCGCGCCGCAGTCGTCCTCGCAAGGTCCACGGCGGTATCGAGGTAGGCGCAGCCGGATCCTAGTTCGACGGAAGTCCTCAAAATGCCCGTCGTCCTCGTAGACCCTCGATCGGATTCCTGGCATCGTGCCTGCGCGAACCGGCAGTTGCGGCCCCGTCCGCTTCCCAGCAGGTGCACCGGCCGTGGCCAAGAAGCCGAAGCGGCGAGATTGCTGCACGCGTCCACGGACGCGAGCGACGCTGCCACTCCCCAAGAAGTCGGGCGCCACTGAGGCAACGCCGGCGTTGTCATCGAGGTGCCGCCCGGACCGAGTCGAAAACGGTGGGGGCTCCTTGCGGAGACGTCCACTCCACCTACGTCCTACCAAGTGCCCCCGGACTAAGGACGCCCCGAGCGTGCCGTAACGACGCTCGCGCGTCGAGCAAGCCGGACGATTTTGGGCTTCACAACCGACGTCTCGACCGGGAGCTCGTTCGGGAGCTTTCGCGCAACCGGATCCGGGCCGGCCTCCGCATTATTGCCGTTTCGGCTTTACGTGTTTTGTTGGAGCACCTTTTGCGTATAAAAAAATCCGGACCCCGGTAAAATAGCAAAATTTGTCGAATTAGTATCTTTGGCGACCCAGAGAGACACACGTCGACAGGCAAGCGTTAATTTTGGGAACTATTCCTAGTCGTCAACATTGCGTACCTTCCTTTTCTCGCGTAAAATAATAACTAAAAAATCTTTCCCGCGGCGAAAGAGTGTTACCCCGCATTATTTGTCAGCCCTTGGGAAATGGCATTTCTTGCGATTTCTAGCGAAGCAAAATCGGCTGATTTTACGGCCCCTCTTTTCAATTTAATGCTACGCCCAGTGGTGGCACTGACGAGTGTTGATTTGGAGCAGCTCTTGTAGCAGGAAAAAAATGGGGTTGGAGCAAAGATTCCGCTTTTGGAGCAGAGAAATATGAGCTTTCATGTAAAAAAATTTTGTACAATCTTTTTGAAAGTTAGCCCGTGGAAAATGTGCAGTGGTTGGAGTGTTGGGAAACTATTTAAACTGTCTTACCTACGGGGGACCCGGCCGCTAGGGATTTACTTAAACAGATCACCTCTTAGGAGTACCGATGGCGCCTTCAGCCGGTATTTGTACCGCGCTGCTCTCGCTCATAATTCCACCTGCTACTGTTTCGTAGAGTAGCTACTCTAACCGATGACAATGAATAGCGCTAGCTATTCATTGCCCTTGATGCGAGTATCATTCGCAGAAAAACTGATACTTTTCATTAGGCATGTGCAAATAATGGATTTGGGTATGAAGCAAATTTAAAGTGTAGAGTGTTTTTGGCCGAATATCTTTTAATCGAATGTTGAATAGTTGCTGCGAGCTATATTTATAGACTGTGGCCTCATTAAGTTCAACACCTACATTGGGATGGCAAGCAAAACGACAGATTTGACCTACGAAGGAGGACAGCCTTACCTAATTGAGGGTCTTTATAAATATTCTTGGTACAATATGCAAATGTTTTCTTCGATTCCGAATTAAAAAAAAAAGAAGAAACATGCACAAATAATGATGACAGGTTCTTAGAACATTGCTGCCTAACATATACTCGGGCATAATAGCCACAGTTAAATTTTGAAGATTTTACAGTCTAAGCTCGTTATAATAGACCTTGATTTTGACCAAGATTTCGGTCTGTTGTAAGAGGAGTATATTGTACGCAGACATGAAGTTGAGTCAGTAATATGTAGAGGAAAACCAACCGAACTTCACAAACCGGTATGTTATATCCAAATGTCTGTTGTAATCAGGTCTGTTGTAATGAGCTTTGACTGTACTGCGATGTAATTATCAACAATCACGAGGCTTCCTTTTTTTTTTTTAATGCATTAGGCGCACGTGTGCACCAGGCCACTTTGAAGATGCATTTTTCGTCTAAGTGCGCGGCTCCGTTGCAGCGAAGGGAATTGTGAGATTGCGGTGTTAGCTATGGGGGTGTTGGTTCTCCACAGTGCACCAATGCTCGGGGAGAAGCGCACTCGAGGGGGCTAACCTGCCGCGATCAATGCTTTGAAAAGTATGAATATCGCGGTTAATTTTGGAGAGGATATTCAATAGTGTATTATTCGAAACTACTATTTGAAAATTTAAATATTCGCGCAACCCTACTCTTCGCACGTAGTTCTCGGGCATCCGAAAAAGCAACGACTGTACTTTCTTCATTTTCAGCAATATTGCCAACAATGCGACGTACCAGACACTTTGTTTCTTTTTCGAGCCCTTTTGGCGCAGACACGGCACAAACTGGGCGCAAATACAGCCTTTGGATCAGCCTGTAGCAGGTTGTCTGTTCCGGCCCAGTTGGGTGCAAATGGCACGGCAGTTCCACCACTGGCTATGCCCCACGCGTGAGCAACAACCCATTTTATTTGTTCACGCCCTTAACATCCGAAAAAAAAAAAAAAAAAAAAAAATCCAAACTATCATTAGATTTAGGAAAAGGAGCACAATAAATGGCGAAATCACGATGAGACGGCATTTCCTAACGAAGAAGGGTGTCGGTCACAAGCTTAGGCCAACGCCCGACACGAGGCGCCAGACAACCAGGGTTCCCAGCTAGGTTGCAGGCGGGGCCCAACGCGACATCCGGGAAGGCGGTCCCAGCAACGGGGGGGACGCCGAGCTCTAGGAGCGCCTCGAGGGGACCGTCCGGGGGCCACGGTAATGCGGGGACGGCACTCGAGACAAGGTTTAGGACCCCGTTCGCGGCCATGGCCAGAACGAATCTGCCGAAAGGACGTAGAAACGGTCGTGGGACAGCGTCCGGGATGGTTACGGCGGCAATGCGAGACAATCGCGCCGGAGACTTCGTCCGAGGTCGGACGAAAGAGCCGGTCGCGGAGGAAGGGAACGGCGACCGAAACCCGACGGGAGACGGCTTCGGGGGCAGCTTGGAGGACGGCGCGGAGGGAAGGACCGGCGGCCCCGACGACGCCGGGGACTCTGTGGCGACCCTCACCGCACGAGGGCGTGCGACTCGAGCATCTCGACGAAGAGCTTGTTCATGGGCACCGTGCCGTCCCGGCGCACGGCGTTCCAGAAGCGGCGCACCACCGCGTCCAGCTGGCGCAGCAGGGGCAGGCAGAGCAGGAGCCGGCCACAGTGCTGCTGGGCGCCGGGCGTCGGGGCAGCCGTGGTGGACACCGGGGTGGAGGAGGGAGAGGAGGCCGACCCTGAGGAGCACGGGGGGCTGCGCTGGGCCGCCACACAGTCGTGCAGCCCCTGCAGCACCGCCTCCCGCAGCTTGTGCACTGAGGCCCCATCCTCCAGCTGGATGTCTGCAAAGACACCACGAGTCTAATGCCGCCCAAGAAGCCCAACAGCGTCTCTCTCTGGAGCGACGTGGCTCACCGGCATTGGTGAGCAGCAGGGCCTTGAGGGCGAGGAACTCTCCCGGGAGACGGAGAGTGCCTCCAGGCGGCGCACCAGCTGGGCCAGGTGCAGGAACAGCTCCTCCGCCTGGCACTCCTGGGCCTGCCGCTCGTCCAGCACCAGGTCCGAGGCAAACACAAGCCGCACGGGGCCGCTCGGCTGGCACGACCTGCATCAAAGGAATGCCACCATGCAGCTCCACTGCCACAAATCTCGGGACCAGTTCGGCCGGTGCGGCACCGACGCCGGGGTAGCCCGCCGGTTTTCGGAGCTACCCGGACTAATTAGAATTTGCCGTCCTTGCTGTCGCTCGTCTCGTCGCTCGCTAAATCGCTTACATGTGATGCGGTCCAGCCCTAATCGAGCAGTCTAAAAAAGTGAATTCGAACAAATAAACCTTTGTATTGGCACTTTATATATTAAATGGGTGGAGAAACAGGTTGGTAGTTTGCTGGACGATGCTTCCGCTCTTTGTGATCAGATAATTTTGTACTTTTGAGTGGCCCGCGTCGCACGATGGCCTGTGCAGAGGGCACTGTCCACGTCCGTGAACGTTTTTAGTGTCACGACAGTATCAGTTAAGTCGCCTATAAACGAAACTATAAACAAAGAACAGCGGCGGACATCGAAGCGGTACCCAGACGTTTATGCGGCCACGATCCCTTCATGGATTTGACAGGCTTCGCGGAGGCACGGCACAAAACAAATGTCCGAGCCATTGATGCAGACAATGAAGTTAACCCCTTAATGGTTTGTGACTAGCTTAGCTTGTCACAAGTCATCTGTCATTTTTCTTTTATGACGAGTTCGCCTTATCATGCGTTTTTCAGCGCTGTATCACGGGATCAGCTTGCCAAACGTAGTTTCTTCCTCCCCATTCTAGATGATGCAAGGTCACAATCATTGTCATTTTTAAAATCTGATTAGAAAATTCCGCTTAGTTTTGGTATCGTGTCCGAAACAAGCCTAGTTAGGCGCTACAAAAACCGTTGCTATCATAATTGTATTTAATTCAACTTAAAAGCTTGTTTCGTGGCAGCCAAAACCAGTATACAGTCACCAACCGATTTTTCGGACTTCGCAGAGACCAAAAAAAAACGTCCGAATAATAGAGCAGTCAGAAAAATCATCAGATTAAAAAACTTGCCTTTATTACGTCTAAGCGAGCTTAAAAAAGCCGTAAATACTGCCTCAATTCAGGCTACACCTGCGCACCTTGTTTCAGGTAACGCCTCCGTTTGCGTTTGACGACTTTCTATTAGCTTGAGAATTGCTGCCTTCTTTTCTAGAGTTATGGTCGAGTACTTTCTGCGCTTCCTAGCGACAGATCGCGGCGGCGGAAGAACAGATGGGGCAATGACGTCTGAGCCAGCGCGGTCCGAAAACACGATTCACCGAGACGAGATTGAGACGAGAGGTGCAAGTCCACGACTGCAATGGCGAATGGACAAAGCAAAATGGTAACTATGATGATGATAATGACGCGCAGCTAGAGAAAAAGTGTCACCTAGCGGTAGGACTTAGCAGTACTCAAATAGCGCTGACAAGCCAAGCCAATCCACGTGCAGCCAACATAGAATCAAAAATGGCCGCTTCTCGGTGGTGCTTCCAGCTGATCAGTCGCGACAATTTTGTCCGAAAAATCGAACTTTCCGACTTCAAGCTGTCTGAAACATCGTTCGTGAATATGCACTGTTTCTATCTGGTGTGTCACGGTTCCTACCTTTAGGTCCAAAATATCGAACCAGTCAGAATTATCGCCATCCGAAAAATCGGTCGGCGACTGTAGTTTCGCTTTCTTGCAATATGAAACTGGGCTACACTGGCAAATGAAAAATGACATTGAGTGTGCGGTGTGGTGAGGCAGAATTTTCAAATTCCATGAATGATGCTGGTAACAGTGACGACAAAGTTGATTTTGTGTCTTGCTCGTCAAGTGATGAGGAGAACAGCGATGCCCCTCTTGATTTGTAACTGCCTTTTCAAAGAAACTTGCGCAAAAAAGAGGCGATGATTCCGATTAAAGCATCAATCGAGCTTCTGTATCGCATGGACAGCGCCCCCTGGCATAGGACATGCATAGAAAAGGTGTCGACTAAGTCGCATTCGTGTAAATGTGACTTAACGCGGCATGTCTGTTTGCCGATTTCATGACCATTTCACAAGTCGCGCGCCCTGTCGAATTGGTCGCAGCGGGATTAGACTCGCGTATAGAAAGACTGGCAAACAATCTTCCGAGAGAGGAGAGGTCCGCCCACCTGTAGGCCAGTGCCAGGGAGAGGATCTCGGCCCAGGTGGTCTGCAGCAGCCGCATCTGGTCGTTCAGCGTCAGGTCCGTGAAGCCTGGCCAGAGAGACGCCGGCGAGTTACGCACCAGAGGGGGCTCGGCCACTCTAAGAAGTCTGGAGGAGAGATTCGACGCCAGAAGCTCGCTGCCAGAGCGTGCAACCCCGCATCGCGTCCGAGTTTGAGTAATGGACGACGCGTCGTGGCCGGATTCTGACGGGCGTTGCAATCCGACCGCGGTATTAAGCGCCGCGCTCTAGTTTTAGACGTCGATACGTATCGCTATTTGGCCGGCAGAAAGCTTGGCACGAGTGCACTCCGCCGAACCGAGACATTCCTCGAGACTTCTTCAAATGTTGTTAGACATACTAAATCGTGCCCCAGTTGGCTTGCCTTAAGTAAAGGGGCAGCGCCATAAATAAGCTATGAAACATGGGCTGGAGCGGTGAAAATAACGTGCGAGGCACTCTCGGCGCTTCAGGCAAGCTTAAAACTCGCGCCCGTCATTTTGTGCCGAGGTATCGGTCGCACCGACGAGCCCCACCTCTGCAGGCACCTCCCGACACTGCTCGAACGTCGGACCGGTAGTTAGTGCCGGCGCAACGGAACGCAAAAGGAAACGAGAAATGGATTGCTCGTTGCCCCCCCGTTATACCAAACGTCGGGCCAACGCGAGTCGGACGCGGAAGCCGAGCCACGAACGCGCTCGTGCCTGAAATTGCGGTGGAGTGTCCCAACCTCGCTGCCGACGGCCTGCCGTGGGCATCGCGGGATTTTCACCCCTCTAGACCACATTTAGTCGGGCTAGCTGTACATTTGAACAAATGCACAAAGCGCAACATTGGTGGTGCGAATGAGAGATCCCAGGTTTTCAACGTGAAACATTCTTTGGCTAGTTGCTCCGGATTTCGTGAAGCCCGTTTAAGTTGAGCCAGATTAAGCGAAGCAGGATTTCGTGAAGCCGTGGCCCGTGACGTCGCGTGACTTCAGTTTCCTGCTAGATTTAGCGGGGAAAATGATGTCGCGGCTTCATCTCACGTGACCTATAACACAAATACAGTGTCCGCACTAAATTACCAGAAAAATTTATGTCACGCGGCCTATACTCAAATTCAATTTCCCCGCAAGATGTGGCGGGAAAATTGACATCGCGTGACATACACGTAAGTTCAGTTTCCCCGCTAAATTCGGAGGAAAAATTTGTGTCACGTGACCTATACTGAAATTCTGTTTCTCCGCTAGATTTAGCACAAAACTTTCCGCAGGTTGCGCGACGTTACCAGATAAATTTAGCGGTAAAACTGACACGTGACTGCCTGAAGCCCATCATTCCCCATACTGCGTGGACACAGGCTCAGAGTATCGCGTTTGGGATGCAAGAACAGTTCACGTATCCAACACAATTGCCTCGCAATTTGCCACCGAATTTTTTGTTTATTTCTTCCAATCCAAGGGCAGTCATCAACGCTTCTAGCGCGGTAGAAAGTGCTCGTTTGAGGCACAAACCTTCCCACCGATACTCTTCCAACGTTAAATACGAAAAAGCGCCGACGTCCCATGCGCGTTAACAGTGTTGCGCAGTGTACCTTTTACGTTAAATTCTGTACCAATTCCACCGGTTACTTCATTTTTTTTTTCTCCACATAGCACCTTCCTAATCAAACATCAAAATTGGCAAACCGACTCTAAGCTAAGCCAAGTTTTTTTTCTTGGCGCGCGCATTTTAAGAAGAGTCAAGTTGAATCTCTGGGTTCCCCTTTCTCTCCAGACTAGTTTCCGAGCAGATATTGGTACCTGCACGCAAGCCGAGTCGCCCGCAACGTGCGTCGCGCAACGCCACGTCTCTCGCCGTCGAGAAAGGAAAGTTTGTGGACCGATGCCGATTGGGGTTGCGACAACAGACATTTCTGGGAAGCTGCGGAGCAGCACCCACCGGGATCTGCTTGGCCCAGCTGATGGTGGCCACCAGCTCCCGTCCACCAGCTCGCTCAGCACCCCGACCGTCTTGAGCCGGTCCCCCAGGGCGGAGGACGAGTGGGCCAGCAGGGCTCCGGCTCACAGTGCACCAGTGCAGAGATTATCACATTGTCTGCAATACAGTGGGCCCCCCCCCAGCAATTAGGGCCACCTTCCAAATCTCACACACCCACAATGCAAGTAAAAGACCCGTTTTCCAGACGGCCCGGATCCCCGTCTAGATCCTCCCTGGATCGACTCTGCCTCGGGCTGTGGCCGACGGCTAATGGCGAACGATTGAAATGCTCGCTTCTCTTCCCCTAATTACGACGTAAAGAAAGAATGTTAATTTTTACAGAGCAGCTCTTAGGCTGCCCGTTTCCAGCTTGAGCGGCGTTGCTGTCGGCATAACCAAGCGTTGCATTATAGGACATTTCCCATAATGACGTCACACGTGACGTCACAAGGGCCACTTATGAAGGCCATGACGAAGGTCACGACCTTCACTCGTAGAGGTCACGACCTTCACAAGTGACGTGGGTCACGAGGGAGGGAGGGGGAGGAGGAGCGGGAAGAGAGGAGGAGGGGAGGGGGAGGAGAGGAGGGGCATATCCTCCTCCCCGTACCATCCCCTACTCCTCCTCAAGAGCTGCGCTCTAATTCGGCATTACAGGGAGTTATAAATGTCTTTCATTTTTTTTTACTTTTTACTTAAGAACGATGACACCGAAGATCTGAGGTCACCGGACAATCTTGCAGTGAATACTAGGGAAGTGCCCATAAAAAAATGAAAGCCGTTTACAACTCCCTGTAACGCCGAATTGGAGCGCAGCTCTTGAGGAAGAGGAGGGAAGGGTACTGAGGGGAGGGTATACCCCGTCTCCCTTCTCCTCCCTTGCGATCCTGCCTCCTACTCCTCCTCCTCTCTTCCCCTCATCCTCCTCCTCCACCCCCTCCTTCTTTTTCACCTCCTCCTCATCCTTCCTTCTCGTCCCCTCACGGGGGTCACGTGACCTCGGGGGGGGGGGCTGTCACGTGACCTGAAGGGTCACGTGACCAGGGGCGGTCACATGGCTTGGGGGGTCACGTGACCTGGGGCGGTCACGTGACCACCCCAGGTTGCCCCAGGTTGACTCAGGTTGCATGCAACGCGCGGTTACGCCGACAGCGACGCCGA
This sequence comes from Ixodes persulcatus, assembly GCA_013358835.2. Classification (NCBI taxonomy): domain Eukaryota; kingdom Metazoa; phylum Arthropoda; class Arachnida; order Ixodida; family Ixodidae; genus Ixodes; species Ixodes persulcatus. The sequence continues at coordinate 269,570 of JABSTQ010009411.1, forward strand.
CGCCGCTCAAGCCGGAAACGGGCGCCTAAGAGCTGCGCTCTAAAAGGCATCCCTAGTGTATATATGAAATGATGGTGCATTCATTCGTTCGTGCTTTTGCTCGCGCATTGCGAATGCCACTGTGCTTCTAAATGCGGCTCTTTGCCTTCAGTGGGGCATCTCATATGGCAAAGATTTCGCCTTCCATTGTTTTTTAGCTGCACCAATATGTTCGTTCAGCGGGGATGTTATACGTGTTATGTAACAATCCCGCCCCTTCCGTAAAAAAGTTATGGCGTTTCGTGTTGTTCACTCACGGTGCATCTTTATTACGTTTCCAAAGTATTTGTGCCAGACACTGCTCGAGTAAGAAAAAAAGTTACGGACATTTACGCTCTGTAATGCGAAAGTAGAGCGCAGCTCTCCAAGTATTTTTATTTCGCGATATGCCGTGGTAGAGAATTTGAGACAAATATATATATACTATATTGATGTTTTGATCGATCATGTTTGTTCGAGGGTAGGCAAAAGAGGACAAAGAGGTTACGGTGGGGGCCCCAGAATGCAACGCACGCGGCGTTTGTTTGTTTTAACGTGAAACATTCTTTGGCTAGTTGCTCCGGATTTCGTGAAGCCGTGGCCTGCGACTTCAAACGACGTCAGTTTCACCACTAAATTTAGCGGGAAAATTGACGCCACATGACCTCACACCAATTCAGTTTCCCCGCTAAATTTAGTGAGGAAAAGGACCCCACATCACTTTGTGTCACATGACCTATACACAAATTCAGCCTCCCCGCTAAATCTAGCGGGAAATTGAATCGGTCTAAAGGTCTGCGACGTCCCATAATGCAAAGCGCGTGGTTACACTGATGCAGACGCCGCTGTACGCGGGAGTGGGTGCCTAAAAGCTGCGCTCCAAAAAGAAGAACCAACATTTGAGTGAGTAGCACAAAGCGGTTCTGAAAGAGAACCCCGACGTGGATCCCACGTTTTTTTTTGCAAGTGGGGCCCACTTGGGAAGCCCCTGGGCAGCCTTGGGGGGCTTAGGTGGGCAACCCCCATCAGGTCTCCCTGGGGAGCCCCATCTTGTTCGGGTCATCATTTCTTTACAGCGAGTGCAGTTCATCCCAAATTGAACGTGCCTCACTTGCCCCATGCGCATACTACGAAAACTATTACCAGTTTGATACATCAATAAAACGCTTTGAGCACAATCATGGAAAATTGGGCATTTCAAGTGTACGAAATGGAACAAAAAACTGTATGTTTCTATATAAATAAAATCCAGTTAGACAGGTAGTCGGATACATGCCAGTTTAAGCCGGCTACAGACACCGGTTTTAGAAACAGATCCCCATTCCAACGGGCATGTTTGGAATTTACCCTCCAATTCGGCGCTCCGCGTAAAAAATTCCACCCAGCATAAAACCACCTTCTCGACATACTGCAAAAATTAAAGTTTTGCGAGACAAATTTTTTTTCTCGCGCTTAAAATTACAATTTTTGGCAATTTAGTATCGAGTCAAAGCAGGGTGTCTAGCAAAATATTATTTTGAAATTCCCTGACTTTTTCAGGTTTTCCCTGACAATTCCAGGTGAAGTTCCCTGACCACTGTAGAGGAGGTTAAGTATATAAGACCATTACAACACAAGGCATTGAGCATTGAGCACTGTGAGGGTCATTTTGCGCGGGATTAATCCAACTTGCATATTCCGAAATATTCAAATTCGTCCACCACGAAGAAGCGAGCACTTTCTTGCCGCCGACATCATCAGTGAAGAGGACACATCCGGAAACACGATAAAAACACAACGCTCAATCACACACGTCAATAACCGAATGGCAGCGTGACCGCATGGCCGCCAGATCCACACTTTCGGCTTAAGGTTTGGATTAAATTGGGGTCTACGACTTTCCCATTTGTTACTAAATCTAGTAGCTCTAACTGAATCTAGGCTAGTGTCGCACCCTCAATCACATTCAATCCAATCTCAGGTGTGGACTGGATTTGTCGGCTCTTCCCTTTGCATCGGGTAGCATACTCTACATTGGGTGAGCAGAGCCTGCGCTCCGCTCTAAGCAGAATTTATTGCCTATTTTTCTGCCCCCAAGTCGTCGAGCCTTTACCCAGGGAACTCGATGGCGTTTCCGGCTCATTTTTCCTGACAGGGCTCGCTTTTTGACAATATCCCCGATTTTTCCCGGTAATAAAACTTTTCCTGACAATTCCTGGTTTCCCGGTCGCTAGACACCCTAAAGTCAATCTCCTACGCTGCATGTCCAAAATGTCCAGTAAATATCGGCAATATGAGTGTAAAAGCCACTTTGAGACCGGTAGTCCAAGCTGGGCCTGGCCACACTTTTGCCCCCTTGGAACCCATGTTTCGTTATGACCAAAGTGGGACCCAGGGGGCATTGCACGGGCAGCCAATTGGGCATGCGCGGTACGACTTGTTATTATCCGAGTGCATCCCATTAGAGTTCAAGAAGAGTGGTTGTTTGGGCGAGTTGGTTTGACATCTTATACAATCTTGTGCGCAGCAAGGACGAGGACAAAAGAAGAGAACAGGACACATCAAGGCGCCTTGTTGTGTCCTGTTCTCTTCTTTTGTCCTCGTCCTTGCTGCGCACAAAATTGTACAAGGCATCCCATTAGCGTAATATTCTGCCAGTGTTCGTATTTAGTCTCATTCAATCGATATCAGTCATTTACTTCGGCTTTTGACCACAATTATCCTTCGAATGAGTCCAATGCTGAAAACGCACGCGCAATCTACCTTTTGTCAACGAGTACACATTCCATCCAAATACGAATCCAAAAGTTGCCAAGCACTTACAGCATCCGGACAGCTGTCAGTTCACCGTTATTGTTCAAAACTTACTAAGAACGTAGACCGTAACAACGCCTACGACCCGCGACTGTTCCAAACCGGAAAGCAGACGCCGGCCACACGACGTCATTTACTCCGTCTTATCCGTTGTTGCCTACCCGTCGGACAAGGGTAGCACGAGACTCCGGTGTGAACAACCCACTTCTCCAACATTCCAACATGGAGCAAGTTTTGAACTGCAGTGATAACAAACCTTCAGAGTCGGATCGAGTAAGTTTCCCAAGGCAGCCTTTCGAGTCTTTTATTCGTGCCTACTTACGCGGCAACTCGTCCAGCAACATATAGGGTGACCCAAGTCACCAGGCGCGATCTAAAATGGACCGTTAAAACTCGACACCTGCACGTAGCAATCTGAACTTTTCGTCAAAGCTGTATTTCACAGGTCGGTTTTTTTCTCGTAAAATAACAAAGCGTAGCTCTCTTTTAGTAAAGAATAGGGCCAAGAAACTTGCCAGGGTCTACGGCGGGCGGCGACGCAGACGACCAAGTCCAGTAGCGGGGTCTGTTTGGCGTTCGTATTGATAGATGGCATCGGGAGCAGCGTACGAAGGTGCAGCCGACCAGCGAAAGAAAGCAGACGACTCGCAGACGAAATCTGTTAGCAGCAAAAGCGCCGTCGTTATGCAGACACGTTTTTTCTACTTCAAGTTTTGCTTTTATTGTTTGCAATTATTTTTTAACCAAAGGTAAATTTCAAAAATATTATGTTCATTTTAATAAACCACGGTGGTTGCAAGCCGTCGCAATAAGGAGGTAGCACCATCTATCAATACGAACGCCAAACACACCCCGCTACTAGACCCCTGTCGTATGCGTTGCCGCCCGCCGTAGACCCTGGCAAGTTTCTTGGCCCTATTTTTTACGGAAAGGGAGCTACGCTTTGTAATTTTACAAAAAAAAACCGACCTGTGAAATACAGCTTTGACGAAAAGTTTAAATTGCTACATACAGGCGTCAACTTTTACGGTCCATTTTAGATCGAGCCTGGTGACTTGGGTCACTCTATACCAGGCACGTAGCCAGGATTTTGTTTCGGGGGTGGGGGGGGGGGGGGGGAGGCCGCCCATGACAAAATGCTGTACGAGGGGGAGGAGGGAGAGGAGGCCCCAGCAAAATATAAGATTTTGGGGGGGGCCCGGGCCCCATGGGCCCCCCCCCTGGATACGTGCCTGCTCTATACTTTGCTAGCCAAGAGGGGGCCACAAGAGCGTGTCCATCGAGGGTTCTGCTCGGGAAAGAGGTAGGACCACCGAGGCTATGACGCCTCGACACGTCGTCCACTTTCTCAAACGTGGTCCCTTCATTTTTGCCCGATGACGTCAACAAAATGTCACCCCGTTGCTGTTCCTGGCCGTGTCGCAGCAATGGTGCCCCATGTGCCTGCCGCGACAATCCACGCGAGCTTCGGCAGTGGGGAGTTGGGACTCCGCAATGAGGGCGATGCTCCTTCCTACTTTTTGCCGGGACTTCCAACGCCAACTGCCAGGATTGCGACAACGAGGCACGTGGGCTTCCGCGGCATTGCTCGTCGCCACTTCGGGACCCACGTACGGTGGGGAAGGACGCTAAGGGGTGAAGACGCCCTCCAGGCACTGTAGCGGTGACCTTCCGGGGGAAGAGGGGGTCCAAGCGAAAGTGCCCCGAAAAGTGCAATCGGTTGCGCGTGCCACCGGCTTTATTACCGCTTTACTACTTTATAAATTTCCTATTTCCCCCGTCGAGCAGAATGGCCCGACATTTCCGTCCGGTCGAGCCAGTATTGAAGCGGGCAGACTCTCTTCCCAGCGTGGCAGTCGGAGAGAGTCGGACGATGGAGCGAGGGGGTGGGCAACGCCCGGGCGCCCTGCACCCCGAGGGTGTCTGGCCGGAGGCCCCATGGGGCACCGGAGTCCGGACATACCTTCCAGGGAGACCTTCTTGGGCGTCAACGGCTGGATGTGGTATGGGCCGTCCGGGTTCCGCCGGTACTTCTGACGACCGCCTCGAACCCTGTCTAGCCGAACCCCTGAAAGGACAAGCGGGAGTCGAACCTTTACCAAGATTCCTCCACTCGTGCAGCACCGGGGCGCTACAATGACCAGGACCTCTGTGACCCCAGACTACGCTACTAGACCAAAAAGTATCCTTCCTTACCCATGGATCAATCAATCGAATGTACCGCTTTGTTTAAATTCCAGCTGGCCTCCATTGAAAGACTTAAAAAAGCCTATTTTTATTAACTTGGAACTGCTTACGGGGCAATATTTAACCGAAGGACTACAGAATCACGTGGGAAGGCCACTTTCAGTGATGTGATTGGCCTAAGCCATTTTGCAGCACCTCTTGGAGCAGCCAAAACAGTGTAATAGAGCAGCAAAAGTGGCCTTTGGAGCAGCCAGAACAGTGCTCTGGAGCAGCCAGAACAGTGCTTTGGAGCAGCAAACGTGCCTTTTGGAGCAGCCAAAACAGCGTTTCGGAGCAGCAAAAGTGGCTTTTAAAGCAAAACTTCTTAGAAAATTTTTTTTGTTGTTTTAAGTGCTGGACAAATGAAGGGCACTTTGTGCTGTGTTGTGACGGAACTCGCTTTTTGTGTTTTTACTGCTGAAACATCCCACAAGTGTACAGTGTTGTAGGCGTTGCTGAGCCATTTCGAAAAGAACGCTTGCCACAGTTTTACTGGTTCCCGACGTGCCAGATTTTCCTCAAAAGTAAGCAAACGTAAAACAATGAATTGCAAGAGTCTTGGCTGGTGCCTCTGTCGTGCAGTCATGTTCACATGCACATGAGGGCAACATCAGCAGGCTTGCAGTGGTACGTGCTTCATCGCGCAAGCGGAGACAACGGCTGTTCAATCGAAATCGGAACAATGCCACTTCGCTCCGTCGCCAACTGGTTCCCAAAATAGTATGCAAAATGTAAGTGTCCAGCGTACGACAAAACAACACTCCAGCGGCGCGGGCTTGCCAGACCGGCAGGTGATGTACAAGCTCAACACACAGGAGAAAATAAAATGAGCGCATCGATGCAAGACATCACGAGCCAGGGTAAAAAATTTCTTGAAGCGCTTTCTGCAACTACTGAACTCGAGACAAACAAGCGCGATGTGCGGGTTCAGCGTGCAGACATTGCCTTCATTGCTTTTTAGCTCACTTCACCAACTTCCTTTCGCGGCAGACTTTTCACGTACCGGTTTCCCTCTCAAAAGAAAGCCCACCGAGAGAAACCTAGGTAATCATTATTTCGACAAGCAGTCTTTGAATTAAAGAGACACTTCAACGAAATTTGAAAAACACCCGTTGTGTTCAGAAATAGGCTGAATATGATCCACGATATCCGTAAATGATAATTGCACGTTTGTATTTTGAGCCTGATCGCTATATTTTTGGTTATAAACGGCCCACTCTGGCAAGCGCTCAGAGAGCAGCCAGCGGAGAGCACGTGACATTCGCCGCAATCGTGACGTAGTTCGTCTTGGGACGAGCAAAGCTACGGCGAGGCTGACGTCGAGAGGAGGGCCTAGTCGTTCCAGCCACCGAAGCGGCTGCTTTTGTACGAATTTTGAGTGACGGGTTAATCTTCTATAATCTTGTAGAGGGACAATAGCGACTTCTGCGACACACAAAAGGGGAGTTCCTCCTTCCCCTCTTCTCTCGTCGTGGCCGGAGGCGAGACACTCACCATCACTAGCTGTCAAGGTTCCTAGACGGGCATTACAAGCGAGGCGTTAGCGACATCCACCAGGTGCTCTTTGCTAATCGTTTAATTCGTTTTAAAATTCCTTTTCGAGACTTTTTCAACAAGAGATTGATGTGTCTGATGCGATAGTGCTCCCTTGAGCACGAATAGACCAAGAGATTAGCGCCGAAATTTCGTTGTAGTATCCCTTTAAAGAGGGATTTTTGTAGTAGAGTATGATTTAAACAAGGACAGGAATGTCGATGAACAAGTTTAGAAAGCACCATATCTGCAGCGACGTGGGGACGGCAACACCCAACGTCGTGCGACCAGCGTTTCAGCTCACAAAGCCTCTCTCGCCGCGCAAAAATGTGGTTTTGTTTCACAGCATGACGGCATGTCTGGCACCCGGCACACTAGCGTCGGAGCGTCCGCACACGCCCGCGTCTATCGTTGAAAAAGTTTAAAAAAGACGCGAGACGAGATTCCTGAGACGACGAGGCGCGAAACGCGAGACGGCGGCAAAAACCATGCAAGACCGGATGGATGCAGGGTACTTCATGTCAGGCGGCCGCTTGCACCACCTAGCTCACGCATGCTCAGTTACGTTCTTAGTTTAGTTTCGGTTTTGAAAGGCGACCGATATTGGTCCTTTCGCGCAGGCTTGGCGCAGATTACCCATATTTTGGCAAAATGTAGCAGGGTTAGCCCCTTGGCACAGTTTGGCACAATTGGCACAGCATTCACATCACTGCACTTTGCAAACACTTTGGAAAGAGGACTTGCAAACGGAAAACATGAGGGAGATAACCTTACAGCCTCCCATTGAACCCCGCCATTTACCGTCGCACCACAGACCCCTACAACAATTTGTGGCCCCATCAAAATTTAGGAGGCCTTCGGGCACAGAGCACTAAGGGGTTCTCACTAAAGGTCGCTTCGCACATTTGCGTACGAGCGTGCGCTTACAACGAGAAGAGTTACACTGTTACCATCTGTCAGGTGGCCCTGAAATACTTACCATCCACATCATCCTTGACGCATCACTCTTGCGTCACCCCCTCGAAACAATTCTCACAATTCTCGTAGATTCCTTTTGATCTCGCGAGTACAGCCAAATCTTCCGGGGCAATAATGTGGCGCCAGTGTAAGCGGTCATGGGCGAGCCCCCTCAAAAGCAAATGCAAGCCCACACTCTGCTCGTTCATCTTGGGGGTGCCAAAACAACCAAAGACATTCATTTAGGCCAGCCAAACATTTCACAACCTAAAAGAAAAATCTCGGCTCTTCCCCACAAAAACTAGCGTCCAATCGCGGGCACCTCGGCTGGAATGGAAGCCCGCCGACGAAGAATCCAGAGTTGGTGCCTTGCCTCGGAAAAAAGAACTAATCCAAACAACCTCGTTAAAGACGATAATTGAAGAGGCACTGAAAGGTCAAAATCTTTTCTTTTATTATCCGAAATATAGAGAACGGTGCCTGGACATTACCCTCAAATTCAAAACATGGGAACTCAGTATATGTGAAGTAAAAAAACAATTTCCCAAAGCCGAATTCGAAGTTCTTGCGCGATCCGCGATAGTGCAGCGACGTCAAAGATTGAGTCGTCCTGCAACTCAAGTTTTTCTCACGCCTCCGAACCCGTCCCGAACCGAAGTGTCGCGTTCGCCCGCGTCCCACAATCAGCCGCTCTCCTCCGTGCGTGCCGCCTATCGCTGCGAGTAGATGACGCTTCACTTTCGAGTTTGAGGTTCTTTTAAAGCTCTTTCAGCGATCTCAAACTCTTTGAAACGGCACGAGGTCGAAGAGAATGCGCAGTGAACTTTTGTGAGCGACGTGAGGGCCCATGTCGCGCCGGTTCTTCGTCAACGACAGCCCCGGCGAAGTCGCAACCGAGACTACGGTATGCAGACGCCAAACCCAGGAGGTTTGACCGCTTGACGCTTTCCTATTCGAAGTCAGGTCGTTGGGCACCTAAAAAAAGAGAACTTCGTCCGATTCCCCGACTCACTGACCAAGGGAGGATACAAAGCCAGGAGGCGACATTACTCCGGACTCCGATTTTCGGTATTTCAAATAAGGGCCGTAGTGCATCCGCACTAAAAGCAGTGTTTTACGAATCCCGTTACTTACTACAGTCGAGCCCACTTATAACGGCCCCACTTAAAACAAACGTTCGGTTAATACGAACAATTTCTCATCCCCCAACATATTTCGCAAGAATCCTGCACAAAACGGCCCACTTTTAACGGCCCTTTCCGAGCGCGATTCTCGGATAGAACGAATGAAACGGCGCCGCGACCTTGGCTGCCGGCGGAGATAAGGCAGGGGAGAGGAAGGCGCAAAACACAGAGGACCACCGCAGCGCAACACCCCGACAGCTCGGGTTCTTGGGGAGGGGGATGGGAGGGAAGAGGAACGAAAGGGGAAAGCAAGACAATCAGGCCTCCCAGCCCAACGTTTTGCACGCGTTCCGCTCGAAGCGTTGGGGCCGTGTGCAAAGCCTTTTTTTTGCGCTTTCTTTATTTCGGGTGCTGTGGCTTCGCGGTCTTTTGTGTTTCGTTCCGTCTGAAGCGTGTTGCCTCTTGTCGTTTGGGTTTCGGCTCGACCTCCGCGCAATCGTTCAGTCTTCGGTCACTCGCCGAGTCATCGATCGTTATGTCGGACATTCCTTCAACTGCGAAGAAACGCAAGGCGATCGACATGGGCACGAAATCCTCAATCCTTCAGAGCTGAGCGCCGGGGCGAAAAACGGCGACCTGTGCAAGAAATATGGCTTATCGAAGTCCACCATTTCGACGATCGCCAAGGACAAGGAGAAGATCATGGCAGCAATGAGCATGAATGGTGACTGCAGTGTTTGGAAACGGCTGCGGCACGCCGCGTACAAGGACGTCGAAGACGCTCTCTTCAAGTGGTTTCTCGACGCAAGAACTATGAACGTCCCCATCAGCGGACCCCTGCTGCTTGGGAAAGCCAGGGACTTCGTGTTTCTCCTGAATTTCACAGAGTTCAGCCCTGGAAACGGATGGCTCCATCGTTTCAAGGAGCGCCGCGGGATTGTTTACAAGTCCATCGTCGGGGAAGCGGCATCCGTGGACATAGAGAGAGCGGAGCAGTGGCTTGCTGACGACCTCGACGAGATCCACAGCTACAGTGAGCGAGATGTCTACAACGCGGACGAGACCGCATTGTTTAACCAGATGAGGCCTGTGCGTACGCACGCGTTAAAGGGCGACAAATGCGTCGGTGGGAAGCACAGCAAGGTGCGGATAACTGTGCTCCTGTGCTGTAATGTAGACGGCAGCGACAGGCGCTTGCCGTTTGTGATTGGAACGGCGAAGAAACCGCGCTGTTTCACCAACCCCCTGCCCATACGGTACCGAGACAGTGCCAAGGATTGGATGACTCGGGAACTCTGCCAAATGGCTCACGGAGCTTGACAATGCCATGGTCAAGCAAAAACGGAAGATCCTGTTGATCCTGGATAATTGCTCAGCTCATCCCGTGAACCCGCAGCTGAATGCTGCGACTTTAACGTTCCTCCCTCCAAACGCCACTACCAAGCTCCAACCCCTCGACATGGGGATCATCAGAAATTTCAAAGTGTGCTACCGCCACCGCGTCATCGAAAGGCTGCTCATCGCAATCGGCCGACCAAGTGCGCAAGGGCCTCAGCTGACAATTTCTCTCATGAAAGCGGTGGAAATGCTGAAGGCCTCCTGGATGGAGGTCAGGTCTGGCAGCATCAAGAACTGCTTTTGAAAAGCTTGGATTTCGTTTTCTCCTGCGGAAGCAAGCCAAGACGATGCGCAAAGCATCGACTCGACCCTGTGTACCCAAGCCGTTGCTGCTGACAGAGGAAAGGCAGACGTGGGACAACTTCGTTGACGCCGACGATGTCATCGTCTCGGAGAGCGCCTCCGACGAAGCTATCGTGCGGGAGGTGCGGCCGACCTTCCAGGATATCGCGACGTCCGACGACGAAGATGACGACGTTGGCGATGGGGTTGCTCCCTCACCTCTGGTTTCAACAGCGACGGCTTTGGGGCACATAGCTTCGTTGAAGCAGCTGGTCTACGCACGGGGACTGAGCGATGTTCACATCGATCAGCTGAGCAACCTAGAGAGCGCTATAATTGAATCTGCACTGCGGAAGCAAACAGCGATTCCGGACTTCCTTGAATAAACACCATGCGCATCGATCGCAGGGATTGCGCTTTCAATCCGTGCCGTGCTTACTTATTTAGCTTGAATTTTAAGGGTAAGTCCATTTATAACGAACCTCTCTTTTAGCGAACGCGTTTCGTGTCGTAGAAGAGTTCATTGTAAGCGGGCTCGACTGTATTATAAAAATGTCGCTTACAAGGCTTCTAAATTTTATAATTGATTATGTCGCAAATAAAAAGAAGCGAGGAGGTGAGAAGCGGGAGAGAAAAACGTCAAAGATAAAAAGGCGCATGCGTGCATGGGGAAATATTTTTTCGCGTGTCTACGACTACGATTTGCATTGCTTTAAACAAAAAAAAAAAAAAAAAAAGAATTATGACTTTTGGGGTGTCAGTGCCCCTTTAAGGCACAGGCAAACGGGTGCGAGTCTGAAAAAGACGACGACGAGGAGAAGATGAAGGCTACAAGGCTACGTCGCAACATAACGACATTACTGGTCGGGAAATTGGGAAGATGGTTCAATTAGGGCAACATAATCTTCGTACAAGAGTAATAAATTTGCGGAAGTCAATCAATTCCTTAGCCAAATTGGTAGGAAAGAACTATTTGCTCAAAGCCCCTCCGTTTTCACCCCAATTATTAGCCTCGGGTTCATTTCCTTTAGAGTAAGGAAGTGCCCCTTTGTGCCGGTCTCCACGCACGCAACGGTCGAGCCGTCCAAACGTAACATTGCACCCCCGGAAGAAGACCACCCGTAGCGACCGAGCCCTAACGGCCACCAGCGGACGGCTCCAACGCAGGAAGCGGAGCCAAACCAAACAGCTGCGAGCACACTGTACACTAAACGGGACGCGCAACCTAAGCTACCTTTCCAAATAGACAAAAACAAGGAGGGGCAAACAATGCCGCTCCGAGAGGGGCCCAAAACAGAGCCCTGGCCAGCTGCCAGCAACCCTTCGGGCTCCTGCTGCACTCAATCAAGAGGAGAGGGCACCCCTTTCCAATCCTACACCGAGGAAACCACAATGCATGTCGGACGACGACGGGAAACTCGTCGTACGGCTGCGACTAGAGGCACCAAGTGCGAATTAGAGTGTCGATGGTCCCGCGAGTGTGGCCATTTTGGTGCCTAGTGCGGGGAGGGTGCAGCTAGTCACGGTTAGAAACTTCCCAAGCTTCGGATACCGGGTCGGGAAGCCTCTCTTTGCCTCGACATTACCGGACAACCGAGAACCCTTTCCGACCATTTTGGATAATGAGGATTATCTAATGGCCCTAATTGCAACCTGAGGAGACTGAAATGCCGCATCCGATACAACCCCAACTCGAAGGAAACGCAGTCCCTGCATGGCTGGAATGCGCGTGTAAATTACAACTTCGCGTAGTTGGGCGTCTCTCCAAGATTGCCGAGTATAGAATGAAAATATTGAGGCCAAAAAGCTGCCTTCTTTCTCGCATTCTGTTTCATTTTTCGCACGTCCACTTTGACATTCCCGCGGTCTTGAACTCCAAACTAGAGGTATCTTACGGATAAATGCAAAAATGTTCCAAAAGCCGGGAATCATGATTAAAAACAAATACCTCCGACTTGCGTAACAATACCAACAATTTATAGGTAGACGTTTCGTCTCCTATGCGGGAGACATCATCAGTGCAGCTAGGAACACCCGACTAGCTACCAGCAACCGAAGGCTCGCTTCTTCCTTCTCTTCATCTGTAGCGCTGGTTCTGCCGACTTCTTCGTCCATGGCATGGAAGGAAGAAGCGAGCCTTTGGTTGCTGGTAGCTAGTCGGGTGTTCCTAGCTGCACTGATGATGTCTCCCGTATAATCGCGTGTAAGGGCCGCACCCGTGTAAGGGCCGCACCCCCGTATTTAGGACAAAGTATTGCAAAAAAGAAAATTAGAGAAATTATTCGTGTATGCGCCGCACCCCCTTGTTTTTGAGGCGCGCCGACTGTAACTGCCACGTTTCTATGAATATATTTCGCTAGGTGGCGCTAGCCACCGCCCGAGCACGTAGCGGCACGCCTCCGCATCCCCGATATTTGCTCTCCACTCGTCCGTATCACCGCATGGCAAAATGGCTGTCGACCTCTGATCGTGGTCGGCCGCACTGGCGGGATGCATTTATGTTGCGGCAAGGCATTGAGACAAGATGAACGACATGCCAGGTTCCGTGGCAAGCGCGAGGAATGGGGATTCAGCGGGCTCGGCTCGCGCGTGCACTCAGGTTTCCGAACGCCATTGTACGCTCTAAGGAGGTTTCCTTTTGTTCTTCGATTCATATCAAAGCGTCGTGATTTGTCTGCCTTTTTGCGCAATCTCGGAGCTATGGGCAAGTACCACTTCAACAGTCATACGGGATTCAAGTCGAAAGTTGCCGCGCATGCTATCAAGTACGGCAAAAAAAAAGAAAGATGCGTATTGCGCAGTATGTAAACTAATTAAATCCGACCGACGACTGAGTCCGGATTCCGGAGTGAAGGCGTTTCCGACCAGTGCAGCCGAGCGCGCTCATGTACGTTCATTTCAAAATGTGGATACAGATTTTTTTTTTTTTCATCCGTGTATGGGCCGCACCTCGAAAATTTGCCCTCAAATCGGGAAAAAATAGTGCGGCCCTTACACGAGTTTATACGGTACCTATAAATTGTTGGTATTGTTACGCAAGTCGGAGGTATCTTACGGAGCTTCTCTACAAGACGACAACATCTCATCCTCCGAATTCAATTCTGAAAGTGTCAAAGTCTGCGTGGGAAGATCCGACGCCTCGATTGCCGCTAATGCCAGAGCAGCCGACGCACGAAACGACCATCTCACGCCTTTCACGTGCATTAGGCGCCTAATTTTGATGCTACGAATCCAACAAGGCAAAACATGTTCCCCAAAGATGTAACAAATCGCTGCACTTCACGGAGAGGTTTCACGTTTAGGCGGGAACTTTCAATACATGTACAGCGACGACCGTTGAGGGGTTAAAGGGATTTTCCGAAATTCGAATATCAGAAAACAATGCAGGAGCTGTAGGCGGGACGCTGCAATCTCTACAACACTGCTCGTAAGGCGATATCTCGAATGGACGGCCATACTTTTGGAAAAAGAGGTCGAGATTGAACGAGGCCGACGAGGTGCGCGGCGCCAACATATCTCGTTTCCTCCTCTGTTCGCTTCGCCCCCTCAAGGCGGGGAGATGGAAAGGATGCGAGGCCGTTCCTTCTCCTTCTCGATTCTTCTGGGAGAAATAAAACGGCAATATATCTGTCGAATGCCCCTCCTTTTTTTAGAAAATACTGTCATCTGTTTGAGATATCGCTGTATGAGTGATGTTTTAGTGTTTGTAGTATCCCGTTGCACGCTTTTGCCGCCGTGTTTTGTGGAATCCAGATTTCGGTTCAGCATCCCTTTAAGTAGCTAAATGACAGCAAGTCAGTGGCTAACCCGTTACGGGTCGAGACAAAAGTGTGCCAGTGGTATGGCCATAGTGTCTAAAAAGGCAAAGAAGGTGAAGGCTTCGGTAGGTTGGCCAAACATTTGGTAAGAATACATTCCACACAAAAACACGGGTAGAAAGGAAGACGCTGCAACGCCGACTTAGAACCCAAATTTTAGTAGTCGCGTCAATGGTCGGATATAACGGCACAGGATCTCAGGTTGCTCACCGTCTCAAGTATAGATAGTCCTTTACCGGATAACGCGAGAAAAGAGGTGCCGACACCCGACGACCAATAACCGCACATTTCATTAAAGGTGTTGCGCAACCCCAGTCTCATCAATTAATGCCAAGACGCCCGGAAAGTGCCTCGTGAACATTACGGTGGTGCTCTCCTCGTTCATTGTGTAAGCATCTGCCAGTTTGTTCCACATATTGCTTACCGCAGGTTAGGGTGATGGGATTCATTGTCCGGACTGGCAGGCTTAACAAAATGCTCGGTTATTGGTAGGAGTGGCCATCGGGTCGGCGGGGAAATCGTGGAACTGACGGCACTCCATTCCTCACATTATCCGGGAAAAGGACAATCTAGGGGGCGTATTCACACGGGCAAGTTTCCTTCTACCCGCGTCTAATGTTTTTGCGCCCAATGTTTCATTAGCAAACTTTAAAACTTGCTGCGTGGCCAGAGTAATCAGATGTGGAGACTGGAATGAAACGAGAAGACCACGATGCTTTTAAAGGTGGGTTCTCAAATTGGGTTCCACAGAGCACGTAGGTGGGTTCCCCGTCCCCCCAGTAATCTGTACTTCCAGCAAAATTTCTATGATCCAGACGCTCCTTATTATTGTTGGCAAGGTTCGTAAGCTTCCGCACCGCTCTATTGGATTGATGGCGAGACGGAGAGAGGTTGCTCAATTGGCACTCGAGGCAAGCAGAAGCCCCTCGCAATTAAAAGTTTGAGAAACCTCGCTTCGATACTCGTTGCCACAAGAGCCACCGAGGGGCCAAGTAATAATTAGAAGCCAATGCACCGTTAGTCCGTCGGCCATCCACAGAAACGAGGTCGAGTCGGCTCCGGGTAAGAACACCCGCACGAGGAACTTTGGCCAAAGGTCCCGTCGCATTCCAGATGGAGTTTAGGACAAACAAATTTCCACCGGGCAGATGCCGGTACATGGTTATGGGCAGGAATGAAGGGGTGTGCACCGACCTTCCTTGAGCATGCCCATCCTGAGGCACTTCTGGAAGCGGCAGGCCTGGCACGCCTTGCGCCGCCTCTTGTTGATCTCGCAGTCACTCGACGCCGGGCAGGTGTACTCAATGTTGCCTGCACAGGGAGAGCGTCACCAATCGGAGTGAGGGACACCCAACGGTTTCTAGGCAACCAGGCATGCTCAGATACCTCCAAACTCGAGGGGCCATATTAATATAGGTCTGCGCTTACATACTCTCAAAAAACAAATACTCTCTTTTTTTTTAAGTGCCTCGACAGGTCGCAATATTCCCGTCGCGAGACTCGTTTTGAGCGATTCCAAAACGTGCGTCTGTCTCGGCGTTTCGAGGAATGTCTCGTTCCGTATTTCTTTTCTCTTATTTCTGCTTTCGTTCTAGAATTTGGGCGAGTCTCGTCCAGTTCTCTTTTGGGCTTTTAGGAGAAGTCTCGGAATATAAGCACGTTTCAGAATTGCTCCCAACATATACTTATCCGTCTCATTGGGGCACTTCAAAAAAATGTTTCTTGGGCGTTTGGTGTTCCTTTCAGCTTCGACAAAATGGAAGGAAATGCGTATAAATATTTATTTTAAACGTCCCTACTAGTTCTGTCTAAAACTCGCTCGTCAACCACGCTGGCTGCGTCTTCCGGGACGGTCCTCAGATGCACTCGTCGACGTTGCGACGACGTCGTGACCGCAGATATTTTCCAGAATGACGGGGCCCTCGTGACAAAGTCAATCTCCGGATAAGGTCGCAAACTACCTCTGCCTCTGTGCCAGGGTGCTCATGCTACGCCCCTGATGTCCAGCTGCCCTGCTCATGTCCAGACACAGTGGCGGAAGGCTCAAATTTTTAAGGTCGACACCCCCCCCCCCCCCCTTTTAAGGGGGGACATGCTAATTATACACCCTTACACTAAATTTCATAACCATGTGCCAAATAGTTACGTTGATATAAAATATTTTCAACACATGTGAGGCACTAACAAAGTAAAAGAGTTCAATGTTTGAATGCATTTTTCTCAGTTCCGCTTTTTGCTGCAAATTTCTTACAAAGGAATCTTTTGTTTGAAGGTAAAATTATTCTGATACCACAATTAAGATGTTTCTGAACTGAAATTTACTGGGGAATCGGGCTATATACTTTATTTTGGTTTAAGTTAAAGTCCTCATTGAGAAAAGGCTATGTTTTCAAAAATTGACATAGGAATGTTATGCATCTCATATTTTGAGGTAATCACTCTTCCTGAAATATTTAGATTTGAGTTATAAAAACTTGATAGACCGAAGTCCCACATCTTCCACTTAATATTCAAGCAGTTAAAATTATGCTTAATAGCTTTATTTGCGTATCATAGATTTCTTAACGAAAAGTGACGCATCTTCTCAGGCAGGTATGTAGAGTTGTCCTAGAGAGCTGAAAGTTTGCACAATACACTTTCAACTTATGTTTAATATCCCCTGCAAATTTCATTCCAATCACTCGAGCAGTTCAGAAGTTCAACCTCTAGCCAGTGTCCCCCCTTAAAGGCGCATAAACCTATATTCGAGTAAATACCGCCAAACGTAAACACGCTCCGCATTTGCGGGCCAGACTACCGTGAAGTATGAAGCATCCGCCCATTTCACAATAAATGCCCACCCCTCAATTTTGAAGCATTCGAAAAATACGCAAACGACGTATCTTTACATATTGTTGACCTCAGCAGCGCCCATCTCATAGATCCCCCATGCGAGACTGCGCGCGTTGTATCCTGGGAACTGGCTGACCAAGGGGCACAGTGGCACGGGGCCCGGGCATTGGCTGGGCAGTTTTGTCGGGGCCCGGGCCGGCCCAGGCTGTGGCTGGGCCGGCCCGCAAATTTTAAATTGTTGATAACAAAAAGTGCGCTCATTGATCTTTTAGGCTCAATGAAAACAAACGAGCGAAATGCAAAATCACTACGGCGCCTTTAAAAAAAAAAAGAAAAAATGTTTTGCACTTGGAAAGTTTTTACGTGGATAAAAGGAAACGTATGGATTCCATCAGCATAGTGGGAAAGTGGGGTCAAGAAACGAGGGCACTCCAGTCGCAGGGTACAAACTAAAAAGTAAAAGAAGAAAAAATGTGACCTTCACTTTGCACTTTGTGCAGAGAATGCCACCAAAGATAAGCTAACTATAGATACTTTTACGCTTATACAGCCTTTTGAAGATGCACTAGCGTGATGCTGATTGTTTCTTCACAAAAACATGTAGAGAGGCAAGGTCTCTGTGAAACAAATTTAAGAACGAAAAGTGCAATATCTCTACAAGAAATGCATAAAAAAAATATTGGCCACTTCTTTTTTTTTTTTAAAATCACTTATAAAGTGCATATTTCACCCACATTCCCGAAAATACATAGTCTAAGTCGGGATATTTATCGTGTCAAAAAAACTCTGTCCAAGTTTAAAGGAAATTTAGATCAAATATGCTCGCTTTATGCTTAAAAGGTTTTTACGTTAAAGCCTGCAAAACTTTTTCGCACTCATGTATATAATATGTCGGGCTGAAGCCGGGCTCAGGCTTATATTTAAAAAAAATTTGTCGGGCTCGAGCCAGGCTCAGGCTTCTGCCTAAAAATTCTGCCGGGCCCGGGCCGGGCCCGGGCAGTGTCTCTTCCGGGCAGGGTCAGGCCGGGCCTAGGGATTCTGGCCTGTGCAGTGCTCTAATGTCAACACACCTCGGAAATCTAAAAGTAAATACACCCCCTTTTTTTAGTAGTGCCCCTCAGACCTGCACGTAAGTGAAGTTGGCGCTCGCTTGCATTTTACCAATTCATCTTCGTGTCTAGCATCCAAACTTACTGCGCAATAACATAAGCAGAACTTGACAAACAATCCATTTGTGAAAAAGCGACGACGGGGCATTTTCATCGAGTGCTGCGCCGCGTTTGCCGGAACATACCGGCACGAACCCCAACCTGCACAAACAGACGACCAAAAAAAGCAAGTGCTTTTGACGATAAATATGATACACACGCGTTTGCTCCCCTTACAATGCGAGCTTCCAGCGAGAACTTCGGAACTGCCATAGAGACTCCAAACTCCAGGGCAGTAAAGGCTTGCCTAGGCCTAGCGAGGAGCAGGGGATTGCTGCTTCTCGCTCTGGCATGGCGCCAGTCCAGGGCGGCTCGTCGCAGCCCCTCTACGCATTTGAGAAAAAATACATTCCCAATCGCTACGAAATTTGGGAAGGACTTATTTGTTGATACATGGAAGAATTAGCCCTTCGTTTTGTGGAGTAGGAATTTTTACAGCCGAGCTGCTGTTTCCCCAGGATCGTGTCCGTCCTCAAATGACCTGATGACACAACTCTGGACAGCTACCGCCATCTATGAGCGACAGCGGCAATTTTTCTAGCCTTTCCACTCTGGCTTACCAACGTGCATCCGGCCATTACTTCATTCCCACCACAGTACAGCTTCGCTCGTCTTCCTTCTTCACCAGAGGGGAAAGGCTGAAAGTTTTCGCGATTCGGCTATTTTCGTGCGCCAACGTTGCTGCGAGTACCGTGGGTGCGCCGTGCCCGTCGCTGGTGCAGGAAAATCAACGAATCACCAACAAATCGGCCTTACAACTGCACAAAATAAACGGCCAAGTTTTCCTCGTGTCGACAAGTACCTTCCTCCAAAATCGTAAAGTGACTGGGAGTAAAGCTACCTATACATATCTGCACTGCGTGCACAGTGTGGAGTTAGTATTGTAGTATAAACAGGCCTTTAGAGTCGGCAATTCGTACCCCACCGGGACCACTAACAGTAACCACCATGCCCATCTTCACCTCGCCAACTGCAGTAACAAATTTTGGCTCCCCGCGGAGTTTAGTTAAATTCCCCCTCGAGGAGGAGTGACACCAGAGCGCGCATTCGAGATCCCCGACCAGTTATTAGATGGAACCGACCGCTTTTTGAATGCAAAAAGCGACGGTTCTTTTCTCCGACAGCCAGATCTCGCGAGCCGCGTTCCAGAGTGCGCGAAACCCGCCCTGGAAGCGAAGGCGCCCCGAGCCGCACACGGGGCATGCCTCACCCTGGATGGTCCTCTTGAAGAAGGCCTTGCAGGCCTCGCACGAGGCCACCCCGTAGTGGAAGCCCGAGGCCACGTCGCCGCACACGAGGCACAGCCGCCGGGGGGAGCCCCCGTGGTGCTGCGCCGGGTGGTGGCCCGAGGTGCCCCGGGTGGCGTGGTGCGCCGGGGGAGGCGTGGCCAGAAGGGCGCCCCCCGGGGTGGTGGACGAGCAGAACTCCGAGGAGCGGGGGCTCAGGGGGGGGCTCAGGCTGGGCGAGTGGCACTGCAGCTTCCCCTCCCCCGGGGGGGGCGACGAGGACGACGACGAGTACATGGTCAGCTCCTCCTCCTCCCGCTTCACGTGCCCCGCCATCCGGGGCCCTGCGGGCAAACAACACGTAAGCGGCGTGACCCCAAACGAGGAGCTTTGAAACACTCTCAAATCAGGGCACCGTACTACGCCACTCTGGCGCAGTTCCCGCCCCTCGGGCGGCCTTTTATTTCATTCGCTCGACGGCACGCTATTTTCTACGCAAATCGCGCAGGTTCAATGAGCGGGCCGGCTGGTCTGGCCGGCGTTTGGACTGGACAGACGCGCAAACGTCTCCGATGCAGCTGACAAAATTTGCTCCATGTGCCACTCTCTCGCGGAACCTTTACCAATTTCCGCACATTCCCTCGCCACAACGTTCCGTCGCGCTCCGCGTCTTGACCAGCGGTACAAATAAAAAGGGGAACTGCCCGCCCGTTTATTGACCCTCGCCGCTCCCCAGCTCTTAGCCGGAGCAGTGCGAGATACGAAAACAGAAGAAAAGGCTCCGTTGTCTGTTGCTATGTCAGAAGGTGAAGGGGGGCTGCCCCCCACAGAGCCCTCTATTATTTCTCCTCTTCAAGACCTGTTTCCTCCTCTCCAGGGTGAGGAGGATCTCCTGCCTTGCAGAATCCCGTGTCTGGTTATCGGCTTTAAGCATTTAAGTGCAAAGGGCTTTGTGGGAGTAGTCCCACTTTAAGGCCAGGGAATGGACGGACGTCAAAAACCGAAAATAAATAGGACTGCAACAACAGTGTTGCAGTCCTGAGCAGTTGTACGTGTGGTGACAGGAGGCTGTCAAAATGCAAGCTGTCTTTTATTCATAATGAGGATACGTGACAAAAAAAAAAAAACGAGGACAAGATGAGAGGCATACAGGACAGGGCATAATGTGTGCCACTTATACTTTTGTCCTCACGTTTTTGGCATACATTCCCATTATGAATAAGAATCGGCTAGCCCCCCTTGGAGCCTTAATACATCTTTTATTCTAGGTTGTTTTCCTTCCAACCTCGAGTGGGGGGGGAGACGCTTACCAGGGAACCGAGGGCTGTGGTTCGGCCACCCCTGGACGTAAGTCGGGATCTTTCATCGGACCCCAGGTTTTCCGCCAAACCTTGAAACTTTTGGAAAAAGTCAACCAAGTTCGACTTTTGAACAGTCCCGCCAGACTTCAAAGCAAAAATTTCAAATTTTGGAAAAACAATACCTATACGGTAGCTTTTTTTTAATTTGAGAAAATTATTACCAATGTTCAGGAAAAGAAGCGAGCATGTAACCTTTCAATGATTCGGTTAGTTTGTTCCCCTCCTCCACCAGGAGGCATCGGGTCATTCTCAATTCCCACGCAAGTGCATTATGAGCAAACTTTGGCAAAACTTTACGTCAAAATGTTGAAAAAGTTGAGCCTAGCAAAACTCGAACCTCGGCAGGTTCGCGACGCCCCATTGCACGAATCCGGAAACCTCACCAGCGCT
Source organism: Ixodes persulcatus (assembly GCA_013358835.2). Lineage (NCBI taxonomy): Eukaryota > Metazoa > Arthropoda > Arachnida > Ixodida > Ixodidae > Ixodes > Ixodes persulcatus. The sequence continues at coordinate 290,736 of JABSTQ010009411.1, forward strand.
CCGCTGCTGCCGCTAGGGCTTCTGCTGGGAATCGCAGAAGTAACAAATTCAGTCGTGCCTCACGCATAAAAAGCAATGAATGTCCAATAAAACTTCAATACCTTGTCTACCCAATTCGGGCTAAAAGCGAAGACAAGGACACAATGACTGCAACTGGCAACGATTCATGCTCTCAAACACTTTGGGGAAAAATCGTTCAGCCACGTTCCCAGCTTGTACGGCAGAAAACTCGCCCAACACTTTCTATACGTCGCAAACGGCAACCGTGCAACAACATTTTATTCTTCATGTTAACGACGGGCATTCTAATAAAAGATGCTATTACGACTAGTACGTCTACACACTTGGTGAGCTATCCTTACAGAATTTGTCAACACAAATGACACTTCCTGCTACCGAAATGTGAGACACGCTGACCGAGGGGGGGTGTAAGAGAAGAATGGTATTATATTTCGACTGCGGCAACTGCGAAAGAGACCTTAGTGCACAGTCAGGCTGGTGGAAGTTTACCATGATGCCTTCGAACCCGACACTGGGGCAGGAAGAGGAAACATTTTTTTTCCGCCTTCTGCCCCAGTCTCAGGTTAAAAAACATAATGGAAAAAATAAGTATTCCAGGAAATTTATCAACACGTGCAATGAAATGTGGCTCTGCTAACAGATTTAATATCCTGTCTGGTCCAAAAGCAGATTATACAGCTGCAAATTGTATTGGGGCAGTTAAGCTCAAATAATTTTCACTCCCAGTGACATAATTTAAGTTTTAATGTCACATAGGTTAATGAATATGTCTAAGTTAAAAACATGAAATCGACTGCAGCAGAACTCAATGTTTTCAAAGCATAGAAGAAGCAGTGAATCTTTTACAGCTTCTTGTTTCCTGTCGATTTTTATTTTTACCCACGTGCTCCTACACAAATTTCGAACCTTCTGTTGTTGTTTTTGTCCATTGCGAGTTGCAGTCTTCTTGCCTTGTGTAATTGTATTAACTATATATAAAAAAAAAAAAATATTTAGCATTTTGTTTGCATTCACACAGCACGATTTGAAAAAAAAAAAAAGAACTAAAATACTTTATTTTCAAATTTTGGTGAGCAGTTTTCTCTCGCAATATTTTGCCACCAAGGGAAGAGAGGCACGACGGCGCATGTGCGTCAGTTCTCCTGCAATAACGACGGTCGCTTCCCGCAATGCTTGGATAGAAAATGGTGTACCATCGCGATTGACATGTTCACCAGCGAACTCCGCGCTTTCCCGTGCCCCATTGTTCGGCAGCGCCATGAGCTGCGTAGTGAATTTCACGACAGTGTGAAATGCGGGACATTTTGAAGATTTTGATATTTCTTGCGGGATGCGGGACTCGAGCCCTCAATGCGGGACAGTCCCGCGAGTCGCGGGACGGGTGGTCACCCTATTCTATGGTGCAAGACCAATGGACCTAACAGACTTCAAATGAATTGCAAAACTCAGCTGTGCACGCTACAATCCTGTATTGTATCTTGAAACAGAGGCTAGTTTGTGGATTTGTTTCGTGAACTTATTGAAAGGGAAAAACCCCCGTAATCAAAAGTTACCAATAAAAAAACAAAAAAATTTCCACAAATCAAAACAAAATCAGCTTATTTTTCGAACGGGCCGCCTAGGACGCGACAGTACAACTTGCGCCATCTAGGGGCAAACATATCGCCTGAAAGATAGCGTACGGACTTCGCAACCACCCTCTCCATTCTTCTCTTTTCCTTTTTCCACTTTTCCTCTTTTCGTTTTTTTCGCTCATCCGTCATTTTTTTTTGTTTTTCCTCTTCGTTCGTTCAGACGCCCTGAGCTCGTTACAATGGCCAAGGCTGTGCAGTGTGCCGGCCGCGCTCCGCGGAAGCAGGGAGCGGCAGTTTCGGGCGTCTCGCTCGCGGGGAAGAGCACGATGGCGATGGTTCCAAATTTTGGTCGGACGTCCGTGACAGCGTGCGGCGACCATGTACCACTCTCGTGCCAATGTTTGCGGCAAAAGGAAAAGTCCGCAAGGAGTGCGGAGAGGAACGGGGCCGCGGCCCCCTCGCCAACAGCCGGGTGGGCGCTCTAACGGGAACGGCGATCCGTCAACAAACGACTGCACAAAGAGCGTCCGCGAGCAGTCGTCAACAAGATGCCCCGCGATCGACAGTGCCAACAAAGGCGTGGCTACGCACGCGGCGACACACTCGGCGCCACCACGTGAGCCTCGCCAAGAATGCGCAGCCGTAGCCTTCCCAAGCGTACCAGGCACATGATTTGTCAAGTTCGGTAGATGGCGCTAGCTGTCCCCCAAATGCTCCCTGCTCGATTTTTTTTTTTTCCGCGCGTCGTTTAGCGATTTGCGAGTACTCATATATCTTAGTGATTAAAATAAGCGCATCAAACATGCTTTAAATAAACACGAGGAAGATACATAGAAAGGGGGGACGGACAACAAAGACTTCCACCCCTTTCTATGCTCCCTCATGGTTAATTACTGTTACCAACACGCTCGTTTTGTACCCATAAAACACACGTTTCAAAAAAGCACTCTGCTGCCTTTATTTGCACTTAAAGTACAAGTAAAATTATGTACAGCGTTTTGGTGCACGTTCAAATCTTTCAGAACGAACTGTTGGCTCTAAAGATTCGGCGAACGAGAACAGAGATATATCTTTATTTAATGTGTCCAGAAACAACCACACTGGTCTTCACTTTGGTGCACAAAATAAAAAAAAAAAGGAAAAACCCAAGGAACAAACATAGCCGATTAAAGGTCCAGATAACATAAAATTGACCAGTGGAAGAAATGCACGGTAAGTACGGGCGCTAAATGGTTGTTGTGTGGTCTTAACTTTTTACGGAAAACTGAAAGGTCACTGAATATGTCCAGGCTAGAAAACGCGCTCCTACTGATCCAAGTCTGCAAACGAGACATTGGCAACACACTACGAATTGAATGAACGTAAAAAAAAAAAAAAAGTAAAATGTCTATGGTCCGTTGCAACCTAAGAACGAAGGGCGAGGGTAAGACGGGCCGGGGAGGAGGGAGGAAGCAGACGGAACGCTGGAGAAGAGAGGGGGGAACCTCCTACTCTCTTTAGCGTTCCGTCTGCTTCCTCCTCCCCGGCCCGTTTTACCCTCGCCCTTCGTTCTTAGGTTGCAACGGACCAACACGGCCAGGAACGTGAAAATTAACACAGCCCAAGAGCAAGTCAGTGTAGAAACACCCCATTCACAACGTTGTACTAGATCACGAGATCGCTTGGCACTTGGCCGATTCTTCAAAGGAGTGCGTCGTTCCGAAGGCCTTTCTTACATTCCCACAAAACAGGCGAATTAAACGAGTAAAAATCAACGAACAAGTTTCCAACGAAAAGAGGCGGAAAACAAACAACTGACAAACTATGGACTTTTACGAACGCAAGGTATCAAAAATCAATTTCAGCTACAAAAAAAAAAAAAAAAGTTATGCATCTTGACAAATACGATGGCTCAACTTCAACGGCTATCAACACATCAAAAAGAATCGTGACAGAAGTTCTTCCCGAGACGGTTTCTCTTTGAACTCGTCCAGATGAATTAATCCCGGTGCGCTTGCACTGATCACGCCCAGAAACTTAAACATGCATATTCATACGAGGAATCATCCTTCGTTAATAACCGCTGACAGATAATTAAGCGCCATTCACACACTTGCAACCGAGTAAGACCGAGAGAGAAAAGACCGGTTTTTAAGCCTCTTGCGACGGCGGAGGGCCGGATGCGCTGCTGCGGAGCGGATCCTCCGCCGCCGCAAGAGGCTTAAAAACCGGTGTCCTACTCGGTCGCAAGTGTGTGAACGGCGCTTTACCGTTGGGGAACGAAAGAACAAAACTCTCGAAGTTTAAACCGGGATCGCCGCTCTACTTTGCAGCACAGAATCCACACCAGCCTTCAGTAAGCTCAATTACGTTTCACGAAGCATTATTCGACCCTAGGTTTAACTGGCACAGAGGCCTCTGCGACGCCGGCAACTCCCAACGCGCCAGCACCTCATCAGAGTCCCTTGCGAGGCCGCCGCCGCAGCGGCGACTACAGCGCCACATGCAGCCTTTCAGTGCGTTGCGGTGGATGCGTGCATTCGCTCTCCTGTAAAGATCCAGGCTGAGTTGCCCGCCAGGGGAGAAATTGGGCGCTATGGGCCTCTGGCGGCATTTCTTTGAACCGACGAGCTTCCGCGAGGAGGGCTGACGTCGGCGAAGCGCTTGATCAATGGTCGCTCGTCCTGACTGACACGTCGGCCACCGAACAGGTTGGCACCGAGGAGCCATGAGGCGGTGACAGACGGGCCATGAGCCTACTCCCACGACTGCCTCGACATTGTTTTTTTTTTTTTTTTTCCAACGACATCGTTAACGACACGTTGGAACCGCTAAAGTTAGAATAAATTTTCTCATTTTTATTTTTTTCCGTAAAACTATATTTTTTTTGTCATTTATATAATTAGCATTTACTTTCAAGCTAGAAACACAAGAAATTGTTTTATTAAACGCAGCAGTCTGGGGGGAAAAAAAATCACGTTTTACCTGAATCGAGAAACTGTCGATTGCAAAAAATTGCTACAACTTAGTGCCAGTCTGAAAAAAAAGCTAAATTGGTTCTGCTCTTAACACAAAATATTGTTACGGAATACTGCACACCTCATCGGCATGGGTGCTTTCACCTCAAATCGTGCAGGCAAAAATTTTTTGAATTTTCGAGGAGAACATTTTTTGTGGGGAATTCTTTATCTAGGAGAAACGGAAAAAGCCTGGTACTTGTTTGGTTCTCAGGTTATGGAGCGCAGAAGCGGCAGCGGTGGAAATGATCGTTTTTTTTCCCGATTGTGGAAGGTTCCACTCCTCCCGCGGTGAAATTATGCTTCTAGGTTTATTCACTTTTTCTCTCTAACTCCGTGGACGCTACGAAGGGGGTCCTAATGGAATTGAAACTTTTCACGTCTTCTTAAAGAAATTGCCAAACACTTTCGTCAAATTGAATAAAAATTGACCAGGTCAATTTTTTTTTTTATGAATTTTGACGGGCTGCTATTTGCGACGTGCTGGAGTTATAATTCTGATGTCCATGGAAAGCCTAAAAAAAGTTATTTATAACTTTAGGCTGTTTTCCGAGAAAAAGAGGACCGTGTTTTTCGGCCCGTGTAAACGATCTATGCAACGCAGAAAGCTCAAACTCCGTGAGAATGTGACGCTGGGGTTGGGACAGAACACGAAAGTTTGACCAGATGAAGTTACCCGAATCAAAAGATAATTGAGAAAAGCGAAATTTCTCGATGAGCCCACGTCCACCCAACTTTAATATTGTCAAAACGAGAAATGACATTGTGGGCGCCTGTAGCATATATTTCAAAAAAAAAAAAAAAAAAAAAAAAAAAACTTGTTAGCAAGGAGAAGACAACATCCTCTTTCTTGCTGGCGAGTGTTTTCCACTGATGGAAATCCCACAATCGTCCAAAATGTTTAGTTCTGTGTTGACGATAGTAGGCTTAGGTGGACGTCGGTTCATAAAGAAACTTCATTTTTCCCAATTGTTATCCAGGTAAGGTCATGTTCTCAAACGTTCCATCCCGACCGTTAGCGTCAGATTCTCGTGGAGTTTCAGTTTTCCGCGATGCATAGTTTAGTTACCCGGGCCCAACAACACGTTTCCAGGGAACTCCCTGTACATTAAAAACATTCAGTCGCGCGCATTACCTCCCGCGATATTATCGAGTACACGTCGTAAAATTGAACGAAACTTCGAGGTTAGTTTCCTCAAAATCCCAATTTGCTATTATTTCTTTTCGCGTTCTCGTAGAAAAGAGTGTGTTCTGGCAAGAATCGTAGAACTTTCCCGCGTTGCTGTGCCCTCCACGACCGGAAGTCGTCCACGTCGTGCGCCTCAAGCCGTACCGCGCTCGATAGGAGTGTGAACTGCGTCCTTGTACTACGCTCGAGAGGACTGTGTTTTACGAGTCTCCAGAGTTTGCCATTCTTTTGGCTCGTTTCGCTGCTTCCTGGCACCTTGCATCGAGACGATGCGCTTTTCAAAGGGGGGAGTAGCGCGTGGCCGTATGGTTACCCTGCTTGGCTTCCGCGCGGACGCCCCTGGTTCGATTCTTGGGAGCGGACGCTTCTTTTATGGATTTCTCGTAAGTTGGAGAACCTTGTCGTCTGATCGAGTTACGAATGTTCCAGAAGCCCACGCGTGTACATAAGGGGCTGCGCGTGGCGAGTATTCGCTATTCATTCTTATCTTGTTTTTGCGCAAGTTCGCCACATTCAACGTTTAGTTTCCTTCAGTTATTCTCGCCTCATCAACTGTCGCTCGTGACAATAGTTGATAGGTGCAGCCACCCACGTATTGTAAGGAAGATAATTAGAATGCTTAATTGAACGAGTCGCGTTTATTTAACGAATATGAGAGAAGCTCTTTTTGCGCACAATGGACGTCAGCAAACTTTGGGGATAACCTCGTCGACCACACCTCGAGCGGATACCACAGCCGACAAGCGAGGGTCCGAACTTCATCCGAGCCTCGAGGAAGTTTGGGAGGGCGGAAGACTCCGAAGGACCGTGCGGGACAAGGGGCCGGGAGACTCCCCTGGCAGATATTGAGGGCTTCCGGGGCCATTTTGGCAAACCCAGAGGGTTTTCTTAGCACCAGTCAAAACCAGCTCCCAAGTGGTTCTATAAACCCATCTTTGACACTCACTGGTTGCTCTGGGACTAGTTATCCTGACCGGCTGCATTAGCTTTCTCAGCAAAATTGCCTTCCCGGCAAGACGACGAAAAATTCTCCCTTATCGGACAACAGAATCCCCTTGGATGCCAGAAAGTCCATAACTGGTTGACTCCTATTTCCTGAAAGCATCGTTTTTTGACAACATGTCCACGAACTCTGCGATGCATCTTGGCTCGTCTTTCTACGGTACCGATCGAGTCACAAACCTTGCCATTGCAAGTTTGTCTACCCGGGATAACCCTGGTTTGAAGCAGAACTTGGGACCTTTTTTTACAAGAAGCTGGTGATGCTCTGGAATTGGCTTCTCGCCGAAGATTCCTATCATGCCTTCTTTACTGGGCATCTTCTTGGAAGGTAGCATGAGGCGAACCTGATGACGAACAGACTTCGTAGTGTGAACTGTGACCCTTGACCATTCCTGATATTGGCGGAAGGCTCGAGGTTGTCGCTCGTCGTTGGTACATGCTCCCCGCAGACAGTCCTTTAAGTAGCGAACTTGATGCCACCACTCCCGAGCACAAAATGCGACACATCCTTCTGGTACGTCACGGCGACGGAATCAACCATCCGGATGTATAGCGTGTAATTCTGGAGGCCACGTGGATTTTTCGGCGTACCACGCTGCCGCCCTGCCTTGCGGACATACAACACAGCGATCACGGAAGATAAAATGGTCCGATAGAAGATTATGAGAACACTGCGCGGTAAATAAACGCGCCAACATAAGCCGTTAAACAGACAACAATGGGTGTCACGTTAAGCACGGCATGAAGTCCGTGTCTCGCAAAAAGGGGACAATCTACGAAATCTCATTCACCCGCGGACACACGTATATCGACAGACGCGGAGGTGCTTAAACATCCGACTTCGCGAACATCACAGTTCGTTCAAAGGTGGAGCATACTCCCATTTAGTAATGCATTGCCATGACTGCGACTGCGAACCAAGCATCAAAAATGTCGTGTATAAACACCAAGCAAGCTCACTTGTCTAGGAAAAAAGAAAAGTCGAAGCCTACCATATAGCAAAAAAAAAAAAAAGTGTGCGTGCAGCCAACCATCTGTGAACCTCAGGGATCACTGTCCCTGAGGTTCACACTTTGACGTCTCGAAGAAACAAGAAGGAAGAAGCGACCACACAGTGAAAGAAAGAGAAGAGCCCGCGTGACCAAGATTCTGTTTTTCAAAATAAGAAAGTTGATGGTCAAAGCGCCTTGTCCTGTGTGTTGTCACCTCCGTGCTTCATCGTGAATCCATACCAACTAGGCTAACTTTCTTTTCTGGAGCCTTCCTGTAGCGCGCTTCATCAACCCTGAGCATGGTCGAAGGTGGTCTGACGACTGCAGCCCTCCCGCCTGGACGGAACCTCGGCAGGACAACTCTTGTTCGCCAAAGATCTTCAGTGGCTGTCAAAAACTGCCTCTGGTGTCCAAGGAGTGTCCACACGCTACCAGAGCAGCCTCGCAGCTTCTGAGGCTCCGCCAGGGCTTGCTTCAGTTCGTCAAGAAGCCTCCTGACCTCCATCCGCACTGCATTGGCCGAGTTGGAACCAACGATAAGATGGCTCGGATCACCTCTTATTGTTTCCTCACAAGGCCTATCGCATGGGCAAAGAAAGAGTACATAAATGTTGGGGCAGCAGAGTCCGCCCAAGATGTCCCAGGCACTCTGTCCTCGATGGGAGGTCCCGCAATAGCAAGATGAGGTGCACGGTTCTATCGGCGTGCGCCCACAAGGCGATCGTCTCAAGGGTAGAGACGTTAAAGTGTAGCGGAAGTGTAGACAGACGTGCAGCCCAATGAAATGTTGCTCGGCGAGAACGCTGGGAACACGCACAGTCTCGGGTTTAAGACCGCAGCACATCGACAGCAGGCGATTTGACGGGACAAAAAGTGCACCCCGCGACACCGTCTTCCATCTTTCGCGCCACATTAAGCTTCCCCCCTCACGGCGCACAGGGAGGTATATAAAAAAAGAAACGGGGGTCCCGTTAAGAATCCTTTGGCCACGACGTAAACTCGAGAAAGAAGGTTGCCCGAGAAAGCCATTTGTAAACGAGGGAGATAATATCTCTCGTAAATATGTCGGGCATAAATTACGAGTCCCCCATCTGTTCCCGCTCTTAGCAGATTCAATAGGTCCGAAAAACGGCGTCCGGAACAGCCCCATTCTACCCTTTCCAGCGAGTCCCGGCGGCAGCAGACGACACCGTGCGACGCGAGGTTTGGGCGAAAATGGCGGCGTAAAAAAAAGAAAACGCCTCGTCGTCCGCAAACAATACGACGTGGCTGCTGTCGAGGGCGACGGCTGCTCGAGATTGGGCCGTAATTTAAAATGCCAAGGTCAGCATTGGCTATTGAGAGCACAGAGAACGGGGTCCCTCATCTGCGATGCAAAGATGGGCCTCGACAACGGCGCGCATGGCGGCCGATAAAGGCTGCCGCCAAGGTCGACGGTGTTGCGGGGTGGGAACCGTATACGACGCTCTTCCATAGCGGCAGGAGGGCCGAGTTTCGAGGGGTCCAAACTACTCGAAACGGCAGGTTCGGGGGGGCGCGGCAAACACTGTGGGACGCGTCCCCGAATCCAGCTCGACAGAAGGCGGAGATGCTGCTGGCCGTGTTGGCGAAGGCTGGACGAGGCGCGCTGTCCCGGCACCTCCTAGACAGCTTTCAAGGCTTGCGCGTCACGCGACATGACGTCACGTCCCAGAGGCCTGCACGGGCGCCGATTGGATGCGAGTGCCCAGTCAGCGTTCGCGTGGGACTATGATAGGGAACGAGTCCCCCGGCGAAGGCTGAGGCGGCACTCGCATCCAATCAGTGCCCGTGCAGGCCTCCGGGACGTGACGTCGTGTCACGTGACGCGCAGGCTTGAAAGCTGTCTAGGAGGTGCTGGCTGTCCAGGCCGCCACAGTGGCGGCTCACGCGACTGTCCGTGCGAGGGCATCTCGTGGGGCGTGCAAAGCAGTTCAAAATGCCACTTTCCGCTCATTTCACATTAAGACCCGTTCACACACTCGCGCTTAATACTACGGCCGACCGGTTCCTCTTGTGACGACCGGACCGGTACACGTGACAAGAGTCTAACAAACCGGTCCGAGTCGGTCGTAGTCAGAGGCAAGTGTGTGAACGGACCTCAAAGGGGCACTGAAGTCACTTTTGAAGAAGGTCGGTTGGATCTTATATTGTTTAAAATATGTTAGTTCCCATATTAACGATTACAAAACCGCCTATTCATCTCGGGGCAAAATAAAAACTTGTGGACTCTTTTTCTCGCGGACTACATTGTGTGGACCAATGTAGTCTGCGAGAATTGATTATTCTCGCGCAGATTCCGGATGATTTTATTATAACTCGTTTTGAAGAGAGTCTGGTAAATACACCTTCGGACAAGACTCCTTTTTTACTCCGCGGGCGAAGCCATCGCCCGCAACTCCCCGACAAGCGCCCTTCGTCGACCACTTCTTTCGGAAGCTTCCCAGAAAGGGCGTGTCGCGATCTTTAAACACGCTTTTAAAAAGGAAATAAGCTACGTACGATTGCGATTTTAAGTTTGTTGGGATGCTCAGAGCGTCTAGATTAAGTTGTCACCACAAAAGGACCATCTCAAAATCAACTTCAGTGCCCCTTTAAAGCTTCGGAGTCTTAAAGATGGCTCAGTGCCTCTCAAGCTCATTTCGTGGCCGCACCAAAACATCTGGCTCACACCAGTGAAATCAAGTATGTTCAGTCCTCGCGGCAGAACGACAATTTGATCGGTTTTTATGATAAACAAAAAGTTTGCGCAAAAGTCGGCGCAAAAAAAGCGTCATTCCCAAAACCGGTCCTTCTCCGTTCGAGGCGCTGACGCTGGTAGCGGTAAACCTACGCGCTTAGCAACTACTTTTTGTTTACAAATAATAGTTAGGTAAATCCCAATCAAGCTGGCTAAAACAAGAGACAATCTAAAAGCGGTATAAATGTTGTTGGCTGCATTCAGCCAAAACAATCCGATCCGGGCGCTCTAATTTGGCGCTCGTTCTCGAATTTTTTTGGGCGTTCATGCACGCTTTGACCGTCTGTCGCCGAAGATGTAGAACTTCAACTATGCCGAAACTGAGACGAACGCGAGCGAGCATACTCTGCGAGCAGCTGCTCTATTTAGATCTGAGCTGGAGCGACACTTTGAAGCCTCGAAATACTTGTTTTCAAGCTGCAGGTATCGTGCCACGAACGAAATCCACTCGGAGCCACGAAGTAGCGATACGTTGCCATGTCTGCGGTTGTTCCTTTAGGCTTAGGAACGGCCAGAATCAGGGACCATCTTTAAAATGGGGCGTTAAAGGGGTACGGAAACAAAAATTGAAATATTCAAATTTCGTCGGAAATGAGTCAAGCATGATGGATAATAACCGTAAATGATAATCGCACGTTTGTATTTTGAACGACTGGCTACATTTTTCGTTCCAAACGGTGCACTCGAGCGAGCGCCCGAAGAGAAGCGAACGGAGAGCGCGATGCGTCATGGGATATCCGGCGCAAACAAAAACAGAAAGAAAAGATTCCCCACATTCGTGACGTAGCAAGGCTGGCGGGGTTATGAGCTTTGCCCTTGGTGTCGTTGTCAGCTTTGTGGTGGTGTCAATAACGTCAACGCGTTACAACCGAGCCGTTCGAAGTACCCGCGGGGTGACGAGCGTGTGGCTGGCCCAAGGAGCACGTAGCTTCCACAGCACTGTCAGCTTAGGGGTGAACGGGGTGGGAAAAGCAACTTTTGTCCGAGTCTTGAGCGACGGGCTAATCTTCTATGGGGAGAATGGCTGTTTCCGGGTGCACAGACGAGGGTCCGAGAAAGAGGGGAGTCCCTCCTTTCCGTCGTCTTGGACTGTTTGGTGCAATGCGTGATTTGTGAGTTGAGGAGGAAAGCTTAGAAGGAAAATGTTGAAATGCCAAAGAGCGGCGCTGCTCCGAAGGAATCTGCTACGTCACGACTACGTAGCAAGTTCCACAACGTTGCTAGATCACCTCCCATATATTCTCCGCATGCATCCACCAGGTGCACATTGAAAGATCGTTTATTTAGCTTTAAAATTAGTTTTCTTGTGCCTTTCAACGGAAGACTGGTGTTTTTGAGGTTAGGGTGCAACATGCAACAAATTAAAGCTAGAAAATGAGCGCTGGAATTTCGTTTCCCTACCCCTTTAAGGAGAAAAGGCTGAGCGAAAGCCGGTTGCACCATTCATTGACAATGAAAGTGGCTACTACTGCAGCGACAGTGACGAGTTTGCTCCAAAGCGAGCGGAAAGGGCGCCGCCATGTTTGCCGACGCAACCCGGCCCCAAGCAGATAGGGGCCTCATGCTATGTGTCTCGAATTCTGCGTTGGGAACGAGCGCCAAGCCAAAGCCCCCGATGGAGTTTGGGTTCTGCGCATGCGCAGTGGTCAGTCCCTTTGGGGCCCCCAAGCTTTGTGGCCCCCCATTCTAAAACTCTCCATTAACTCAGCCACGTGGACATAATGTGGCTGAGTTCTAAATTCTAATTCTAAAATCAGCCACGTGGACATAATGAGTTCATATTATGTCCCACATAGACATATACTCCATTTCACATTATATGAAACGGAGTATATAGGGAGAAGGGTGGTGAGCTGGGCTGTTGCTACCATCCCACTTGGAACATAAGAGCGCACACAGGACACACAGGCGCTGATTCTCAACTCAAATATAATACACAAAGAGTACACACTGCATAAAAGCTACACAAACATAATTTCGACCTCCAAATTTATTCGATTACACAAGGACCTATCCAAATATAAGCTTTCCTCATCCGGCAGCCCCACGAAAGGTTCGCTAACACAGCCTTCTCCCAAATTATTTCAAAAATTTCGCGAGCGTCTTTTTCTTTCTATCTTGGAATAACTGTCGCGCTCTGAAAACATGCTGAACACCAACAAGATGTGCAAAGGGAGGTGACCCTCCACCGTTTATTTCAGGGATCTGTCGTGTCCGACCATGTCTGACCCAGTCATGGGTCAGTCATGGGTCAGACACCAGTAAAAAGTAACAGTGTTACAGTTACAGTTACCTAGGGAGAAAAAGTAACTCCTGTTACAGTTACAGTTACCAGCTTCAAAAAGTAACGTGTTACAGTTACAGTTACTGCAAAAACAGTAACGCCGTTACTTTCTTGTTACTGTTATAAATTTGGACTACAAGAAATCGCAAACCAAAATAATATTATTTAATTTGTTACACTACAGTGAAAAAAAGGTAAACTGAGAAATTAGAAAAATTTAAAGGGGTACTCCGGCGATTTTTTCATGGTCGCTGATTTGCCTCAAAATTGGCTCAACACACCGATAGACATGGCTCTACGAGTTCCCGAAGTATTGTGTGAAAAGAAAAAAAATCGCGAAGTTATTGAATTTTCGAATTTCGTTTTCATCGTGTTTCTCAAACCGGGAGCCCCTACTGGCAACATTGAAGTGTGACGACAGAAATGGCACAAAGTGGGCAGTAAGCAGCAGTAAGCCATGTTCCCAACTGATTACAAGACGTTTGATGGTTGGAAAAGAATGCTTGGTAGCTGATTCACCGAGAAGCACGACAAAAACACTCGAAATACTCTGTTTAAGACTACATGCACGACCTGAAAGTCTGTAACATGTGTGACGTCACACCACCCAAGAGCGCGCGAAAATTTGAATTCTGGTTTCGGCATCACCTTCATTTACGGTTTTCTCAATTGCTATTTTGAATTTCGAGAAAATAAATAGCATACCGTGACGACTGAAGTCCGGGTAGTCAGAAAATGCAATTTGTTTAGGTAGCTCAAAAAACGGCCGGAGTACCCCTTTAAACCCGAAGAGTGTTTCTTTTTTGTGTCATTCGCCGTTTCAGCACTTTGATGTGCATACTTTATTTGCAAGAATTGTTATAACTTAGAATCACCTGTTTTCCAAAATTGTCATCGGCCCGCGTCAGTGAACGTTTTGGTTTATTTTTCACTCCGAAACGAATGAGGACACAGATGGTCACATAAATACCTTGTGGGATATACTCGAAAGCAGGCCTAAACATAGCAGGTCAAACAGCTTCGTAAGAATGTAGGGGGAAAGGAGTGAGGCCTCCTGGTGATCTACAAGTTTACGACGACCGCCGCGGCGTCTGTGTCCGAAACGCCAACTGTGGAAGACCAGTCCGCATACACGCATCAAAAACAGCTGTTTTCCTGGAAATCGCTTCAGCTGGAGCACTGCATAGGTTCCACAACAAAGTGTCCCTCAATTCGGGTGTTTCTTGAGGCTATCAACGAAAAAGGCAATTACACGTGAACTTGCCTTCGTGCTTACTCGAGTGGCTCCGAAGAGAATGAATAAAACTTGAAAACTAATAGAGAAGAGGAAACGGCGATCGGCTGGGTTTGAAAACGACAGCAATAGCACGGACATATACGGCAAAGGGAAGGGAGAGGGGGGTGCGGTGGGGGGTGCAGACACAGCCCAGATGGAATACTCGGAGACATATCACACGACCACCGACACCCGCAGTCCGCAGATGGTCCCCACAAGAGAAACGTGAGCCAAAGTCGGTGAAACAGACATTGTTTGCCGCCCCAACCACCGCGGGCGCCGCTTCCTTTCCTGGTTTTGTGCTGACTCGTCCGTCGTCCATTCTCGGTCGTGGGCTAAACCAGGCAATTTTTCGTTTGTTTAATGCGTGAACACGCTTTTTGTGTATTTTTTTTTTTTTTTTTTTTGTCAGCGAGGAGTTTTGAGAAAAATACTTCATGATGGCATTTCAACCATGTCCGCGGCAGTGTGTTCTAATTTATATAGTAAAAGAAAAGTAACTGTAACGGCCTAAACAGTTACAGTTACCCAATAAAAAAGAAACAGTGTTACAGTTACAAGTTACCAGTATTGAAGAGTAACGCGTTACAGGTAAAAGTTACCGAAAAAAGTAACTAGTTACCGGTAACGCGTTACTAGTAATTAGTTACTGCCCAAGACTGGTCTGACCCACATTACTTCTACCACATTTCAGTGGGATGTTGTACACAACACCGACTGAACACGGAACAAAAGGTTGGCATGATTTGCAGACTGCTTTTGTAAGCTTGTCGGATATAGAGACAACTTTTGACCGGAATTTGAGCCTTTTTTTTTTTTTTTTTTGAGGAGCCGAACATACTATTGGTCACTCTTTTTAAATTCTGGGAAATCTTACGCATGCATGGGACTACCACTGGACGTTTTTGGCTGCCCTTGATCTTAGAGACCAAAGCTGCCACATCACTTCATTGAAAACTTGAGACGGGAATCCCGACGACCCGAGCCGCTCAACTTGGGCGATAAAGCGTTTCGTAACCGAATGAATGCGGGACTTTGTTAAACCTGATCCAAGGATGGAGATGGCACTTTCGAGTGAGCAGAGGTATAATGTAGAACTCCTTTTTTTTTTTTTTTTTTCTTTTTGAGCGGGGTGATTAACTTTAGTAGATGTGGCTGTTAAATAAAAGATGCAGGAATTGCAGCTTTCGTTCCTTAGCTTTTTCAAAAGTGAACTTAAGGCCATAACCGCACTTTTCTAATATGATTCTAACCTCGTCCACATTATCGACCTCAACAGTATCAACAGTGTCCTCGTCCACTGTGCGCTGTTCCAAAAGTACAAAGGGACTTTTCACTGGCGGCCATAGCTGAGTGCGCGACTGCTGAGCGCGTGCTGACTGCCAGCTTCCACAGCATCCAAATTGGCGGTCTTAGCAGCCTATTCACGTGAGCACGTTCTGAGCATGCGCTCTGAACATCAAGTATGGCGTCCAGCGAGTGCTGAACACGTGCTGACGTCGACCTGCCACGGATCTTTGGCAACGTGCATTCATCGAGATTGCCGGTCTCCTAGGAATGTTAGCCCGTTCTGAGCATGCGCTGGAATCATCAAATATGGCGTCCAGCGATTCAGTCATATCATTTGTTTAACGTCAACTCCGGAACGTTAGTAAAACAGTGCGTCCAAGGTGCACATCCACCGGATGCGATGAAAGGCTGGGTGACCTCTTTCCGCTCATTTGTCTTAAAATATATATCGTACCATGCCCAAGCCACACTACTCCTGGTACTGGGGCTGCAATGCATCACTGCGACTCTGTAGTTGGCTTCTGTTGCTCGCAAACAAAGCATTCTGGTGCCACGCAAGTCGAGGCACGCAATGCGGAAGTATCTTGGAAAGTAATTAAATCACATTTATAAGTTGATAGACTGAATTTATAAGTTGATAGACTGCCATTTATAAGCTACTCTACTCAAGATATTTTGCGGGGAAAGTATACTTTAGGAAGCTGTAGTAACTCATCGAGTATCTCGTCCAACACTGATGGCAACGCAGCGCAAATCTGTTTAGCCAAGTTCGCCTAGGATCAGGAAGTTTGCTCCTTTCAGAAAAATAAAGCTCGAGTTTGGGCTAGTTCGTTTTGCGTTATTTTTGTTCTCCGCTCCTAAGGTTTACAGACTTGGACAAAGAAGGAGGACACTTACACACGAAAAGCTCCACTAACAACTCAGAACAGAGCGGCGCAGAAGTCGGGCTCGACTACAATGGACGAGCCCCTCGGAAAACATCGACGGAACGGCAGAGAGAGATTGGAGCGATCCCCTCCCCGTCGGCGGCCATTGACCCCCTCGGTGGCAGCCTTCCCAGGTCAAGGCCGCGACCCAGATTTCACTTCGCGGCACGGAAGGAAGCCACCTTCCGCTCCCTCTCTCCACCGCGCGGGGGGGCAGATGTCCCATCGGAGGAGAGGGGGATTTGGAGCACGCCGACGAGGGCTGCGCGCACTGGGGTGCCCGCAGACAATCCAGAGAAGGCGAGAGTTGGCTCTCGCTCACCTTGGCGTTACGCGACGAGGAAGCGATAAACGAAGTCCTTGCCGGGAGGACGAAGCGGAGAGAAACACGCGGGGGCGGATGAAACATCTTCCTGCCTTCCTCTTGGCGGCAAAGAGGAACCATCCGCAAGCTCGGACGATACCAAAGGGTGTCCTCGACCGAGAGGCCGAAAGTCCACGACGCTCGGAAAACGTAAAAGGACGGAAGAATTGTTGCTTAAAGCTCGTTCACTAAGCGCTCAATTAGAGAGAGAGAAAAAAATCTTGTCCTCCGTTTACTAATAAAGGTGCACTAAAGACGTTTCTGAGATCGTCTGTTCTTGGTGATAACTCATTCTACGGGATCTTAGTGTCCCAGAAATCGAAAAATTATACTCGTGCGCGTCGAGCGTTCGGGTTGAGAATGAAAGGGCACTTTCGAGAACAGAGTAGGGGCCCCAATCTAGACACTTGGCGCCAAAGTTTGGCGAGAAATCCGGCGGCTCCGATTGGCCGGCGCCAAGGTCAAGTGCGGAGTAGGCCAATCACGGCCGCCAGATTTCTCCCCGACTTTTTCGCCGAGTGTCCATATTAGGGCCCTAGGACGAAATGATAGGAGTTACGTCTCGAGTAAGAATCCACACGAATCTTGTAGGAGAGGAGTCCGTCTCCGGGCGTAGCTTGCCCGGCCCCGCGCGCGACAATATTCAGCTCGGGTATTTTAAGCAACAGCTGGCTCTCAAAAGTTTCGTCAGATATCTGGTCTCATCTCTTCGTGAGAATGTCGATGGGACTGCCATATTGTGCCTCGCCAATGCTCCCTGCACTGTACTGCGCTTCTCCAGCGAAGTGGCGCAAGTGCTCTTTACCCCGAGGAAAGAGCAAACCTTGGCGTTGCAGCGGTGCCCGATACTGTCGGAATCGCCAAGCTGTACAAATCGCCGTAGAACTGGTCAAACCTGGAATAAGAATTGACCTGGTACATCTGTCTATACCGGCAAATATTGCCAGACGATAGCGAACCAAGTTGGTAACAACGAGGTGACAATGAAACAATAAGTAAGGTTTCGATCAATATTATTCTTTCTATGGCCGTGGACAGGTCGAGCCTCGGTTGAGACGTTGGTAAATAAGAAAAGAAAAATCAATATAAGCGTCGAGGCCACGGACAGAGAAGGGCAAAAAACTAAGTCCCACCATGGCCACACTCTCTCCTCAAGCCCGCAATCTCAAGCTTACGTCAGCTACAATTTTGTCAAATGAGTAAAAATCTGCGAGTTATTAGTAAAAATCTGCTCAACTAAAAATAGGGGGAAAAAATGAAAAAAGGACCATGACCATTTACAAAATGCTTGCAAAAAAAAAAAAAAAGGTGACTGAGATGCGGATTACCTGGTGGGATTAACGAATAAAGTGGGCCAACCCTAGAATTTGGACTACAAAAAAGTAATTGCCTTTTAACATTTTAGACAAAACCCCGAGACTGGGGGGAAAAAAGGACAACGCAACTTGAGACTTTGTGTTGTGTTGTCCTTTTTTTTCACCCAGTCCCGGGGCTTTGTCTAAAATGTTAAACCTTCACCAGCTTGTTTGCGCCCTAACTTTTTGTTCGTAAGTACCTCTTCAGACTTAATCGCATAAGGTGAAAAGAAGCAAAAAGACAAAAAAAATTAAAGCATTTTTAATATCCAAGACGGAGGCAACAAAGAGGGGACAAACACAAGATGTAACACCCCCTGTTTGTAGCCTCGGTCTTGGGTTTTAGAAATGTTTCACGTTAACCAGCTCGCCTGCCGTATCACCTTATCTACCTTCTGTTCCCAATATGAGAACATGAGAACTCTTCTAATACCTTTAGTGCAGCGAGGAACGAACATTTATTATCCCATCGGTTTCAGACGGAGCGTCCTCTTCTGTTGCGACACAATGAAAATGGTCCTAGTCACTACTGGCAACTTTGAGCGATGGTGGTACCGCGGTGTGAGAATCGGGCTCCCTAGCTTCACAATAAATGGGCTTGCCTACACTTCCCTCACGTAAACAAATAAAGTACATCTCTAATACTGCTCGTATATAGCAAAACTAGAATTACTTACGCGTCGCAGACCCTGCCTCGTATTGCTTTTCTACGACGATCATCCAGATGACAGCCACTGGGAAGGATGGATGGGGCTGAACCCTTTGAATCGGGCGGCAACTAGCGCCACCTGGCCAGTGTTTTTTCTTTCCTTCTCTTTAACATTTATGCAACATACAGGTATATATCTAGATATTTATTCGTAAAAGCTATATATTATCCGTACGACGGAGGCGCCTCTATGCAACCGGTGGCCAGACCTCTCGTCCTACGGGTCGTTCGGAAGGGAATAAGAAAAATGATAGGCGCCAGTGCGCCCATTATACGAGGGGCGCTCATAAAGTTCGTATTATCGGCACAAAAAATTGAAACAATTGGAACAAAACACGCATCAACATGAGCGCGCGTCCCTCTAGTTTCCGCACAGTATAAACATCGCATGCTATAGTAGCTCGGAACGCCGCTAGGGAATCGAAACAAAAATGACACCGCCCATCGGTACCAAGCACATGCAGTGATCCGTTTTCTCCATTTGAAGGGAAGCAATGCCAAGGATATTCATTCCAATCTGGGAGCGTTGTTCGGGGACAACGCCCAAGTTTATGACACTTTGTTTAAATGGCAGAGACGCTTCCAGTATGGCCAAATAAGAGGAAAGCATTTCAAGGACGGCGACAAAGTGATTGCTGAAGTGGAGCGATTCCTGAACCCTCAGCCTCCGGCATGTGGTGCATCGCTAGAAGAAGCGGGTAACTTTTGGTAGCGAAAATGTAGAGAAAGTCTCAACTCCTACTCGAGTTTGACTGCTGAATCTCTATTCCTTCGTGACAATAATACGAACTTTACGAACGCCCCTCGTAGGTCGTGATAGCTGCAAACAACCGAGAGGGACATTGTTAATTCTTCTCGGTGCACTTACTGACTCGAGCTTCTCAAACAGGTGTCCTCTTCCCCTCTTCGGTCGAAAAAAACAACAACAAAGAAACGGAGATGCCTGACGAAAAAGGGGACAAACACAAAACCTCTCAAACGCAGCTACTAAACTTTATTGACACAACCGTTTATGTTATCATCTCTCACACACACGTCTCCGGGAATTTACACCCATCTTTATGACTTTCCACCACGGTACAACTCGTGACGACCTCAACTCAACGCAACGACCTCATCTGCCACGCAACACGAGACACACGTCTCCCAGAATATACACCCGTGTTTGTGACTTTCAACCTCGGTACACACCTCATCTCGTACGCAACAATGGTACGGGCAACAATTCAAAACAAAGCATTCCCCCAAAGACCTATCCAAGCGTCCGTTCACAGGCCCCGCATTGCCGCCTGATAAGGCAAACAACTATCCCATCGAAAAAAAAAAAAAAAATTACATCAGCAAAAACTTCCGAGTCGCCCCATCTCTACAGTGTTATCGACGGTTGACTGATACAATTTCCTACGGACACAATTCTGATTGCCTCCTTCGAAACCCTTTTTGCATTCACAGTTTTGTCCCAATCGGCCAAAGAATGATTGCGTTCCTGCACATGTTTAGCTATCTCAGAATTCGGAGATCTGTTTTTGACCGCCCCGATGTGCTCAACAAGTCCATTTAGGCACCATTTCGTTGACAACCCTGTGCTCCACCCACAAACTGCGTAAGCCTGTTCAACTTAAAGTCGGAAGTGAAAACCGGGCGGCGGAGAAAAGCTCACCGGCCTTGCGGAGAAAAGCTCACCGATTTTTTTTTAACTTAGCTGATTCTGCGTCAAACGTGGCGATTTATCACAATTCGCATTCGTCACTTCATTAAAATATGTCCTCTTTTTTGTAATATTCTTGAGATTCATTGGGCATATTTACTATTTCCTCAGAAATTAGTAATCACCTATTCTGTATATTAATGAAGCCGCAAGTATAAAATCACAACATCGTGCACCGGTAAAAAAAAGACAATTTATTGACAGCTGACAGTGCGCCGTCGGTAGCTTTGACAGATAAAGAGGTTTGTTCTTTGCTAGCTAATATGAATAGCTGAGTGTGTCCAAATATTGTGTAATGCCTAATAGATAAGTAGGTATTTGGTGATGTAATCAGTGTCGGCTACGCTGTTTTTTTTTCTGTTAATTTCACTAACAAAACTTTAGTTGCGAGAACAGATTCGTCCTGTCGTTTTCATTGTCTTCAGTCCGTCGTCGTCGTTTGAGCGGTTTTCATCATGTATAACATTTACCAACTCGTCCGATTCGCTACCTTACAGTAACAACGGCGACAGTGTGCAGCTCTGAAGATCACTTGTGGCTCGCCGTAGAAGGACACTATCGCACAAAGGCAACGTGTGGAAACACCAGCAAGAACGGCTAGAAAACGCGCTTGTCCGTGAAAGAAAAAAACCTCAATGTCCTACTGACCGTTTTATACCCCTGTCAGACTGGCACGTTAAATGACATTTAAGCAAAATGACATTACAGCTCGGCCAATGAGCGTGAGCGATGAAGAACCAGGATCACGTGAAGTGACCAGGATCACGAGCTGATTCGCCGAGCGGTGAATGACATTCGATCAAACTGACATTTACTTTCCCGTCTGACAGGGGTATTATTCTGCTTTCAAAGGTTAACAAAAGCTTCAAAGATAATCTCAGGTACCGCGTTGTTGCGCATGAACTTTCGGATTTTTGGCATTTACAGTTCTGATTTTTTAGGTTTTAGGCATGCAGACATCATTAAGTTTTCGAACTTTTTCCTGTTCTTCAAGTTCATAAGGTTTTCAGTTAAGCTTTCGTTGCCTAGAGAGTAGGGCACAGAAAACACCCGCCCGCAATAATTAATTTGGGAGCAATATGCCCAATAAGCTTAAAGATATTACAAAAAAAGACATTTCTTTTTTACAAACTTGACGAATTTTAATGATAATAAATTGATATATGTTACGCATGATCCAACAACCTCTATATAAAAAGAAGAAAAAAGAAATCGGTGAGGTTTTTTCCGCATACGCTCAATGGCCGGTGAGCTTTCCCGCACATCCGCCGGTTTTGCGGTGAGTTTTTCTCCGGTGAGCTTATCTCCGGTGAGCTTATCTCCGGTGAGCTTATCTCCGGTGAGCTTTTCTCCGGTGAGCTTTTCTCCGGTGAGCTTTTCTCCGGGATTCGTAAAAACCACCCTAAAACAATGCGCGCGAGGAAGCTGCACTAGTTACTTTTGTCGAGTATCTCGTCCAACACTGGCTGGCGCTTGGCCGGTTGAATGGAGCTGGATATTAGTGGCTTATGGCAGGCCTTGCCTCCTCCAAAGAACCAAGACGGCGGCACTTTTCATTGACTTTCCCCAGCCAAGGAATATCCAGGCAAGCCCTCCGCATTTGACAACTGCACCTCGAGTCTTTTTAGCGCTTTTCACCATGGTTCAATACAGTCAACACCAACTAGCCCAACAACAAGTTCTATTGCACCTTGAGTGGTGGCACGTTTTCGTAGCCCTCACACGCCATGGAGTAACCTCGCAGTGATAACCTAACCCAGTGGTTCTCAATCACTGATGTTTCGCGGACCCCTTGAGGATCGGCAGAGACGATGGAGGACCCCCGTTCGTGGTGAGGGGAAGGGATAGGTAAGGCATAATAGACAGTTTTAGTGGATCGTACGCTAAAGCCTTGCGTACGCAATAAAATTGCGGGTCGGGAGTGCGCGTGCGCAGAAGGCAATAGAAGAGCTAGCGTATTGCGTACGCACGCAACGCTGGGGATTTTGCGTGGCGGGCTAGCGGGCTTTGAGGGACGCTCTCGAGAGATCTCGGACCCAACGAGAGCGCCAGTTTCAAGATGGCGGTTACGTCGACTGGCGTAGCAAGGGCGACGTGGTGTTTTCAAAGTTCTGTGTTACGTGAAATTGCGTGGTGTTCAGCTCGGCAATTCTTTCTGGGACCTACCGCGGTCGAATCAGATCGTCGTGCAGCCGAAGGAGTGCACAGTGAAAATGTTCGCCGCTCGGGATGTGCGTCAACGCTGCGATCTGCTCAACGCTAAGCCTATTCGCACAGTTCATCGCCGACGGACGAACAACTCTAAAAGAAATCGCCGAAGTTCTCGCCGCTATGCACAGGACATCAGTAGGTCATCAATTTCATTCCGCGATAGCATTGATAAAAGCTGCCGTTTCCACGGGACGACTGGCGGAGGCTCCGTGATCGAATTTGGCTACGCACTCGTACTCGTAGCCTCTGTACCCCGCAGAAAAGCGCGCTTGACGAGGCAGCTGCGGCTTGGTTTAATTTGAAATAAAATGATTGGACACGTTTTCATTTTAAATATTTCTTTCCAAGAGCATGGTTGCGTTATAAGCACGCGGAATTCTACGGCTCTAGCAAATTTAACCAAGATCATGCGCGGTGTTCACTCGAAAACGTAACGCACAACTAAATTCGGTCCGAGCAGGTCATTTTTAGCGTACGCTATACTATTGCGTATTGCGTACGTAAGAGCCAGCAACGCTATACTAAAACTGCCTAATGACGCTAATGATTTAATAAATGCGTATAACAAAGGGATATGCGAAGTAGACTTCTCACATTGACATACACACGAGAACACTCACCCGAAAATTGGAAGGTTTCTTCTACAATTGATAAAAAGACAACGTTTAATGACGGGTTTGACTGATGAGGTAGAGCTTCGCGGACCCTCATTTGAGAACCACTGACCTAACCAATCGGAGCAGCGGCACCGACTTGGAATCGGTCCGCTCGTCTTAGAAGTAGTAGAGTCGTCATGACAAGGAGCCTGCTACAAAGCCCTCGCGATTCACGCTCCCAATCGACGAACTTCATAAAGAAGGATCCCCGGGGAACGGGAAGCTCAATAACATTGCAGCGTGACTGTAATGTTATTGAGATTCTTGCGCTTATTAAAATTACTCGCACAACCGACGACGACGCAGTGATAGCCAGACAACCGCAGATTTTCAAAATTTGCAAAGACGTTAAAGAGAGAGAGAGAAACATAAAACGCTCGGAACTAATTTCGACACGGCGTCCGTCTCTAAGCCTTTTGCGCCCTTGGCAGTGTCCTACCGAGTCAGCGGGGAATCCAACAATGCACCAGGTCGAGGGTGCGTTAGATGCGCGCCGGTCTGAGGTGATGCCAAAAAGGTGTATACACCAACGTTGACCAACAAGTCGGCGTTTGACACGTGTGGCCAGTAAGTGGGGTTCGGTGGCCGAGAGGACTAACGCGTCTCAGAACCTCCTGGGTTCGATCCCCACCACCCCCGCCCGTTTCGATCTGGATGAGTTTCGTACCGGCACGCGTTCGTGTAATCACTACTGCGTGATGCACGTTAAAAAACCCAGGTTAGTGGTTGTACTGCACTGGCTAAATTTCTCATCTACAGCTGAGAGATCGCTCATCCGTGGAGGCGTACCTAAACCTACGAGCAACACATTTCTTTCTTTCTTTTTTCTTTTTTTTTCTAGTGGTACAAGGCGTGACCGAGAGCGGGACACGGCCGGCTCCGCACCGCTGACCAATCGCAGCAGGCGTCCAGGCCCCCGTGCGCTGAGAGCAGGCGTTCACACTGTCCAAACTATCGTTGGTGGCAGACACGCTGTTTACAAACAAGTCCGCATTGCGGGCAGGAATCCGCACATGCGCCACGTACACAGCGTCAGAGTATTCGAAGATTACGACTCAAATACTCGAGAAAAATATTTCAAAATATCAGTTCTGGATGCACGCGCGCACGTACACACGAAAAATCGATTACATCATAAAAAAGAAGATAAAAAAAAACCGATGTTAGGGCTGAACTAAATAAGAACCCGAGAAGCCGAAGGAAGTGACTGTCCAAGATGAGAGGGGGCGGCGAAAAGCGGAGCTGAAAGGAAGAGCGCCGAGGTCGTTCCTGCGGCGGGAGGCAGCAGCCAGTGCGCACGCCCGGCCTCACCCCTTTCGCGCTTTATTTATAAATGCAGAGTGTTTATAAATACGCATCAGCGACACCGCAACGCCAGGCTCCCAGATGACAACCGAGAGGGGAACATCGCTCGGGACGCCCCTCGGAGCCTTTGCAAAAAGTGAGCGGCATCCTGCAGTAGCCGCTCCGAGGCCAGGCACCAGACGTCCAAAGAGATGTCCAAAATATGGCCAGTCTTGCTCCATGAGAAAGGAAACCTCGGGCCGTCTTACAAGTTGCGTATTCGGAGGACATGGATGGGACAGCAACTTTACTTTGCGTGGGTGCCGCCATCTTGGTATCACGTGACCCAGCCGCCATAGTTGACCTCCACTTTCTCGTCAGTGCAGTCCCTTTTCTGCTGTGCCCGCCGGAGCTTTATTTTCAAGTTTACACTAAAGGGACACTGTCAGCGTTCGTTTGTCTTTCTTCCGCCCCGTCTGTTTCGATGAACGTTTTAAATATTCATGCCTTACCAACACGCCCAAACTTCCATTCTATAAAAAAGAAAACAAAAGAAACAACAACATATTTGCAGCTTTCAAGGGCGCGCGCCAAAAATAGGGAGTTTTCGTATATGGTTTTCGCCGTCCCGCAACGCTCTCCGCAACCAACTACGATACCCGGAATTCTACAGTCAAGGCCATTGGCGCGCAGGCGCAGTAGCGGCATCTTCGTTGCGGAGGGCTTTGCGGAAGGCTTAGCGGAGGGGGAAACGCGGGCTACGAAAACTCCCTAATGAGTACATAGCGTGAGCACCACTTGACCCGATGTAGACGCCAAGGGCAGCGTAGGGAAATCGGGCGCGAGAGCGAAAACTGGAAAGGAGGAGCGCCGAGGAGGTGAGAAGGCTGCCGCCCTTGGCGTGTACACATCGGGACACCGTTAGCGCGAACACGACATCGGCGCATTTTCGCATTTTACTTCTAAATAGTATCAGCAAGCACGAAATTTTATCGCTTACATTATAGAACTAAGTGAGCTCTTTCCGTAGCAATAATAGCTTGCAACACATCCCTTGGTTTCAAAGAGGAAAAACTAGACAACCCAGCGATCGCTTGTTCGCGCTAACAGTGTCCCGCTCTGTACGTGTGCGGAGACGTGGTGGGACGCTACGTCCACATTCTTGGCACGCGCTTTTCGAAGCTCGAGTCTAAAACGAGTCTAGCGCTGGAAATGATTTTACGGAACAAAAAAATAACTTAATTTTTGTAAAAAAAAAAAAAAAAAAAGCATTTTCTAATATTTGTTTTTTTTTTGCCAGGCTGTTCTAAATGTTTGTTCCCTTCGAAATGAATTTAACTACGTTGAAGTTGTTTTCATGTGTTTCTATATCTTGCACCTCGATCATTTTAATTCAGATTTGAAGCTACGTAGCGGTGTGTCGAACCGTTTACCTGTCGCCGATCCGAAACGGGAATCGTCGCCGCCATCTTGAAACTGAACCGGAAAAAAAAATTTAACGGTAACCGGTTCGGTGCCACATTTTTTTTTTTGTACCACAAAACGATTATTTGAGAATACAAAAAAATGACAGGTGTATTATCCTTGTATACAAAAGTACAATGCACGAGTAATCGTGGGATGTTATGGTTTGGGCGTTCCGAACAATCGTGTGACGAAACGGCGACAACTCATATCGAGTAGCACAGTGTCACGTGACTTTACGTCACGCGACGTCACGCCGTCGTATTGCGTGACGCCATGACGAAACTCTACGCCGACTTGACAAGCAACGTTACCAGATCCAACGGCGTCGTAGACACCTCACGTTAAAGGCCCGTTCACAGCTGGCGTTCGGAGCGACCGCTACGCTTACGAACGATTGCAGGCGGTTGGAACAACGAGTTGCCGTGGCAACGAAGCTCCGCCGTTTCCTTGGCGTTCGTTCGCAATGAAAGGAGTTGAGGGGCTCTAACTTTTCCGACACGCTGGGGAACCGACGGAGCGACCACATCGACAGACCAATCACAAGTCGAGGAGAGCTCGACCGCGACATTTCCTGCTATCTGCTGAAAAACATGGCGTCAGTGGTGATCGTCCACCTGGGGGAAGCCCATCGTTCCGCGTAGGGCGCTATCCTTGACCGTGAATTCTCGTCGTGTGTCACTATGATCCTGGAATTGAAGATCCATCTACTCGTGCGCCGATGTCGTGGCGGCACTCTGAAGACAGGAGAAACGCTGGTGCCGTCGTGTTTGTTTAGCTAGACTACAGTGGGGCTTTCTTATACTTCGTCTCACCTTAAGGCGGCGGTCCCACGGCCCCAACTATAATACCGGTGGCAGCTCTGCTAACGCTCCTGTTTGCTGTGCAAATGTCGCGTCTGTGCGCGTGTTACGTATTTCGTTCTTTTTGCAAATAAATAGCCAATTCATCATCACTCTTTTAGTGCAAAATATGATACGCATTTTTCAAAACTTAACGCACAATAAGAAAACAAAAAGTGCAAGTATTGATATTTTCAAAGACATACCTCTATGCATTCCAAGTTTCTAGACTTACAATGCATCCAAGACGCGTTCTTATTTTTTTATTGAATAGAAAAAGGACTCGTCTAGTTCCGTGCATACGTGTTTTTGTTAATTAGCACGCTCACATTTTTTAATATTTATTCAAAAAGAGCCTTTTTTATGTGATTTTGAAGTCTAGTAACTCAGTTTCACATCGTAACGCAGCAACGACATTTAAGGGCATGCTTGTGGTAAACATAGGAACTCAGAATACAAAATATTAGAAGTGCAACGCCAGCCGTTTTCTTGTAAACACAACTTGATTATGGTAAAATTTCTAAGAATTCCCTTAACGCGTTCTTGGTTTTCTCAGACGGCGTTCTGGCATCTGACCTAATTTTTTTTTAATTGTATGCTACAGGAACTGAGCTGGTTCACTAGAAGCGTGATTTTTTCGTATTCATATTCAGATTTGTTTAAATATGTTTAAATCGTGGGACTATTTTGAAGCTCGACTCTGTACGCAAGAAACCGGTTTCAAAGAAGAGGGCAGCTATTTAAGCAACGATTCTTCAATTAGTGCTTTTCTCGTTCTAATTAAAATCACTTTCTATGATTGTATTTTTTTTAAAGCATACTAATTGTCCTAAATAATAAAAAGAACCTATGTTGTAGCAGACGACGCGCACTTGCGCCATCTTTTGAAAGGTGGCTGAAATTCGAGGTTGAGAAGTTCAGGAAAAGTGGCGCTGGGGGGATTCTGTCCCTTATGCAGAGGATTCTTTTCTCAAATATTTCCTCGCGCTACTTCCTCGTTCTTGCAATGAGTAAATAATCTTGCAAGAAAAAGAAGAAAAAAACAAGGGTCGCGAGCAAGTTCTCGAAAACATGTAGTACCTATAAATAAGCTATTCAATGCTCCCTGCCATGTTCCGACACCACGAAAGGTGCGAATATTGAGCTCCATATGATGGTGACGACAAAGGGGAATTCCTTTTCCTTCACTCCAAGATTTTTACCCGACATTTTTCTTTTTAAGGTTCCAGCTTTCCAACCGCTCTGGTTCTGTTTTGTTCGCCATCGTGCAGGAATTTTAGATTTTCAGTTTTAACGTTACTCTACTTGTAGAAAACTTACGGAGAGTGTTATGTGTAAACCGCAGTGACTGGTCCTCATGGTAAGGCAACAAACAGCCAGTCATCGTGGTTCAAATCTGAGGCTCAGGAAAAGGGTCTAATAAACCCCCTTTCCATGCAGTGCCCTATCAAAAGCGTTGCACATGTGCGAAACCCTCACTACGGTCGTCTTTCTTTGGATTAATTTTTATTTAATTTTTTCAAATAAGAACAATGTCAGACGGTCAACTTTCATGGTGTTGGTTTAATAATGCAACGACTCCAGGCTTCCACTTTGCGTTTACACCAACCACGACTCTTGTCCTTTGCAACTAATTATAAGCAGCCAGGTCAGACTTGCTAGAAACAGCGTCTCAGCTGAGACTTTGGGAAAGAAAGCAATGCCAAAACCTGCGCTCTAGCTGAGCGGGATTCAAGCCGCGTCTTAAGACAGTCGTGCGCCCAACCTTTTGCAGTGCTTTCTTTCACTCAGTCTCAGCTGAGACGCTGTTCTAGCAAGCCTGTCCAGGATCACAACTCGTGAAGTTTCCTCGCGCTTCTCTTTCGTTTTTCAGAGTCCCCGCAATCGAGTATTGCGAAATAAAATCAAGCGAGATGCTCAGTGCTGCCCTAGCATGTTCTTCCATGACCGGGCTAGAGAGCGGTTTCCTTGTGGCCTTCACTCTCGCCGAGCAGCAATGGGACTTCTTTAGCCGCGTATGGGTGCGACCACACAACCATGCCCAACGCCGCCTGAGCCATCCTGAACAACTGTTCCCCGACCAATGCGATTGAAAATGTGTGCAATTATACTTGCTTGAAATAACTGTAGTGAGCAGATTGAAATAAGTTTCGGCTTACAATAATTAAATTCTTGTCTATTCAAACTTGTTTCTTAAGGATACGAAGAGAAAGACGTGTTCTGCATAAGTCCCTGAAGGCAGCTGGCCTCACGACCTGTAGGTCCAATCACTCTAGAAACTTATCCAACTCAACCCCCGAGCAAAGAGGACAACACGGTGAGGAGGACGTGCCTCTCAGAAGGAATTAAAGCACTGTAGGAGCGGTAGGGTTACAGCGACCAGGGGCGGATCCAGAACTCCGTTTTGGGGGGGGGGGGGGGGGGCGGAAAATTTGTAAGGATGCTATTCTCCCATTCTTTTGTGTGCACCGGGGGGTCCACCCATGTCAAATTGCCCTCCGAGAAGGGGGGAGTGGGGGGGGGGGTCGACTTGGTTTGGGGGGGGGGGGGGGCGTCTGCCCCCGTCGCCCCCCCCCCCCCCCCCCTTGGATCCGCCACTGACAGCGACCCCTCCAAGCTGCCGCCGCAGGGAGCTACTACTCCCGGTGCAATGGCCGTAAGAGATCATGCCTGTTCACTCTAGCCTATGCCTACATGTCTGTCTGTCTCAGGGTGAAGACATCCATTGTTGCTCTGGATGTGCCAGCGCGTGACGCTCTCGCGCACTCGGTGCGTGATTTGGGCGGTAAAATGGCGTCTATGCACTAGCCAAAGCTTCGGGCTCGAGCTGAGTGACACCGGATTGCGCGCACTTCAAAATGCATAAAAAAACGTTTGGGCGGAAAAATGGCTGAGTTGTCACCACTTCATCTGGTCTTCGGTTCAGGCACGTAGCCAGGATTTTGTTTCGGGGGGGGGGGGGGGGGGTGCGCCCATGACAAAATGCTGTATGAGGTGGAGGGGGGAGAGGAGGTCTCAGCAAAATGGAAGATTTTGGGGAAAGGCCGGGCCCCATGCCCCCCCCCTGGCTACGTGCATGCATGCTTCGGTTCGTTGTCATTTGAAAAGAGAAGACGGTCTACGGTGTTTTTCCATTTGAACGTGAACGTGCAGACGGCTATAGGAACGTGAAGACACACTGAACTTTAGATGGTCCAGACCGCTTGGCGGTTCTCCCGTGAACATGTTGTAAAAATAAAAATAAATATTGTGTGCGTGAGTTAATAATAATAATAATAATAATCCTTATTTCCAGACATACGTGTGTCTGAGGGGCTGCGGCAAAAGAATACAAAAGAAAATTCCGCACAGACACTTTTGATTGCTTACGTGTGGGAATATGAAAGCATTGCAGTCCTTTTGGTGAAAAGTTTTCGACTTATTTTTTCGACATGCGTTATTTTTGCTGATTCGGTGTGTGACGCGCGGGAAACAGCGCGCCCATGTTATACACTCATGACGTGGCGCCACCTTCTCCCCATTGGCTGCACCGTCACGTGCCCAATGACGCACGCACTTGGACACACCTTTAGTCAGCCAGATGGTTGCGACGGGACGTGTGCAATGTCGCACGCACTAGGCACACGTTAGTCAGCCAGGACCTTGGAGTCGCCGTGGAGTCGGGGAAGCGTGCCCGTCTCGCATTCGGAGGCCCAGATTCGATTCCCATCCAGACCGAAATGTACTAAAGTTTGTTTCGAAAGTCGTTCATTTACTTTGTTTATAGGAACTTGGGCTACAAAATACACTTTTACTCTTTTCTTGGACATGCAGAGTCTTCGACCTCGGCGTACTATTTCAACAATATTAGGGTGGTTATTTATAAGGTCAGATAATTGGTATTCAAGTTTAATCAAACTACCATCAATATGATGAGTTATATAAAGCGCCCTTTTGAACACCCGTCTTGAAAAAAAAAAAAAAAGTCTGCTATTGCTTGTTTTATTATAGATCAAAATGCAGTCAAAGACTATAAGATACACAAGCACAAACACGCATACTAAAAGCGCAAGGCCATAGTGCATGGTTTGCGCTTGATTGCTTTGACCGGTGACAACAAACGCACTATAGGTTGTTGAGCTCCGTGACATAGTGTTTTTTGGTTCTGCTTGATTGGCCTCATTGACCTGTTATGTCGGCTACGCTCTGACTTACAGCGAAAATGAATTTAAACGTTTTTGTCGTGCAAAAGATCTTTCATTAAAGGGATACTGAACCAAAGAATTTAGTGTCCATAATAAGTGGCGCACGTTCTTTCCACGAGCCAGCAGCCGCCGGTGTGCGCGAGCACACGCAACGAAAATGACGTCAAAGGCCTCCATTCGCGCTTAAGAGGACAGTGAAATGCATCGGCTTCGGGCCAAAGGAGAATAAACACAGGCTTTTCATCTCTACTAGTGAAAGCTATGTGCTTGTTAGACCAATTAATCGCTTACCTTTTACACCAGACACCACTATGTAGGTGAAAACCTTGTCTTTATTCTCCTTTGGCCTGAAGCCCATACATTTCACTGTCATCTTAACGGTGAATGAAGGTCTTTGACGTCATTTTTGTTGCGTGTGCTCGCGCACACCGGCGGCTGCTGGCTCGTGGAAAGAACGTGCACCACTTATTATGGACACTAAATTCCTTGGTTCAGTATCCCTTTAACGAAATGCGGACATGGCATGTCTTATATATGTTCTTTAACGTTTGATAACATCTACTGGCTTGTGAGCCTCTCGATCTCGAGCTAGGCACTCTCGATCGGGTCGATGAGCTAGCTGGGCTCCGTTTCTGTGCGAACTGGGCACTGCTACCACCACTGGCACGTTTGCTGGCATTTGTGTCAGCGGGAGCACGCGCTGAGCGCTGAACGTGCACGGGCGAGCAGCAGAAAGGAGGAAATTAAGAGCAGAGGAGGAACATCACTGCCACGAGCTTGTTTTCTGGCCACACGGATGAGTGCCGCCATCTAGTGGTTGAACTAATGGCTTGTTCAAGATGGCCGCCGTGGGACCGCCGCCTTAACATGGACTGCTGTTAGCCGCGCGCTAAAAGCGCGAGATAGTTGCTTTGGATGAAGCCTCGGCGGCTGCACGAGCGCTCGTGTCGCGAGCGCTCCAGTCGAGGCAGTCAAGGCTACCCGCTCGCGCTTGCACAGCCCTCGCAGTTAGTCCATGCTAAGGTGAGACGAAGTATAGCACTTGAGCGCACTCCACGCGTGCGCTGAAGTTCAGGGTAATACTGGTGCGTACTGCATTTCAAGGCCCGTAGGAAGGACGCAAACTTTCACACGTTTTCATCACCCGAGAAAAGTGATTAGTATTAGCATTCCTGAACGCTCGCAACGTCTTTGTGATCATGAAATTTTATCTACGTTGCTACATCGCGGCTAAAATTACATCGTCTTCTGTAATAGTAGAAAAAGCGTGAGGCGAGATTTGTATTATCGGTAAAGTCGTCATCGTTCAAGACGGCATACTGGATATTTTTATTTTTTCGTTCCCTAGCCTGGGAAAATAGAGTTCGACACGCGCCACTTGTTTTCCAAAAATGGCGGTTCTAGTGAGGGTTGCTGAGCTTGTCTACTTTGCTGGCTTCACTGAGCGACACAAATTATTCCCGTTCGCACGAGGAAGCTAGGGCGTTATGAGCGCAGGTCACCTCTTTATCCTGAAAACGAAAAAAAACGCGGTTTAGCGTCTCATTTACGCCAGGAGGCACCTCATGCAAAGAAACCGAAACTAACCTCTATTTTGGACTTCATTTCTAGTTATTAATTTCGGATTCTTGAATAACTAAGATGAGTCTCACAGCGTACGTTTTGAGCTAAAAAACGCTGTGCGCGAAAACTTGATTTTGTGAAATACGTGTCCCATCCAGGTATACCTCCAAACATTTGGGAGAGTCCAGTGTCCCTTTTAAGTTTAAAAACGGGGACTTTCATCCACCTTAGAAGTAACGCAGAATATTGTATTTGTCGAAAAAATCGGAGCTGATATCTGCGGGTTCTTGCTGCCTTTTCTCGCTCAGACAATTGTCACGCGAAATAATTAACTGCAAACCTTTTAACGGGTTTTGGTGCATTTAGATGATTACTTGCTTTAACATTACGTATTCCCAGCACAAGAATGACAAAATCAATCCAAAATTTTTCAATATATCGCCGCGGGTGATGAGTTCAGAATATGTTTACAAAACGTATACAGGAAATTAAAAAAGAAAAAATCGGTGTTCTTACTACAAAAACCTAAACACGGAACCCGAGTGAGACAGCAGAAGTGTGTTTTTTAAAGCCACGCGTGATGCATATGACTTCCTATTACATCCAGTGTTTGACTATTTATCTCGATGACGATGTCAGAGTTTTTCGTATGCTGAAAAGAAAACAAAATAAGACCTTTCTGGAAAGACTATTGTGGTTAAATGGCGTATTTTTGTGATCGTGGCGCTTATTGGGCAGGAGGTCGAACTATAGGGGGCGCTCTGACCCGTTTGTTTCCCCACACCTCGGTGTTTACTCAACACAAGGCCTGTGCACATGCCCACAGGCCTTATGGACATGTCCATGTCATCTTCTACAATAGAGCGCGGCCACAGTGTAATGTAAAAAAACATACTAACAATCGACGAAGTGACGTTAAAGGGAAGCTGAAGCGGTTTTAAATATGAGCAAAAACACCTGAACCTAGTTAATCGGACCTCAGCCATCACGAATATCGTATTCGCTTGGTCATTTTCTGCACGGATTAACCGGAGAAGCGCCTTCAAGGTCGCGCCGAAGCCACGCCTCTCCGAAGCAGAGGGAAAGGGGAGAGAGGAGGAAGCCCGATAGCCGGCGTCACAAAAGGACCGGCTGGAGGACCCCGCCGCGGCTAGCCGCGCTTTCCTCGTAGGCTCCTCTTTTCGAGCCGTTATCGTTCTGCCGCTGCATAGCGCTTGCTTTGATCCGTTGACCGGTCATGCCATTGACTCAATTGCCTGACGTGTTGATTGTTCTCTTGTTTGTTCACGTGTTTGCAGAATTCTTGTAACACCGAACCAACTGACTCGTGCTGTTGCACGATGCCGTAATCATGTGTAGCAGCCAGCTTTCACGAACAGCGCTCGTCGCAGTTGTTCTTCCCGCTTACCGTCTTTTCCACTTCGTCACCAAGCTTTTAAAGGGGTGGTGGGTTTCAGCAAGCACACCGTTTTTTGTTCGAAACGTGTTTCGGACGGCGCATTTGAAAACTATGTACGTATGGGTTTGGGTCGGAAGAAGGCTCGCCCGAACCCGACGCTCTGTCGACCATCTTTGAAGGTAAGAAGGCAATTCAGCGCATTAAAAGTCTCAAGCAAAGAGGAAACGTAACTAGGTAGGAATTAGAGGTCGATTGTTCCAGAAAAAACTATTACGTTATTAGAATTGTGCAGTGTGCTAGAAAAGCCGCGATCATTTAGCCGAATAGCGGGTTTCCACTGGCTTTCCACTGGCTCTCTTGCGTTAACCGTCTTATATTAGTGTCTTGGTGTTGGTTTCTTATATTGTTGAAGTGACTATATTTTCCGGACCGACTCTGGTGCGGAAAATCTGGGAAACAGAAAACAATCTTGGGTAGCCCAAGATTATTTTCTTTTGCTTTTAATCTACTGGCTACCCCGTCACTTGGGAGAGGAGGGCTTGCTCTAATAAGTGGTCATGCAATTCATAATGCGACTTTCACGGTGAAACTTGTTTTAGCATAAACTTCTTTTTCTGTCGCTGACATTATTTGAGCTCACATATTTTTTAAATGTGAACATAAATTTTATTAAATTTTCCTTCCAAAGGTTTATATTCTCTTCAGGAGAGGTTTTCGGAAATACAAAGCATGTGACCTTCTGTTCTGAATTGAGTTCTTTTTTTACAAGTTACGCAGTGTTTTCCGTATAAAGTTTGTGTCATGCAACAATTCTTTGTGCCGTAGAAATGCGATCGGACGATGATAATGCTTGGTGGTGGTGTGATGCAGTCAACAAATCTTGGTAGAAGTATACGAATGTAGAGGCCCGGGAAGCTTTCACGATTTCGACATCAAATTAAGGGCTGCCGGACACACATCTCCGCTTTTTCTAAAACTATAATGACGTAATTGTTTGTGGCAAACAAAGTAAACACAGCAGAGGGTACCGCTATCACAAGGATGAACCTTCTACGCAGTTATTCGCATAGTGGGCAAGCACATGGCGGTGGCAGAACGGCGACCCTGTCTTATCACCCGCCTCATCTCAGGGGAAGCTCCCCCGTCGCCCGAAGCCGATTATACTATCCCTTCAAACTACTTCAGCCTTGATGAACAATGCAGCCTGCACGCTCACGCGTCCAGCAGCTGGCAAGCACGAAGGCCGATGTGTGTTGAATTCTTGTCCTCTGACGACCGTTTTGGGGAGGGTCACGCTAATCCGGCTTGAGGCGTCCCGTCAATAGCACTCCGTTTATTGTCAACGTTTTACGTTACAATAAGTAGCAGTCAGTAAATTCCTGAAGGTATGAAGCAGGCCATGTCGCGTCCGCGCAAGCGGTTCCTCGTGTCTGCCTTTATTACTGCGTGGGGTCATTTTTCTACTTTGCCAACGGTTGGAACGCGTACTTTGTCACGTCGAGGGACGTCTGGACATATTCCCCTTTCGGATCCACCAAAATATTTCAAAAAATCAGAAGCCGAACCCGCTTTACAAGAGCAGAAGACCCGGCGCCCGGCTATTTCCGCAAGCGAAGGAGCAAACGAGAATCAAGATGGTCCTTTTATGACGTAGTGGCGCGTCACGCGTGACTAGCCAATGGCGTGCCGCTGCGGCGATCGCTTCTGATTTATTCGCTTTTTTTTCGCGTTTAGGGATTGTTTTGGGACAAACGGTTGTGATATTTGGACTCAGCAGGCACAAAGACGTCAGAATCAACCATTAACTCATTTTTTTCGAAAAGCTCTTCAGCTTCCCTTTAAGTGCCGGATCTACCCCGAAAGCAGTCGTCAGAGAATGCGAGCTTGACCCACTTCGGCTTTTGTGCTGAGCTGGGCGCAGTGCATGCTGCATTGTTCACGCAGGCAGGAGTGGAAACAAAAGAGCCCCTCCTCTTCCTCACCGCAGAACACGAACTCCAGCCGAACGCTGACGCCGCGTTCGGTTATGTCGGCCGAACGCTGAGTCATTGTATTTGTTGTCCCCATCCATGTAGTTCTAAAGTTAACCGCTTGGGGCGTCATGGTCCCTCCTCCTCCCCAATCGGAACCCTAGATTGTCGCAATTCGTCTTGATAACAATAATACAATTCAGATATTTTAATGCGCACTTTTTCAAGCTGTAATATACTTCGTTGATGATGTAATTTCAATTGGGACAAGTGTACCGAACAGAATTCCCAGCGACGAAGTCGCAAACGCAAATGTTACTGATCTTATCTCGGAACAAGGTGTCCTGTCATCCCTGCTATCCGTTAATGCTAGGAAATCCTCCGGATTTCCTAGCATGAATTTCTGAGAAGGTATGCCGAATGGGTAGCGAAATATTTAACGAGCATATTTTCTAGGTCAGTTAAAAACTCCTTTTTACCGGATGAGTGGCTTATGGCGAGAGTTGTGCCCATAAAAAGATGCGGGGAAAGTGAATTATTGCGAGTTATCGCCCTATTTCTTTGACCCGTACATCGTGTAAATTATTAGAGCATATTGTAAATAAGCACCTAGTCAAATTTACGGAGGAAAACAATAAGCCCCAATCAACGCTGTTTTCATAAAGGGCTGTCCGCAACAACCCAATTAATTGAATGTTATCGGGAAATCTCCGGTTTTGTGGACGATCGTCCGCAAGTGGATGCCGTTCTCATTTATCTGTCAAAATATTTTCAGATTGTAAATTAATTAATATACTAACTGACTTTGGTGTACCTTCGTTGACCATAAGATGGATTAGTGAACTTAGAAACAGCGCTAAAAACACGAGGGAGAAGAGCGAGAAGTGCCCAGCGTTGTGTTCGTCTACTTCTCGCTCTTGTCCCTTCTTCACGCCTTGATGGATTAGTGACTTTATTTTGATAACAATGTCAGTGTTTTTCATACGCTAAAAGGAAAACAAAATTGGACCTTTCTGGAAAGACCATGATAGTTAAGTGGCGTATTTTTGCGATCGTGGCGTTTATTGGAAGTCGGAACTCCACATTGTCGCGATTCGTCATCAAAATATTAATACGATTAAAAGTTTTTTTAAGCTTTACTATAATTTCTCGCTTATTATCTAATTTCAAATGCACGAACGAGTAGGCAATCAAAAGTGTGCAAATTATCATCACCGGTGCGAATTGCGGTATTTTCTCTTAACAATTAAAAAAAAAAAGTCTAAAATCAATTACAACATTCTAGCTAATCTGAGAAATCCACGCAAAAATACGTCGATTGTGGATAAGGCGTATGGTACTATAAAAGTTTTAACAATCGGCAAAACTTCCAGTCACCGCCAATTGGTCCGCGCGGTGGCCCCAAGTTGGATTCCTGGGAGCGGCCGCGCTAATATTATGCATTCTTTTAAATTAGCGTTCTCAGGAGGATCTTGTCGTCTGATCGAGGTACGAATGTTCTACGCCGAATGTTCCAGAAACCCACGAGGGTACAGAAGGTTCTTCGCCTGGCAAGCCGCGGTCAGCTTCGCCCCAGCGTTCGATCCTGCTATTTCGCCCACTTCGACGCCCGCCTTTCTCTATTTTGTTTTGGGAAGAAGTTGGCCCCATTAAACGTTTCGTTTCTTCAGTTCTTAGCCGCCTCATCATTTGTCATTCGTGAAAGTATACGAGCAGACGCAAGCCACTGCGTGTGCGCGGAGCCCAAAATGGCGGTTTGGATGGGAGCATGGCGACGACGCGCGTGGGATTATATTTTTCGGTGAATTAGTTCATAATGACCGAAATCTAAAAAGTGGAAGACAAAGACGATGGAAGGTATGCACAGCACCTGTCCATGTTACGTATGTGCACCTTCCTCCATCCTTGTCTCGTTTGCACTTTTGTGATGTTTTCGTTTCATAAAGGGATTGTGCCCGTTTTCATTTTTTTTTGTTTCGTTTATAATATCAACATGCAACAAAAATTGTTTGACGAGTAATTTGACTCTTTGGTTCTAGCGTTTTTGAGTAGCATGTTTTGCAAATGCCGTGTCCTGTATGCCGAGTCAAACTAGCGAAAATACCCGTTTTCTTGTCTCGATTTTGTTTCAAACTGATGTAGCCCCTATGCCAAAGGCATGGTCGGAAATATGTGTTGCTTCGGTAAAGTGGTAATTTGAGCTAGTTGGTACATCACTAAGATAAAACAGCGCACAAAACGCCGGAGGAAGAGAAACGGCGCTCTTTCGTTCTACTACTTTTCTCTTCCTCCGACGTTTTGTGCCATGTTTTATCTTAGATTTGTTGCTTCGTTTCGTTTCATTACTCACCGCGCCCTCGGAAGCGCGGGGGCCTCAATATAGCTCTGCCGCACTTCCTAAATATATCAATTTTAATGGCTGCAACCTGCGCCTTAGCCTCCTTGCCTGTCCTATCATCACGGCACACTGCTCACATAACCTGCAGAAAGGGAACGGCTCAAGCTATCGACAAACAAACATCGGGACTAGAGCTACTTATTCAGATGCATAGACCAATACGCGGCCCAGACGTGCCCACAAAAAATAATATTCTGGAGGTAGAGCTGCACGTCTAAAGTATTTGAAAGACTCCAAGTTGTGTTCATGGTTAGTTGATGAAAAAGAAGAAAAAAAAGGTAAACCATTCTACCCAACCTCAACTAGCCTAGCCTACAGCAAACACTTCACGTGCACTTGGCAGTCGAAGAAAATGGAAGTGGAAGCTTGTGCGTACATATAGGGAACAACTGCACCGGTAGACAAACCACCTTCCAGAAGTCCACATGGGAAGACATTTCTGTCATCAGGCTTTGCAAGTTTACGCGGAGTTTCATTGTTGCTAAATAGTCTTCTCATGGTTGTTATGCATCCACAAGCTTAGATGTCGTGAGAGTCATAGGCTCGCTGAATGCGAACTAATATGTCAAGTTTCATGGATGTGTGGTACAGAAGGAAGACAATGGGATGAGGACAGGAGAGGAGGGTCATGATCCTAAGGAAGACAGCTTGGGACATAAATGACCTCCTATTAAGTGATCACAGCGGTGCCAGGATTTACTGCCATAGCCAAAGTTGTAAGGAGCCATATGAACACGGTGCTGAAGGTCTTTGTCAAGTACAGCGACCAACTGACCCCGTACCAGGGTGCCACTGTTGTCTTGAAACAGCTTGGCGTATGAATTTAAGAACAATTGTACGTCCAGTCATACTCAAACATATCATATTGTTCTCTGCAACAGTGTGTCGCATGCAGAATTGGGCAGCCACAACTTCTCAATAAGTGGAGAAACTGCAGCCCTTTTACATGGCCGCAGAGGCGGAAGAACGCTGAGCGGCCTTCCACATCCAGACGCCGGTAAACCATAGAAGTTCATCTGTGCAGTCACGTCAGCAGGAAGAGATGCTTTCTGCTGCTAGTCCACTTGTTCATCAGCGTTGACGTTGACATGGTGCTCCCAGGCATAATAGTCAAGTGCTCAATGGGGTCTAGCAGTCGTCAGCTTACTGATGCCAAGACTGTGGCCATTTAATAGGAAATCACCTATAATACCTTGTGCTCTTTTACGACTCCAAAGTATGCAACCGCATTCAACAGCTTGAGATGTTGAATCTCACGTCCTCGTCGCTTTGTCTTCCCCTCGTGCAGCAGATGGTTCCCCTTCCTAGCAGTCCACTATTGGCTGCAGCAGCAGACCACTGACTCTCTGTGGACAAAGGGCACATATGGTTCCCTGCCACAACATATCCGTGCTCATTTACTTGCCTCGAAAGCATGTCCAGCCCAGGGTCGCACTAACTGGTTGGGGAGGCAGTTATGTCCCTAGAAAAACAAACCATTTATGCGAGGCACTCGTACGAAATATACTAGATGTAATCCCAAAATTAATGGAACTACTCCTACTCGTCGACTGCATCTCCACGAAGGAGACTTCTGAAGAGACATATGGAACGATTTCACTTGAATCTTTGACTGTCACAAATGAAAAAGTGACATTGTCGAGATTAACAACGGTCGAAACAATCCAAGACAAATAAGTAAAATGAAAATTTAATAGAGAATTCTGTCGATTAAAGAAGGTTGACAATCCAGCCTCCACACGCAAAACATCAGTGATAGCTCCAGTGCCTCATGCAGATGTGTAGGACATAACACAGCTGCGAAAACTATGATGCCCGGTAGCTATTTTCTGGTTTCGATCACCAAAAGCACTGGCACAGCTCAACGCTCCATGTAGTGGCGCTCGGTAAAACAAGCCTTTGTGGAAACATGCAAGGAAAACAAAATACGGTCTAGAAAAGACAAGAGAGGGCTTATACCACGCCACATAGTTTACAAATACGACAGAGTGCTTAGCCAATGCCACATAGTTGGCAATAAGGAACTCTTACAGAACACGTACCTGCTTTACGCACCGCTTCAATTTGTCGTCCCTTTCCTTCTGCATCGAAAGTTTCAAGCGCTTTTATTCGTGGTTCGAGTCCCGTGGGAAGATCCTACGAGATTTCCAGACTTTCCTGCGGAGGCTTGTCGACGCAACACCGGACTCGGGCACTTACTCGAACACCTTTTTAAGCTCGTTGAAGCCCGATAAGGATTTGTATCTCGCCTTCGGTGAATCGTAATTCAGGCTTGTCCCGATTTTTCGTGGTGTAGGAGACGTTGAAGCACCCGTGGTGCCAAAAGCCGCCGGAAGCGAGGGACGCCGACGAGCGAAACGAAAACAAACAAGCATCGTGAGCTGTCGCTCAAATGAGTCAGGGTGGCCAGGCGGAAAAGCGCATTTGTCTAGAGAACGCGCACAATGTACGTAAAACCTGCGCATCAGCATCTTTCCCGATTTGAAATTCGTAAAGACATGCAATGAAGATAATTTAAAGAAGCAACTCCTTTTTGAAGCGTGAAACAATTTTTAAGAAAAACAAAATTGCAGCCTAATCTTGCTTTCAGGCGGGGAGCACCGCGATCGATCGCCGCCGCTTGCTACTTGAACGGGACCTGACGAAGGAAATTCGCAGCAGCGTCTATGAAAGGCAAAAGCCAGCTTGGGCATTTTCGAGTCGAACTTGGTGTTGAGACGGAGTTGACCAGGTGGAAGTTCGCCTTCAGATCAAGTCACACTTATGAATGCAGCAGTCAGACTTGAACAGCAGCAGAGGCCTTGACTGATAGCCAACAGAGTGTCAGTGGCTCCGTAAAAAAACAAAAGCAAAAAAAAAATCTTTCCTTTAGCAAACATACAAAAAAAAATCCTCGACGAAAGCAGATTGTTATATGCCATATGGCATGGTTGTGTCACTTGATGCCATTTGAAGTGTCCTGTTTGGGCAGGCCTTAAAGGGTAACTGCAAAGTAAAAAAAAGTGTTTTTTTAAACAGCCTAATTGGGACAAGCATGTCACAAAACAAATGCTCCGCGCAAAAAATAATTTGTTTAGCAATATTTACGCTACAGGACGTAATTTAGTCGGAGTCAGAACCTCTCCACATTTGAAACTCCCGCTCTTTCGACCCCCGCGGAGAAGTACGCCCCGCCCTTCACTCTTGGATTTGCTCTTAGGTGGACTTGGCTGCAGAGTTGAACGACGTAGCGTCTCGACTTCCGGTAAGATTTGGCAACAACGCACGTTAAACATGGCGCCGGTATTGTTTTGGTTTGACGGGACAGCACGTAGCGAAGACGTGACCGGAGAAGTTCCCCTGTGATGTTCCCGGAAAACGGAAAGTATCATTCGTAATCGTCGTGTGCGCTTTGAGAGCGAAGGGAGTCACAGGGTCCATGAGTGCGCAACCACAAGCCAAAGTTCACGACAGCGCTGCGTTGACTTCGGCGATCTCGTTCTGTTTGGTGCAACACGGTGATGCGTCAAAGAACTGAAAAGTTCGCTATGTATGTGGTGCGGTGCTTGGAAGTAGACACCCACACTAACACGGAGCGCAAATTGCTTGTTGTGGGGTTGAGGTTCAACGGGTTCAGTCCCGTCGTCGTCAGCTGATCCAGTCAAACTGGTCCGGGAGGACGCAGCGAGCGATTTTAAAAGTAAATCTTCCTTCGTTCCGTTTCAAAATGTGGAAGATTCCCGACGCATACCGTGAGTAAAGAGCTGCGGGCATTTTCAACAAAATTATGTCGTTTTAATTGAACAATTGACTCCGAATTGTTGTCCTAAATCTGCAGTTTTTATGCTTCGTGTTGTTGGACCGCGTTTGCACAGCGACATGTTGCGCTCATCGTGCGGTGTGAATAAATTTGGACAAGATTTCCTACCTGCCCACAGATGCATGAACTGAGACCGTTTTTCACGTAGTGAACATAATGCTTTTTTTATTTTGGGAAGAGGCGTTGTGCATTTATTACGGTACAATCACTTGAGAGTTTAGAAATTGGGGAGGGCGAGCAAGCCTTCCGAACTTTGTCTCTTTGCTTTCTGGCACTGCCCCTAGTCTCAAGTTGCAGTTTCAGTAGACATACCTAGCCAGCAGGTAAAAACTGCTCTAAAGCAGGTAAAAGACTGGGAAGTCGGGACGGTGCGGACTCCGTGTTTCGCGCTATTCGCAAGGTGACTGGGGAAGTTCTTTTGCGAGGTATACGGAATATGCAAACGATTTTGTTATGCCCGTCGTTTGCGTCTCTCCAGTAAAACGAATAAGATAATCTACAAAGCCGCAATCACAAGCCAAGATTTACGATAACAGTACACATTCATTCAAACACCTTTACGTAAGATGGTTGGGGAGCCGAGAAAAAAAATCTGTCGGCTAACGCAGAATTCGGGCGTCCGAAGGCTTCTGCGGACAGCTATTACGTTGTGCGAGGTTTTTTACGTAACAGCTGTGTCTAGTCGCGGACGTTCGATGCACCCGGTGCGAATCTCGACGGCCTCCGGAGTGATATTACGAGAACGTAACTGGACACGTTTGTCGCTACGCGAACGCCCGATTGCAAGCATTTGCATTTGCATTTGCAAGCGCAAGCAAAAAAAAAAAAAAGAAAGAAAAAAAAGCACGCTAAGCAAGCAAAGAAGAAATCGAAAGAACCGCGTCGCTTCCTATCACTAACACCTGCGACAGCTGCTAAACACACACTACTTCACTTCAAGAAGTCTCACTCAAGCACCAGAGCCGTTTATTGAGAGAGTTTGGCCATACATTGGTTTGAATAGGCGAGCATCTCGGGGCCAACCGCAGGCCGCGAAACAGCCCCTAGCGGTGGTCGTGTGCTCCAAATTTGTGACACGACTAATTTAAAGGGGCGATGCAACGATTTTTGTATTTTGCGCAAATACCGCTTAGAACGGATCCCTGACGTTAATGACCTGTGAAATACCCGCTCGTTTTTCACCACACGCAATCGAAGTCGCAGAACAAAATAAAGAAAAACGAGCAGAGTTCACACCCTCAACTCGCAGCCAGAACAAGCGGCCACGTGATCTGAAGCCGATTATATGGCGCCAATGTTGATCATAGCCATGCGCTGGGGTTGGCAAGGCACAGGACACGCGCTGAGTTCCAGACATTGTTATGGTTCGGCTGTTGTCGTCATTGCAGCGATTGGACACAGGACACTACCAGACTGCTTCTCGAGCTATCGATTATCACGAGCCCAAATCGAGTGTCCACGCCATGCTCGGGTCAAATCTATGAGCCGCATTCAAATAACGTCACTGGGCGGTACTGCTACCGCCCAGCTACGTCATCAGGTTTTGCGAAGGAGAGGTTGAATGAAAACACTCGGTTTTGTCCTCGAAATTACAGCGCATCTAAGGAGTTTCTTGGTCAGTGGCGTTGCGTGAGAGTATCCTTGAGTCCCACTAGTGCCAGTAAGCTCGTGTAAAGTGAAAAACATTCCAATTGAATATCGTTGCACCGCACCTTTAAGCCGTTTTAGCGTCGCTAGAGTGAAAAGGTTTAGCTCTCGGTGACTGAAAACTTTGGGCATGTGAGGTTTTCGTCACGCCAATATTCAAGTGTAGAATAAACGAACGTGCGCCCCAAACCAGGGCCGACTTGCTAGAAACAGCGTCTCAGTTGAGACGGGGAAAGCACTGACAAAGCCAGCGCACGAGCCGAGCGGGACTCCGCGTCTCAAGACGCTCGCGCGCCCCAGCCTTTGCACTGCTTTCTTTCAGCCCGTCTCTGACACGCTGTTCTAGCAAGCCGGCCCAGAGCAAAAGGTCACCGATACTCCATCTGCACAAACATCAGCAGGGCAGACAAAGGCATGGGCACGAGCGCGTGGCTTTGGAAAGCGCCTTCTATATGCACGAGTTCTCATACAAACAAAAGCATTTAGCTGAGCTAGGCTCACGCGCCTGTGCCTTTGTCTTCACTGCAACTGCAGACATTTGTGAGATGGAGTAGAAAGGCCGAGATTAGGGTGCCTTCATGTGCGCTTTGCTTGGGGTGATGACATCTGGCCATTTTGTTTCGAACGGTTATCTTTATTTTTTGTTCTGAAGCGCGTGAAAGAGCGTGCCCTGCACGCGCTCGTGGCGCTGACTGTGCTACGGCGACATTTTGGTTCCTGCGAT
Source organism: Ixodes persulcatus (assembly GCA_013358835.2). Lineage (NCBI taxonomy): Eukaryota > Metazoa > Arthropoda > Arachnida > Ixodida > Ixodidae > Ixodes > Ixodes persulcatus. Next base: position 335,321 of record JABSTQ010009411.1, read on the forward strand.
TTCTTTGTATTTTCTTTGTAAGCGCGTGCTGTCGGCATCGGGTACTACAAACGATGGCATCACCCTAAACAGAAGAACATTGAGGCACTCTAGCCGAGATAGAACTCTTCTATTTCACGCTTTAAATGTCGTTTGCAATATTGTGACGTCGCAGTCTCCTGATTGGTCGATGCTGTGTCGTACCTTTAGTTTACGCTCTAACCACGGGGGGAGGTTTCGGCGCTGGCGGCGGCCTCTGCTCCGCCCACTGTTCAAACTCTCCTAATACACGGCTCTGGTCAGCACGAAACACTGATCACTTCGGCGGAACGATTAGTCGAGGTAGGCGAGACAGGCGGGAGCAGCACCATGGGGTGGCGGTCGTTGAAACTAACGCGCAGCGGCCAATGGGAGCTTTGCTCCTTGAAACTATGACGCGCGGTCGCCAATGGGATTGAAGCCGAAATCCATCAGATTTCGGCTTCACTACGCTCTATTGGGAGCGGGGAAATTAGGTGCCGTTTGGCTAGGTTTTCGCGCGGCTTCAAAGATGGGAGCCATCAGATCTCGGCTTCACTTGGAGAAAGGAGTTAAGGTGCCGTCTGGCGCGGCTTCAAAGATGATGACGTCGGCTCGCTTCATGGGACAATTAATGCTTTCGCATTAAAATAAGCGTCCGAAACAAAATGTCCACATGCCATCACCCTAATCAAAGCGCACGTGAGGGGAAACAAAGGCACCCAACTCAGCCCGTGCCGTATGCTTTGCCATTTACAGTGCATGGCTATGACGGACATTAGCGGTATACTATCGGACCAGATCACACGGTCGCTCATTCTAATTGCAAGTTAAACGTTGCCTATTTAGATTTCTTTTGAGCGACAGCCGTTGCGTGGAGAGAAAAGCTGATGTGCGTTCTGCCAGGTCATCAACATCTAAGGATTACTTCTAAGCGAAATATTTACTAAAAGTACAAACATAGTTTCACGGCTAACTGAATATGTACAGTGCTCACCAAACTTTTTATCTTGTAGGAGCGCTATCCTGCGGAAGCCGAAGATGTGACGTCAGTGGAACATTCTGAGCAGGGGAAATCGCTTGCTCAAGTCAGCTGCTAGACAACACAGTAATGCCTGGTATCGATAGAGGAATAATATTTTAAATTGCTCTTAAGGTGATCTATGTGCCTCATTTAGTCATCAAATGCTCACTGGTTGAGTCATCTCATCACCGAGTGTCTTGAGGCTCACTGATGCATCTTCGTGCGGCGGCGATAAGCCTAGACTGCCAACAACATGTCTGCTTCGTCCAGGGTCCAGCGAGCGGCCTCCCCTGCTTGGGCTATTCCAGTTAGTGCTACGTCAGATAGCCTTCCGTGTTTTCCGATAAATCCGAAAAACACTCTCCGGTAAAGTTTTCAGCAATTCGGTCCGATAAACTCCAAATTTCAATGTCCTCATCAGACTGCCAGATCGAAATGTTTATCGGTTCGGGTTCGGGTTTACGGCTCTCGGCTGAGTTCTGGGAAGCAGAAATGGCAGTTCAAACCGGTTCGTACCCGTTTGAACCGCTATATTGAGAATAGAATATATTTTCAGCGATGTTTTGGCGATAGGCGCTATTTCCGCCGTGAAACGAGTAACTAAAGTTTTTTTATCATACGTACAATCCATTTTCATTTTCAAATACCGAAAATAAGAAATAGTGCTCTCTAATTTTGACGCAACAGTAAAAGCAAATCTAGATTAACATACAACTACTCAACATTCATTTGTTTACCTCAGTCACATATATTTAGGGGCGAAGCTCCTTAGGGTCTAGCCTTGTCCGTCCGTCCGTCCGGCGTCCGTGCTCACAAAAAAAAAAAGAAAAAAATGCTTGCGCAGTCGACAGGAATCGAACCTGTGCGGGGAGACCCCAATGGATTTCTAGTCCATAGGCCTTAACCACTCGGCCACGACTGCGGGACGAGTAGGGGGCTCTGAGATGTGGTAGTAACTCAAGAGCTGGGGATGTCATGGATGAAACGTTGCATGTAGCCGCTCAACGTCCATACAGGAGAGGGTGCTGCGGTCAAATGCGTATATAATCGCGTTAAACTTTGCATGCATTGGCTCTGCATTTCATCGACCATAAAGCAGTAATAATGAAGTCGAAACGCAACCCGGAACTCAGGCACTACCTATGAGCAATAAAAAAAATCAGCACCATCAGCACTACCTATGAACAATAAAATCAGTATCACCAGCACCACCAGAGCTTTGCCCCAATCAACATCATCAACATCATTCACCACGTGGAGATGCGGTCATTTTTTTTTACCTGAATCGAAAGGTTGTCACCAAGTGTGGTAGGTCGCCTAACATACCCGTGATTGGTACAACTTTGCATCGCAGTACTAAAAGTTGAATCATGGTTGTGCTCTTGAACGAAGGAATTGATTAGGGTGCATAAAATCATGAAGCGGGCACCTCGTCGCCACTACATACCGTGAAATAGAGTTTACGAAATATGTTTCACAATATATATGATGGCGGCGCAAGTGAGCTAAAAGCAAAAATATTTTCAAAGTGTCAGGAAAGTGTTAGGACAAGCCCTTTCAGTCTACAATTTACGGAAACGGACAGCGACAATGGACTCTTGTTTTCCTAACCAACATTGGTCACAGGTCAGTATCGTGATGCAGGCGAAATATCGTGCAGGAAGGAGTGATACAAATTGTTCACTCTAGTCTATAGACCGACACGCTGTTTACAAACAAGCCCAAGCCCGCGTTTGCCCACACCAGGTGTGGGCACTGCGCGTGCGCAGAAACCGAATTCGCGTGAAGTGAAGCGCCTGCGCATGCGCAGTGCCGTCGACAGCGCCAGCGCAGCTGCATGACGTCATGGCCGCGTGTTGGTCTATACGAACCTTCATACTCGGATTGAATCTGGCCTCGAGTGAACACTTTCTTATAAACTGGCATAGCCTGACTGTTGAAGATTGTTCTTGACAGGATGCTGGTCCTTTCAATATGCAAAGTAACATCAACCTCGGTCATTGATTTTTTTTTTTAATAGAAGAAAGTAGTATTTTATATTCTTCTCGACATGGCAGCTACTTAATTGGTAACTTTCTGCTGCATGAGTAATCGTCATAGTTACGCCCTGTGTCCCTGTGTACTTTGTCTTTGTCCATCCTACAGACACAAAAAATTGCTGTTCAGCACATAAAAGGGGCAATAACTAGTTCTATATGCTTGCGAAGTTAAAGGGGCACTGACACCCCAAAGGTCGTATCTTTTTTTATTGTCTAAAACGACGCAAGTTGTAGTCATAGACACGCAAAAAAAAACCGCATCGCGAAAAAAAATTTCCCCGCGCGCGCGCGCGCCTTTTTATTTTTGGCGTTTAAATCTCCCGCCGCTACGTCCTCGCTTCTTTTGATCGGTGACGTCAAAAATCAGGAAATTTGGAAGCTTTGTAGGCGACATTTCTATAACATTTAATAACGGCAATCGTAAAACATGTTTTTTAACGCAATTGCGAACGCACTACGGCCCCTCTTTTTGAAATAGCAAAAATCAGAGTTCGGTGAGATGTCCCCTCCTTGATTTGTGTCCTCCCTCAGAAAACTTGGCGGCGCTCGAGCAGACCGGCCAGTTGGCGAAGAAACCGGTTTTTTCCCGCGCGCCATGTCGCCTCCTCCTCGCGTCGGGTCAGCGGAGGTCCGGGAGAAAGTCGAGTCGCAGGAGACCGCAAAATTTGACTGACTGCACTGGCGGGGATCGCGCGGGAACTTCAAATTCGCCATTTGGAAATTGTTTTTTTAATTCACAAATACTGAATTCCCAAGTTTCGAATTTTGAGGGTAATGTCCCGGCACCGTTTTCAATCGTTTCGGATAATAAAAAAAAAATATGATTTTGACGTGTCAGTGCCCCTTTAAATGTGTCAGGAGCACGGTTATTTAAACCAGCTTCAAAATATTAAATTTGTTTAAGGATATACCAAATCACTTATAGAGATGCCTATCTAGAATAAAAACGGCGGGAAAAAACGTTTTAAAGCATCTTTCAGACGTTTTGGAAGTGCATTTGCTTATGACGTATATATTTACGGTGATCGGCCCTTTATTGACGTCGTCAAATCTTCGGTCAATAATTAAATACACTTTAATTCTCATCAATAAATTTGACCGTAAAAAGTTCACATAATCGCTCGAGACCGACACGAAAAGACGATACCCGAAAATACGCCAGCTGCTGAGTCTGCAGAAACGTGCTCTTTTGTTATGCCAAAAAAGACTTTCCGCTCCCACGATAGATCTGAAGGCAAATACACGAAATGTGAAGGAAGAGAGAGATAATAATCCTTTCTTCCGCCGGGGCATCAAATTGATGCCCTAACAGAGTAAAGGGAGGACAATCGTCGCCCCTGGAGAGCACCAAGAAGGTCCAATCTGGCAACTTCTCGGCCAGATTGGCCCGCTTCCCCGGCCCTACGAATTGGACTGAAATGAGAAGGCTGTCGGCCAAACGCTTGGCCCGCTTCGAGAGCAGTGGGGTGTGCGGGAGACCAACCCTTTCTGGAAGCCCCGTCAGCCGGTGCAGCGCCGTTTTCCGGCTTCCCACTGGCAGCGGTCCAGGCAGCCAACCGAGCACGGTGCCGCACGGCCCGTCGGGGCTCTCCCAACTATAGTTAACTAGAGTTACGGGGATGTACCCAAAGTCCTCACTGTGGGCCATGGAGTGACCAGTTTCTCCAGTCTCGGTGCACCCATCCAAATTCGTGGGGACGGGTTTTCTATAAAAACAAATTCTCCTCGTATGCCGAGGTTTTGTATACCGGCGAAACAAGAGCGCCTCTTTGCACCACCGCAAGCGGCGTCGATGCTCGGGGCCATCGAAAAATACGTTTTCTCGAAATATGCTCAAAGAGCTATACTGCGTAGACAAGCACGATTGATAAGTTGATTGACTACACAGTGGCAAGGACACTTATTAGAGCAATGAACGCTTTCGGTACGGCGAAGCCCCGTGGCGATCTTGCCACGGCTGGTTCAGAACGACCCTTTCGAAGGTTTGAAAAAAATTCGAAAAGATCGACATAGCATTTGCCATGGCAGCAGACGCCGTTCAGTCAATCGCCTTGCGAGATCGTCCGTATGTTTTGTCCGTGTCCCGCTATCATCAATTTGTCCCCATGACTGCGGTGGGAGCCTCTTAGACCCGCCTCCCTTTCGTCACCCGACTCGCCTCTCTGAGCGTGGGTGTGTGATCAAGTGGCGAGAGAGACATCTGACTGGTTCAATGAAGCTTCTACCGCATTCTCAGCTTAGGGGGTTCATAGAGACGTGCACTAAATGCACCGGTGGCCACTTGGGACCTGTCGTACACCCTCCCGAGGGATGCGCTCAGGTAAAAGTAGCTCTCATTTATTTTTAAATAAATGGTTAAAAAATTAAACGTAGCAGCACGCATCAGTCGAGTCTTTCTCTCGTTTTATACTAAGATTGTTTATCTAGCCCGTAAATAAAACTAAGAAAGGTTTATTGATTTATTTTATTTATTTACACATACCACTAACTTCCTTTGGAGGTTGCGGCAGGAGGCATTAAAAGAGTTAACTGCGCAAAAGGTTATAAAAAAAGAAAAAGGGAACATTTTTGGTAGAAATATATGCAAATGCAACAATAATCCTTTTCACGAACTTTCCGAAGCGTTGACAAACACATTGGCCGATGTCAAATATACACGTTTTTCGGAAAGTCTATTCTATTCCTCGATGGTACGAGAAAAAGACGAAAATTAAAAAATAGTTACTTCGACACAGAAAGGAAACAACAGCCCTATTCTGAAGATTCCTCGGGGAAGGAACAGGTTGGGGACTTAAATACTTTGTAGCTTATAAAGTCACCGTTCAACATACAGAAGAAAAATTTGTGTCGCTCTACGACGCCTACTCGATAAAACATCCATTTGAGCGATTCCGTAAAGTGGGGCAACAGATTCGTTTCTCTACTATCGGTTGTATAGAAAGCGCAATGCAAATTACCGCACCCTCTCTAATTTCTCAGTTAGCAGCTGTGTTTAAGATCCAAAGCTTGGGAAGCATATTCCAGGACAGGTTTCACCGGAGCTTTGTATAAAAAGAGTGCTTCAAATTACGCTTCAAGTACCAAAGTTTGCCCTAAGCTTTGCAAACAACATAGTCTATGTGTACATTCACCTTTTGTACGTGGAGACACCCTGCAGATAATTATTAACATACTAAGATAAACTAAGTGGCAAAACCTTTCTAGAAAATGTACACATTTTTTCATATTGAGTGTACAGCTGCCAGGCCGAGCACCAGTCGGACAGCCGTTTTAGAGAGCAGTTAAGTTTACGCTTTTCACTTCTTGAAACATAACGCAGTCATCACCATAAAATCTCAAGGTCAACACCAACAAAACTTTGAATGCAACAACGCCTATCAAATTGTCTGAACCTACCAAGTTTTCTGAACCCCCAGGTTTTCTCCGCCTGTCAAACTCAAGAATCTAATATCCTAAACTGCAAAAACAACCCCCAACAAAAAGGCTCGAGGTACACCTAAGCACTTCTTAGGAGTTGTGAATGCGAAAGCACGCACGCTGCTCTTCGCTGCCTTCTTTAGTCTGCGGCGTATAACGCGCTGACCTTGGGCGTGGAACGGTGGAGCCGCTGCCTCGCGGACACACAGCGCCATCGGGTGAGCGATCGTTCAAACTGTCGCGTGCCTTGCGGCGCGAGGAAGGAACAGACAGCAACGTAGTTCCCAGCAGAACGAACCCCTTGGTTTATTCCATGCGCCGTATATATTGCCACGTGCCGTACAACCGATAAGAGGCGAGCGAACGCGGTGATCACTGATAACGCAACAGTGTGATAACACAGTCAGGATGACACCACGCAAACTGACGCGCAGCGGCCAATGGGAGCCTCGTCGACGTGCGCCAGCCAATGGGACCGAAGTGTAAAAGGTGCTGTGGGCTAGCTTTGAGCGTGGCTTCATTAAGGTGCCGTTTTGCATGGTTTCAAAGCTGATGACGTCGGCTCGCTCCATGAGACAGTTAATGCTTTCGCATTAATATTTTGAAAACCTACAGTAGCGATTGAAGAGTTATACTACGCTTTAGCGCATTGCAACCGAAGTAAAGTCAAAGTGTGCTGCCCTTTTCATTCACTGCTGCGCGGGAACTACCTCGATTACCGTATTAATTTAAACCATGGACCCGCCTTTCTTCTTTTTATCGGCACGGTTTTTAGACTGAACCTTTTTCCAGTAACGAGCGCCGTCTGGGGAGTTGTCTGCAAACAGCAAATGAAGGGCAGCCCAACATGCCTCTGCTCACCAAACACATTGGCATCGTGTCGCTGTATCGGATTTCGGCCTGTTTTACGCCCGTACCATCGATATTTAAAATCATAAAAAAAGAAGTAATAAGTGCGAAGATAAGTGCCGAATATGTTAGTCGTCCGGGACTGTGCCTTTTGAAAATGGCGATGTCGGGAAGAGGAGAGGGTGTGTGGTCGGCAGGAAGACATTTGTTGTTAAAAAAAAAAAAATCTTTATCGCCACAATTTAATAAAAAAAAAAAGCCGAAGGATTTTGTTTGAAATGATTGTCCTGCTGCCAGGCTGGTCATCGCTGGGATCGAGCAGTTCGGTTCAAGCTCGTGTCCCTCTGTTGCTTGAGCGTCGCGCGTGGCATGCGGTGATGTGTCCCATCTGCGTGACTTGAAGCCGTCTAGCGCCTGGACGGTACAAGGGGCCCCTAGAGGAGTCTCTAGGGTGACGTTGGGCCCGAGAGACGGAGCGACGGTTCTGGCGCTCGGTGGTTGGGAGAGCCGGCGCTGGTAGTGGGGCTATGGGTGGCCAACATAGGGGCTGGAGGCTGGGTACTGCTGACGGTTCTTCAAGGTGGGTAGGTCAAAGGCGGTTGATGGAGATGGTGTCCAGCCATCCGTTCAAATCCATACTTCAGAAGATGAAAACAGCTCGCCCAACTTCAACTTTAGTTAAAATCCAGTAGAAAGAACTTATCTCGTCTTTCCAGCACCTTGAACGGGCCGTCGTAGGGTTGGTCGAGCAGTTTCTTGACCTTGTCTCAACGTACGAAGATGTGTGGCCGAGGTTAGCTCATTGCACACGTATGTTGGGAGTTGGTCATGATGCCTCGTTGATGTGGCCCGGGAGTTCCTCCTAACTTCTCGAAACTGGGCGACGTAACTGAGAGGATCTGGCATAGAGGGAGCATGCAATGTCGAGCATCTGCCCAGAGACTAAGTCTGGCTTAAGGGTGGCTCACAGGTTTGGTAGCACGATGGGAAGTAGTGTGCCCCAGTTGTTAGAGTAGTTGTGCGCTTTTAGTGCGGCTTTCAACATTCGATGGAACTTTTCCACCAGGCCGTCGGCAGCGGGATGGTACGCTGTGGTCCGAATGCGAGATGTTCCGACGAGCACCATCACTTCTTGAAACAACTTCGTCCCTCTTCCTGGCAGGAGTGGCTGGCCCCCCCGCCCGATCGGGTGGAACAGTTCTTCGAAGCGCTCGTTGCCCATGTTAAACGGGTAATCGAGGCCGAAGGACTAGAAAAGTCATCTACCCCACCGCTTCCCTGATTCCTTTCAAAAGAATGCCCTGGACAGAGGGCAATATTCTTTTCAATAAAGATGTTCTCTCTCTCTCTCTCGCCTCGAATTGTGCACCTTGGTCGGTAGAAATGGATGATGGGACACCTAAGCGCGATAGCCAGCCGTCAACGAGGGTCTTCGCAATGGTTGTCACGCAGATGTCTGCGATGGGGAAGACCTCCGGCCATTGAGTGAATCGGTCTATGACCGTGGTCATGTATTTGGCTGCATTAGATGACGGTAAAGGTCCGACAACATCCACGTGAATATTGTCAAAACGAGCGGTGGCGGTGCGCACTGTAGCGAAAGGTGCAAAGGTATGTCGTTGAAGCTTAGATTGCTGGTATTGCAGGCACGTACGTGTTCATCCCTTGCCAAACGAAGCGTTGAGCGATGAGGTGCTAGGTCGTTCGAATGCCGGGATAAAAAGGCTGTGAAGCGAGTTGAAAATTGGTCGCCGGAAAGTAGGAGGTACCACCGGTAGGGGTGAGCCAGTGGACATGTCACAGATGACTGATGCATCGCAACCTGGCAGTGAAACGTCGTGCAGATCAAGGTTTTAGATGCATTTCTCAGTCTCTATATCCCTTGGTCGCCTTTTTGAGCTGCGGCTAGAGCGGCGAAATCCACAGCGTTGGGAATGGCGTTGCAGCAAGAAATCCGAGACAATGCATCCGCAGCAGATTTGTTGGTGTTCTTGTTGTGGCGGATGTCACTGGTGAACTCAGTGATGAATAAAAGATGCCAACTTTCCCAAGGGGAGAGACGGCTGTGTGTTGCTTGAAGTGCGTAAGTGATCGGCTTGTGGTCGGTGAGGATATGGAATACCCGACCGTTTAGGTAGTGCCGACAATGTATGATGGTGAGGTAGATGCCAAGGAGTTCTTGACCAAAGGTACTGTAGTGGGTCTCTGCTGGCACCAGCTTCTTGGAAAAGAATCCAAGTGGCTGCCAATGTCCATCAACTGCGACATCTGAGGCATCCGTCATCACGCACAGAGGTACACCAGCAAGCGGATGTGCTAACTGAGCAGCTTCTGCGAGCGATGACTTGATCATAAGGACTGCTTCCGCTGCCTCTGGGGACCATGGTAGAGGCGAAGAGCCATTCCGATTTCCCTTCAGGATATCAGGGACTGTAGAATAGTTGTAAAGTGCAACAAAAAATGACGATAGAAATTCACAAGTCCAAGGAACTCGCGAAGCTTCCTGCACGATGTTGGCGTAGGGAACATCTAGATCAGATTGACCTTTGATGGAAGTGGGGGGATTTCCTTGGAGTCGACATGGTGGCAAAGAAACTCCGGCTCAGAAATCCCAAACTCGCATTTGGCCTTATCGATGATTAGCCCGTATTCCGCCAGGCGCTGGAACAAGATCTCCAGATGTCCGAGACGCTGCTCGGCGTCAGTGCTGGACACTAGGACGTTGTCAACGTAGGCGAAGCAAAACATCAGCCTAAGGGTGATGCTGTTGACGAACCTCTGAAACGTCTGGGCACCGTTACGAAGGCAAAATGGCATCCTGGTATACCTGAACGGACCAAAAGGTGTGATGATGGCTGTCTTCGGTATGCTGGATGCCTCCACGAGGATCTGGTGGTATACTTTGACCAGATCAACTTTTGAAAAGATGGTTGTACCTTCCAGCGATGCAGTGAAATCCATGATGTGTGGTAGAGGATAGCGGTCTGGAACGGTGGAGTTGTTCAGTGTGTGGTAGCCACCGCAAGGCCGCCAATCACCTCGGGATTTCTTTTGCACCATATGGAGGGGTGATGCCCATGGACTCGACGAAGGCCTGATGATACTGATCACAAGCATATGCTTCAACTCAGCATTCGCAATCATGAGCAGACCTTCCAGGAGTCGTCGAGGGCGAGCATGGGTGGGAGGGCCAGACGTCACAATGTGATGTGCGACGTCGTGCTTTTGCAGTTGCAGAAAGTTCGCAGTATGTGTAAGCGTGGGGAAACGCTGGAAAAGATGTTCAAACATTGTTGGGGGTATAGTGCAACGTTGCAAAAGCGGTGAGGTAGATGCTATGCCTTGGACTCTAAGTGAGTCGTGGATCCACAAGGCGGAACTGCTGCATGTCCACTAGAGGGTTGAAGTGTCGAAGAAAATTGGCCCTTAGGACTGGGTATGTTACATTGGCAACCAGGAAGATCTGCCGTAAAGGTTGCCTCAAGCCAATGTTTAGTGTGAGCACCCGTTCACCTTAAGTTGAGATGGTAGACTTGTTCGCGGCTTGCAAGGTGACATTGGAGCGCTCTGGCTTGATGGAGATGGACGTAACTGGAAGAATGCTATCCTCGGCGCCAGTATCGCTAAGGAACCAAAGACCATAATTCTTGTCTAATATGAGAAAGAGACGGCTGGTTTCGGAACCGGCACTACTCGTTGCCTCTAGTGGTGGGTCTGGGCGTTTTCCGAGGCCGTGCATGGTGGAACGCACTTCTTTGCTTGCACGCCGAAAGTGCGATGGTAACAGCACATACCTTGGGAGGGCGAGAGAAAGGATGTCGACGTTGTCAAGAAGTTGATCTACGACGTTGGTTTGTTGAAAGTCGGGCACTGAGGGCAGCAATCAGAGTCGAGAGGCGTCTAACCTCACAATGAAATTTCTCCCTAAGGCCACTGACGTCGGATACGGGAGTCGTCATGCCAGCAGGTGAAGTCGAAGTGGGGCGAGGTCTGGTCTGATCTTGGACCTGTGCGACGGTGGGCACAGCGACCTGCATGATGGAGTCTGCGAGCTTTGCGAGTTTTTCGAGGTCGAGTCCAGCCGCAGACACAAGGACCATGCGGACGTTTGTCGGGAGCCGTTGTAAGAAGAGCTCCCGAAGCAACGCTACGTCGAAGGTAGGCACTTTCCCTCCCAAAAGTTGTTGTAGGCGCGGCAACAGTTGTGAAGGCTTGTGGTCGCTCACCTCCTCTAAAGTGAAGAGCTGCTGGAGACTGCGCTGCTCCGTAGACGTGGTCCTTCGTATCAGCTGTGCCTTGAGGGCGCCGCATAGAGAGTTTGCAGGCAGGGTAAGGATCAGGTCCTTGATTTCTGCTGCGATGACATGATGGAACCTCTGGACTTGGGCCGTAATCCTCGAGGTAGCAAACTGACTCTCCACCTGGGCGAACCAGATTTGTGGGTCCGCTGGCCAGTGTAGAGGCAGGCGGAGGTGGATAGCTGACAGCTCCGCAGCGGCAGGTTCTCCAGAGGGTGGTCTTCGGAGGTGGTGGCGTGGTGGTGCCACTGAGTCCAAAAAATGGTGCTTACAAGACAAACTTTTTACTTCACCTAAGCGCAAACTTTCTCGATTCATTTCGTAACGACAATGCACCAAGGAACTCTATTAAGTAGAAAGAGATTCACAAATACACTTTACTGCCGCAACAGCGGTACCATAATTTGAATTTATCCTTTAATTTAATTCCTGGGACGCCTGAACGTAAAAGCAAAAAAAGAAAAGTGATTTTTTTCTTAGATTAGGAGTAAAATAATAATGCACGCAAAACCGAAAAATGTAATTCCACGAAGCTGTTAAATTTTTTCTAATCTTTCAAATACAACCACTCCAACACCAATAGGTTCGGTAGTTGCCGAGAATGAGCAAGAAGTTGCCATAGGAAATGTATGGGCCATTCTACCGTGATATCCTCTAATATACGCAGCCGACACTACGAGCCAATGGGACCACTCAAATATCATCAAAAAGGCGATATTCTAGCAGTCATCATTCAGATGTTCATTCATCGGCTAAATCAATCAAAAGCAGCGAATGCCGCGTTACTTGCGCTTTTAGTAGGTGTTTTGGCAGATGGATGTATTTCAGCCGTCCACTCTGATCTGAAGCCAGATGAAACTATATGGAGAGTAGAGATGTTGTCAAATATTTGTACCAATTTCCTTTCCTTCTTCCAATATTAAGGTCACCACTAATAAAATATTTTACTTACTTAGCCTTGTCCCATATCGGCACGGGTATGGCGCAATTCTTAGCAAAAAAAATGGCCTTTTTGAGCAACATGTAGCAGACTTTTATTAATGGCACAATTTGTCGCCATTTCATCACTGAGTGCAATTTGTTTTCTCCCCATTGTGCAATTTAGTTTTTACATAGTCCATAGGCTTGCGCATGAAACAAACATGGCAGTAGCAGAGCAGGAGAAAAGAGAGTATGAGAACACATTTGAAATGCTCGACAAAATGAACAACGAAAAAATTGCCTAGGTAATATTTCGTATTGTTGGCAGTATTTGCAGCGACTAAAGCGTGAAAACGAGTGATACCTATTTGCGACTCCAGCGAACTATAGGGGGTGCGCTGGTCAGGCAAAATGGGAGACGAAAGGAGGCCCTTTCCGTCATTCAGCACGCGGACCACCATAAATTTCTTGCACTGCAGCGTAGAATCGGTGTTACATATGAAAGAAAAAGCAATTTTTCGACGGTAAAAACCTTCTAGTCAGCGCGTAGGAATGACACAGTGGAAGCATAAAATAAATTACTGGAAACAATGTTTGCTTCTATGCTGCCTACGAGAACCAAGCAGCGATAGCAGACGACAGAGTCGAAACAACCTCCTCTCCTGAGCTTCTCGGCGTTGCCGCTAAGCGGCGTCGATTTCGCTGGAGTCACCAATACCTGCGCATACTAAAGATTTGGTGGAACCATATCGGTTTGCATCGATGCCGAACTGATCCACTAAGAAATACAATTATTAAAGATCCCTCGAGGTAACTTTATCCTTAGTACTTTCCTCTATTACTTTTCCTCTCTTCTCTTTGTCATCCAATTTTTCGTCAACATTTTGAGGGGTTTCAGGAGACCTTACGGATCTCTTGGGTAGCTAAATAAACATCTTTGGCCCGTAATATTTTTTGTCGCCTCTTCATACTTTGTATTTATAAAGGGTTTGAGGTACTTCCTATTTGGTCGTAATACTCTTTCCACAATAATTTAAGTTGTATGTTCTTTCTCGAAAAATGTCATGATTGTGTCCTATAATATAACCAAAGGCACACAAGGTTGTGCGTCTGCCTTTCAGTCGGGAGAGATGAACCCTCCAAAGCATAAGCGCAGCAGGAAAGCAGGTAGGCACCAAGCTGGCAATCGGCGGGTGACCTGCTCGTCTCCAAATGGCAAGGAAACGAGGTCCGTGGTACAAATTGACATGCAAGGCCCAAAAACGAAGTGCCAACATTCTTGGGCCCTCCGACTGCCAGAGGCGAGCCTGTCGAAAAATACATAGTCCTTTGTTTGCAGTTCCACACGAACTTGCTGACAAGCTTTGTTCTGCCTCAGATTGAAATGCCTCGCCAGGGTCACGTGACCTTTGAGAGGGGCGTGCGGGAAGTTGCACGATACGTTCACGGTGCTGCATTGGCTGTCCGCTGCATCGTAAGGTGAAACGAGAATGTGCGCTTGCCCACACCAGGTATGGGCAGGTGCAAGAACCAGCTTTGCAAGAGGTCTGCGCACAATGCTGCGACATCAAAAACACACGTCCGTGTGCACTGCTCAACAAAGCAGGCGGCATCGAGTGGTCCATATTTAAAACGGCTCAGCAAGGGCCCCGTGTGCATTCGAAACAAAGTCTCGTGCCCTGTCTTCGGTGCGACTAAAAAACGAGCTGCTGGAGTTTGCAATAGCGGTACTAAAGGCTATGTTGCCAGCATCCTGCTTTCAAATGCTCCTCGGCCAGACATGTGGGAGAGGCTCGGAGTGAGCACCTGCAGCATTGCTTCCATCCCAGTGAAAGTGAGGTTGCAAGCTGCAAATCTAAAAACGAAAGTGATAGCAGTAGCGCGGTCGTGCAATGCGGGTGGAATGGTGCTGTCACGTACCTGAGGACGGAGGTGCGATGTGGTTAGTTCTCATAGCCACCGTGGTTGGCATCGTGGATGCCACTGACGACTGCCACCAGTGATCCGTCAAGTAAGTGGGTAAGCGCGGTGGAAGTTTCTAAAACCATCCAACATTACGCGTAGCAACTGGATACTGCCAAAGTGGTATTTCGCAAAACCTGAGTAATGTTTCAAAAACAAGTTTTTCAAGCAGACGACACGAAAGACTCTCCCTTCGTCGCGTCGTTACTGGCGGGATGCCGGGGCCGAAGGCTCCCCTCTCTTTTCTCTCCGAGCTGCGTGGCCGACTGGAAAACCCGACTTCCCTGGCCTCGCACCAAGAGGGGAGAGAAGGGTTTTTCCACAGCTCCGACGACAGCCCACGAGCTCAATATCTCTGCAAAGTGTCGCCCATAGCTATCGCTTTAAAATAAACCCAGCCAATGAACTAGAAAATTGAATCTCCGAAATCTCTTTTTAAAGGGGCACTGACACCTCAAAAGTCATATTTTTTTTATTGTCTAACCGAAATTTGGATTAAAAAAAAACAATGCTGGAGATGTAGGCGGGACACTACAATCCCTACAACACTACTCGTAAGACAATATCTCGAATGGACGGCCATATTTTTGGAAAAAGAGGTCGAGATTGAACTAGGCCGACGAGGCGCATGACGTCAAGATACCTTGTTTCCTCCTCTTTTCGCTTCGCTCCCTCAAGGCGGCGAGGCGGAGAAGACGCGAGGCCGTTCCCTCTCCTTCTCGCAGAAATATGACGTCAACATCTCTGTCAAATGCGCCTCCTTTTCTGAAAAATACGGTCATCCGTTCGAGATATCGCTGTATGAGTGATGTTTTGGTGTTTGTAGCATCCTGTTGCACGCTTTTGCCGCGTGTTTTGGGGAATCCAGATTTCGGTTCAGCATCCCTTTAAGCGATGGTCTGATGAGGCAAAATGCTGTTCTCTGGCCTAAAAGATTCGGCTAGGGAAATCTGGGCCAAATTCGAGAAGCTGGTTTTAGATGTACGCTCGGAAAAACTTGGCGTTCAAATTGATTCCACCATAATTCACAGGGCTGACCGCATTGACGAGTTTAATCCAACAAAGAACCGGCCTCTTGTTAAGTTTTCTTGTTTTAAGTATAAGGAAGCAGTCCTAGAATCGTGCTACAAGCTGAAAAATATGTGCATTTCAGTTGGCGAAGATTACCAAAAGAATGTTCAATTTGCCTGGAAGCTCTTGGAATTTTCCCATACTCAAGGGACTCGTTACAAACTTTGTGTTCATAACCTGTATGTCGAGAAAAAACAATTTCTTTTTGATTATGACTTGATTTGTGAAACCGCCTCCTAGCTAACCAGAGATAGTGCAATTAAACCTGCAGCAGCAAAAGTAAACAAAAAGACAAGCGCATACATCCCAGTCCATCCTAAATTATATTTCAGTACTTTTTTACTAATATAAAAAGTATAGTTCATAACCGCAATGACCTGTTATCGGTTATTGATGCGTCATTGAGTGATATTGTTGTTTTGACTGATTTGTGGCTTTCAAGTTTTGTCTGCGATAGTGAAATTTTGTATACTGTTATCAGCTGCGAACTTTACCCATATGACAGAGTACATAGGTGTGGGGTTTTAATTGCAGTACATGAAAGCATGGAATGTTACCACGTGAATATTGCAACCTCGTTGGAACTGGTATCCATCTACAATGTGCCCATAGAAATGTTATTCTGTGCGCTTGCAACCATCCCACCAATGCCCCTACTGATTTTTGCGCAAATTTACACAATGCTTTAAACACCATTTCTTCTAGGTTTCTGCTTGCCCCTATGTTTCTGCTAGGTGAGGTTTTTGGCACCTCTCAACTCCTTCACCATCTTCCGAGTCAAGTGCGCTGTGACGTGAAAGGGGGACGTGCAGGGGTTCCGGTGAAGCTCTCTCTCTAGAGCCATCAGTGAGCAGCGAGAACTCACCCGCTCGCCACCACGTGGTCACACCCGGTTGGCATTGTTGATATTCGCGGCAGCGTTCAAAGTCAAGACATCGGAAAACGAAAAGAGGAAGGTGCCGACGTGCTCGTCTGGGTCCGGCGGCTCTGCGGCCGTTCGGCTTCTGGTGACGCATTTATATTCATGTTGGAACGAAAAGATTTATAGAAAACTTATCTATTATTAAGCAGGTAGTAGCACAATCTGCTATTTTCTAAAAGTCCCCCTTTGACGTCATGCCGCCCCCATGCTTCTCATATCCGCCGCTCACAGTTGCAGATTGGGAAATGATCTAATTTTTGCCTTGAAATTACGCGGCAGAATCGGAACATTTCGAAGGAAGGAGATGTACTTTCTGTCCTTTGTGACAAGATAAACAATGTCAAAAGTACAAGGTGCAAATCCTTTCAACGTTAAAATCGTTGCACAGGTCCTTTACACTAACACTCAAAAACCTTTCTGAAAAAAAAAAAAAAAAAATAGATATATATGTATATTTTCCATGCCGCGAGGTTGTCTGGCCTTGCTGCACATTGGGAGGCTTATATATTTAGCTGCAGATGCTTATAAAATAGCTACCAAGGTGGCCAAGCTAATGTTAATGTAACCCTACCTTCTACGTTATCAAAAAATACTCAGCAATCTTGGGGTGTTGCCAACGGACCCAAAAGAACTGTTCTTTCGTTCACAGGGGTTGATGGTGTCAACGTTCCAAAAGCGCACCGTGCAAGCGGCTTAAGAACGACACTCAGTGGTGGTCCTGCCAGTTTTGAGTTTTGAGTAATTTTTGGAGCAGAAAAAAATCTCGTTATGGAGCACCTTTGTATCAAACAAAATCGCTTTTTGAAGCAGATTTGGAGCACCACATACATAAGCTTGGAGCAATGAGGTGCAGTTCCCTATTAGTGATGCCGGCATGTATTCATGCGATCAGTTGTGTGATGCCCATTAAGAACCCAAAATTAGCAGCTATATTGTACTATATTGGTGACAGTTTAAAGGACTTTTTTACTGGTTTTTAATTTGCACCGAACCTGAGCGCACTGAACATAGTAACTTAACGAAACTTTTCTTTTCTCGAATTTCGCTTTATTTTAAAAGTTATAGGGAAATTAAAATTACAAAAACAAGCAAAAAATAACCTCCTTCGTGATGTCCTCGGTTGCTTCAGTGGCCGTGAACTAGAGGGGGGTTAGTAAGCTCAGCGAGCGCTCACGGCGGCCGCACTTTGTGTCGATGGCGCGAGAGGGCGCCACTAAAGCATGTTCTAGATAGGCTGTATGCAGCAGGCAGCCAGAGCAGCTCTCACTGCATTTGCTGCGCGATTAAACACTAATTCGGCATGACACTTCATTGGCCACAAACGACAGCGCAAACACGGGGTAAAGATCAGTTCAGAATGGGAGCCACTTCGCGCTGCCATACCGCCAAAAGGCAAACCAAAGCTGCTCGCCGAAGGCCTTGGGAACGCTCGGAACCGGTCGGATCCTCCAGTCCCTACGACCGCAGCGTCACCGCATACATCCGGGACCTTTCCGTGTCGGCGCCTGATCCCACTACTCCTTTCTGGTATGCGCCGCCTTTTCCACCACCTGGTGGCGGCTATGTCGACGGGTCATTTCTTGTTTCCATACTTTATAAACTGCATTTGTTTCTTTTCTGATCTAAAATACTGAAGAAAAACTATGTTTATATATAATTGTAAACAGTTCGCGCCACTTATATTTTGTATTTCGACTAAAAAGAAGCTTTTAGCGGCTCTGACCAGTAGTAAGCCCAGAACCAAAGACGTCACATACCGCGCGCTTTCGGTACCGCGGGTCGCCCCCGTCGGTGGAGGAGGTTTCCGCGTCGTCCGGTTAAAATATGACGCACTGATATTTAGTTACTCTCTCCGTGCCCGCTGGCTTGCCCGAGCCCCAAGAGACGTGGAAACCGCAAAAAAGGTAGACGCTTAAATATGATTGCAGGGCCCCTTTAAGGGTAAAGTGGAAGCGCCTCCCACCTCTTTAGTAGAGCGAACGCTCGAGAGGCAACCTCCTCTCCAGCATTCGCTCCGCTAAATAGGTGGGAGGAGCTTCCCGTTTACTCTTAGCCTGTCACAGACTATAGTCAAATTTACCTTCGACTGCTGCGAAGCTGTGCCATAAACCTAGTCAAATTCGTGCTTTGTTTCCATTAGTGCGAGTAGACAAAGGTTATCAAGACTCACGCAAGCGTGCTAACTATAACCATTGAGAAGTCTATGTAGAGTATCAATTTACCTCTCTATATTAGGCGCCTCCAAACGGTTTGGCTAAGGGGTAGGATTGGGGACCTGTCGCAGTCTCCACGTGGCGGGAAAATAGATAAGATTGCATAAATAAGGAAATACTACATAGGCATTTAAATACAAAATTTAAAAAGAGAGCAAAAAAAAAAAGAAATGTAAGGTGATATATACCTTAAATGCAATATGTTGCATTATGACTAAGGTTCTGTTTTCGGGGTTTATTTTTAATCAAATTTGGAGGGTGTTTTTCGGAGTTTATTTTTTGCCAGGAATTCGAAGTTTATTTCTGTTTGATTCCCAATTCACCGAAATTCGGAGTTTAATTTCGCTGTGTTTCTTATTAAAAATAAATAAATAATATCCCGGTGTAAATGTATGCTACACAGAAGAAAAAAAAAAGTGATTGTATCAATTAATATTTCCTTCAGTTGGATTTGGCATACGTGCCATTACTACTGGCAATATTAGTTTTTCCTACGACAAACGTTGCGCACGAGTGTTGCTTCGATAAATGTCGATACCTTAAAATCAATAAACTCCTGGAGGTGGTCACTGGGAAGCTTGTATTCATTCCATACTATTTTATCAACCTACCACGCAGTGAGGCGAGGTTGAGTGGTAAGGGATGTAACAGAGAAGTTTCAACTGTCCCTCTTCCCCACTTTGTGCAATCTCTATGGTCCATAGCTTCCACTGTTACAAAAACACAACCTCTCCTCCTCTAAAACAAAAACAGTATGACCCAAACTGGAAACATAAACAGTGACTTTTGTCGTGACCCAAAAGTACAACGACCTGTTGTGACCGAGAGAACTCACCTGGCATAAATCAAAGTGCATATATTAATGCGGGGCAGAGGACTAATGAGAATGCTAGATCAGATGATGAGAATATGCGAGAGTTACGAGACAAATCATAGTTACAGAGACATAAAACAGGGAACTACGAATATAGTACTGCTGGTGATGACAATGTACCACAAATACTATAGCGAGAGAACCCTCGTTTTGATGCAGATTTCCTCATTCTTTTTATATCTTCGCTCGCGCTTTTGAGGAGTGCTGCAGTGCCGCTTTTTTCCCCTTTTTTTAACGCGCTTTTATTTTTGCGTTTGCAGCAGTGGGCCAAGGGCCGGGAACCACTGGAAAGACCGCGGCCATCTGCGGGCCGGACGGAGCTCCTCCGCGGACGGCGCTCCTCCGAGGGGCGGGGTTTCGAGACCCCTGCTCTAGATAGAGAGGTAAACTATGCAAAAGCTTCGTTCCATTTCCCTTCTCCTCCTGTACCGGTACAGAAAAGTGTAAAGCGGTGTAGTTCCGGTCGTATCTGAATGAACATACCGGAAATACATGGCCCTATGTTTTTCTGCACCGGTGCAGGAGGTGCCGATAAATTGAACGAAGCTACTGTCTTCTCACGTGAAACGAGCAAATGATCAATGAAAATATTCTGGGTTTTCCCCAATGTATTGAAATTTTAATGAGTATTGTGATCAAGGATTCGCATCATTTGACGCGAAAAAAGGCAACAATTCGTAACCAAGCAGTCCCGACCGAGCATGCTAACCAAATGGAAACCATGTGCGAGCACATTCCTATAAAACAGCGTCACACTTCTAAACATGAGCACGCAGAAAGAAAAAAAATTATTAGCGCTTGCTGACCTCTGGTAGCGTGCTTTGAAATGCAACGAAAAATGTTAAAACTGCGCTGTATTAGGAATGTCGATAAAATTGGTGCGAAACCTGCGAAACAATGCCGCGGGTCCAGAAACCTGGATTGGATTGTGATGGCCAAACACCACTGGATTCCCACAGTTGCCAGACAAAAACGAAAACTCTTTTAAAAACCAATTCATCCGCAGATTGTTCACTTTGGCGCACTTCGGTGCCATTTTTCCCTTTGGGTGCGGGCAAGCGGGAAATTATCACAATGACGCAAATGGTGCAACTGGACCACCCCTGGACACTGCTGACTAACTTGCAAGCTCTGCGAAATCCCAGTGCATTCTGTATACATTGTAACTACAATGACAGAAGTGGCATTTGACCTCTTGTAGCAGATTCTGTAGCAGGCAAAATATTGGTATGGAGCAGCCACTGCCATTTTTGAAGCAGACGCCAACATCTGTTAGCACATCACCTGAGAAAGCAATTGCATCATAATGATTGACGGTTCCTCTATGATACTCAAGCATATTACTTATTACAGTCTGTGATAAGAATAGATAAGGCATAAAAGGAACACAGTGTTCTTAAATAAAGCTGTAGTCAGAGTAGGTTTCATTTACAATGGGTATTAAAAAAATGGTTAATAAGTGAATTGTAGTGTAACACTTCATTGGGATAAATCCTCTCTCCCCTCTCCATCTTACACTCAGTAGTTCGTTTAGCCTGTAAAGATAATTTCTAGGGGTGTGCGAATATTCGAAATTTCGAATACGAATAGAATATTTTCCTTATTCGAAGCGTATTCGATTCGAAAATTGCATATTCGGAAGTTCCCGAATATTCGGCCAAAGTCGAATATTCGGAAAAAACGACGAATATTCCCACTAACTGCGAATATTCGAGCAAGTATCGAATAATCTGTATGCCACGCAGTCCCCTATGAATATGTTTATTCACTGAGAAAGACGTATGATGCGTCCGTTATCGGCCTGCTCCGTTTCTATCTGTCCGATGGCAGCAAAAAAGGATCAGTTTCGGTTTCTTTTTCACCAAGCCGTTTCTTGTGTGGCACTTTTATAGCAATATGTGATGTAATTGCGCGTTCTATACATTGATAGAATAAAAAAAAAAAAAACCTTGAGAGTGAAATATAAATAGAAAATAAATCTCAAGAGTGTTATCTAATATAAATGTTTAAAAATTTAAAAAAAAAAAGAAAAAGCTAGGTGCGAGCAGAGCATTGCATCGCCATCGACAACTCCTGCCACTCCCGCGCAGTCAAAACTAGGGAGGTCGCGAACCTACCCAGCTTAGAGTTCGACCAAGTTCAACTTTTTCGATCTTTCACCGTGATTTTAAGTTCAACTTTTGTGCGCATGCGCGAAAAAAAAAAAAAAAAAACTAGTTGACTCCACCAGGTGGAGGAAAAGTGCAATATTTGTTAGGTGTATTGCAGTGTTGGGAAGTACTTCAAGTACATTGTACTTAAAGTACTACTTCAAGTAGGTTTAGGAGACTTGTACCTTACTTGAAGTACATTTTCTGAGTATGTACTTGTACTTTACTTAAAGTATTTTTTTCTGGTACTTTCCGGGGAAAGTAAAATTCCCGACTTCAAAGTACATTCCCCAAATTTGGTTTAGTTAAATTAGTATCACGAAATGATGCGTTGTTAAAGGGACAATGAAGGCAATTTCGGACACCTTTTTGGCGATTGAACTGGGTTCCAGGCACGTCTCAGGCCACGTTGCCCAAATTTCAGCCGAAACCGGCGCTTGTGTGCCGCGCAAATCAATTAAACAGACGCGGTAATAATCGCACCGGGATCGACTGGGGCGACGCCCCGAGAGTTGCGGGAGAAGCCAGGAGAAGCGGAGCTCACGCGACCGATGCGGGGCCAAGAAGCGCGACGTCACAAAAGACGCGTCCGCGATTGGGCGAAACGAGAAACGTGCCCTCGGTCACGTTTTGGTTCGCGATTTTGGGGAATACTCTTCTAATTTCCGCTTGAATAACCACGAAAAGTATAAATCGGACCGGAAATGATTACTAAACCATAAATAAAGCAGCATAATTGTTTTTTTTCTTTGCTACGCTGGACGCGAAACGGGCAACGAGCAACTATGGGCAACCAAAATAAAATAAAAAAAAGAACACGGTACTCGAAGGATTCTGCAAAATGGTAGCTGTAGATGGCTGTTCTAACGGTCGACTAAAGACCAGTATTCGTTCGGGCGACGCTAGTTTTCACGTGTGGGTTGCTGTTCGTGTTCTTTGACGACGAAAAGAGGACGTCCGCGGAGGAACCGGATCCCGGAACGGCCGGATCGCTACCGCTTTCCCCTCGGCATGTCCCTCGCGTCCGTCCTTCGGCGTGCGGGCCGCTCATTGCCGGCTGGGCGGTCTCCGTCGGTTCCGCCACACACGTACTCCCGTTCCGTTGGTGTCCGGTCAGTGAACGGAAGCTCGAACTCGCTCGCAAGAGCGGCATTGCCGTCCATGTTGACAGATTCGGCGAAACGACCACGTAACCGCGCTGCTATAACCCACCGCGGTTACCAGAGTCTCGATCTCCTAAATACTACCGATACCGACTATTCACACTTGACGTCACTCCTCACGTCACCTCCGTTTTCGGAGGCCCAGAAGCGAGAATGGAGATTGTTCAGTTTCGGTTTTTTTACTTCTTTCGTAGGCACAGAAATACGCGTCACAAATGTCTACAAAAAATTGGGCACCATGCTATGTTCCCAAGAAGCATAGAAACACCATTCAAAAAAATTAAATAAAATCGTCTTCATTGTCCCTTTAACTCCAAAGAAATACTGGGAGGGATATTTTACCCTTGCCAGAAACGTGAATAGACGACGCATCTGGGGGCGGCTTTCCCGTAGCTTTTTGAACTCTCGCTACCTCTCGGTCGGTCAGTGCGAAAGAGGACGTTTAAAATATTAGGCGAGCAAAATTAATCATAATGTAGAACCTGAGACTGTGGTGCGGAAATATTGAACTTTTGAATCAAAGAAAAAGACAACAGAGGAGAACGTCAGAATGTTTTGAGACATTTTCTTTTGTCTTTTCCTGCAACTTGAAAGTTCCTTAGTTTTTTCGAACCCCAACCTCAGGTGTCACGTTATGATTAATTATCACCAGCTCGCTTGCACACTCACTAGTTATTTTTTTTTTTCATTAGGGAGAGGGCACTTCTCTGTGAAAGGACTGATTGCGGAAGCTACAGGGCTGACGTCATGCTCTCTCCTAGTACATTTATCCCCCATGGGTGCAACAATCCAGTGCAAGATAATCACTAAACAGTGATTTTCAGCTGTTAGGCCCAATTCCTAAAAATAAGTACTCTGTGGCCACTTTATCAAATATTCGCCGCTGTTTTTGAAAATAAGTCATGCAGCCCTGATTACCCCTGGGCAACGCATACCAGTTAAAAAATTACTGTACAGGGCATCATGAATGACTGTGTAAAAAGACTTGCACTTTACTTTGAAAGTACATTGTATTTCTAGTACTTTACTTCAAGTACATCGCACGCAGTGTACTTAATACTTTACTTAATGTACATCACGTCTAATTTACTTTGTACTTTACTTGAAGTACATTTTAGATGTACTTTACCCAACACTGGTGTATTGGCATCACTAGTTCACATTAATAACTAATGAAAGCGTTAAAAGCGCATATTTTCGCAATTATATGGTGTAAACACCGATAACCATTTTATAAAAGATAAAATAAACTACTTTCTAAATTATTTGTTCCCCAAGATTCGAAATATTCGTCTAGCAGCCGGGCAACACTGTCCATTAGTCGAACTTCTTCGAACTTTAGTGAAATTTCGCCGGTTCCAAAGTCAAAGGGTCTTTCTACTGACAGGAAATGTTGCACCTACTTTCTCAACAGGTTGAGCATTCAATTTTCCTACACGATGATTTGTAATGAGTGAATTACTAGAATTATCTTTAGCCTGCTGCAGCCCAGTAAAATGCAGTTGCATTGATTTAATTTAAAAAGGCAATAAAATTGGCTGTTACATTCTTGTTTTGCAATTTTTTATTACTAGACACATATTCGATATTCGATTCGTATTCGAAAATTTCAATATTCGCACACCCCTAAGTAATTTCTGTAAAATACCAACAAGAACCAATATATCCGTTAACATGTCTACAAATAAAAGTCCGTCCCGTGAGTTTAATGAACCGACCAAACTAAAGACTCTAATATCATCAACTGCAAAAACAACCACCCAAAAATATTATAAAAGACTACACTCGCGCTTTAAAGGTGACACTGGTCTTTAGCGGCGTAAGAACCAGAGTTACGTCAAAGTTTGCAGCTCTTTCGATCGACAGCTGCACGGGAACTACTGTGACCACCGTATTTAATCAAACATATATAGACCCATGCTTTCTTCTCTCTTTCTGCTGTTTTCTTCTTTTTTTTTAAATTAGAGATTAACTTACAATCAGGAAAAAGAAGTTTGACCTGTAATAGTCCTGAGCATAATTTACGTCCCTACCGCGCTAAGAAAGGCGCTTTCCGAGGTCAGCCGCTGCTCCTAGCACTCCGGTGAAGCTCGACGCACGCACGTTTGTTAGAGGCGGTGAAGGTTGGCACGAGAGGCGTAAGTGCCACGGTACTCTGCAGCCACGGAAACGAAAGTATGTGGCAGACATGATAGTCAAGTGATCTGATCAGGAGTACAAGACCCGGGTTCTGTTTTATCGCGTTAGCTGCAACCGGCACTCCCACTATTTTGCAAAGTTTTCTCAGGACCCTTAGTTCCTGACATCGACGACATCGTCTGGAAATTTAGGCGATGTGAGCAATCAACCAGCCAGGGCATAACCGGCCAGGGCGGTTGGTGCTCAGCATCTGCGGCTCTGGCCGGTTGATTCGCAGCGTCAAAGCGTGATATCATGGTATTCGTCATCAACTTGTACGAGTTCTCTCGTTGGCTAAACCAATCAAACGCAGCGAACATCCCGTGACTTGCGCTTTTAGTATGTCTGTTTGTGGTTGTATGTGTTTTAGCCTTCGACTGTGCTCTGACCTAACACGAAACAAACTATACAGTGAGTAGAGACGCCGTGATATTCATATTTTTACAATTTTTCTTTCCTTCTACCTCTCTGAATATTAGAGTCAACTAATATAAAAACAATTTTTTAATCCCATTTTGCCACAGGTGTGGCACAATTCTTAGCGAATATGGCATTTTGGAGCAAGCTGTAGCAGACTTTTGTTCATGGCGCAATTTGGTGCAAATGGCGCAGCACTTCCATCACTGGAACTACCATAGCACCACTATACTCGCGGTCAACTTTCTGTGGCAATCCAGAGAGAGGACGAAAGCGCACGTACAGCGGTTGGTGCACCCTCTCCCCTAGCATTGACTGCATTGCCACAGAAAGCTGACCGCGATTATAGTGTCTCGTCCATGAAAGCCACTTGATCCCTTCCTCTCCTTACGTCCTAAAATATCTTATTCACGCCGACAAAATTGATCATTCTAATGCTTCACTAATTCAAGTATTCCTTAACCCCTTGAACACTTCTGCATGAGTTGATCATAATTTTAAAGACCTCATTGTCAAACATCAGTATACATCGACTCCTTCATACTGAGAATGTCTCCCGATTGGAACCGCCCTCCAGCACCTCTGGTAAACATACCATTAATTTAACTATTTAAAGGCTAACCACCTAAGCTAACGGGACAGACTAATTATTTTCTAACAAAATTGCTTACTTTGCATTCTTATTGCGTACATTTGTTCAGCATGATTTTGTAGGCCCTCTCCCTCGGTAAGGCACAATGTCCTCTGCTAGGAGGACCTTGTGTGCTGTTTCATTTATTTATTCATTTCAATACCCTCAAGATCCCCAGGCTATTGAAATTTATAAATAAAGAAAGAAAGAAGTGAAACAAGGCACAAGGTCCTCCTAGCGGACAAGCACAGTCACGGAGTGGAATCTTAATTTGAAGCTGCCAGCTCGCATGCAAGACTTTTGTTAGCACGCTGAAAAGAATATGCAGAAACTACTAAATTCCTCACCGCCGTTAAAGTAAGAGTAAAAGCATTCTCACAAAATTTCAAAACAGCTTTAGAAACCCCAAAACATGTTTCATTTAAGTATTTTTGCCGGAACATTTTTTTATACATGGATAGATGTTAATGGCTATACCTTTTGTAACGGACGGCAGCTTGCGCCACCTAGCCTAAGAAGACCAACATATGATTCCTCCTGCCGTTCTAAGACCAATTTTCTCCCCCCAACTATCAGCAGGCAGTGTGGGATATCACCAGGATGACCTTCGGGGCATCGTGCCACGAAATATAGCATGCAACAGCTAGCAAAAACTAAGAAGCAATAAAAACAGCAAATGTGCTCCATCGTGATCAGTGCAGGTGACCACAGCTGACAAATGTGTTGCCGACACGTTACCCATTTCTGCCATCATCGCAAACTATTGGTTCACAAACTGTTTAACCGATTTGCGAAGACCCGTTGCCTCGAACTCGTCATGACCACATTACTGTAAAGGTTTTTCCTTTCCACACCTCTGTTTTTGTTCGTCAACTTGGGCACTGACGTTGCCTCCCCAGAAAAGGAGGCAAGCTGTATGACTACAAGAACACTTCTTTGCTCTAGCACTATACCATTCCAGGGAAAGTACCGATGCAACAAAATGGCTGTCTTCTGGGCTAGATAAACAGAAACGACCGTCACATTCAGCGGGTGATGACCTCTACGATACTTTTTTCGCTATTATGAATTCCAAAGGACAGGGCTCGAGTGACGAGCTGCACTTTTATTCTTTTGCTGGAGCGTAGTAAGGAGGAGAAACACCTTTCGGAGCTTCTTGAGGCCAATGGCAGACCCTTTAAAATCCTTCATTTATTTTCTCTATAATGGCAGACCATGTGTGATCCCAGTTACAATGGCAAAAACTAGAAAATCAGGCAGTACCCATACAATGTAATGCGTAGGATAGACCACAGAGGATGCCAGGAGCCATCAAAGCCAACCCAATGCTGCATGAGTGACCTTGGAGAGGGGCAACGAGGTGTGGTGTGCATGGTCCCACAGTTCAATTGGAACCGAGCCTTCCAATAGTCGCTCTACCACTCTCTCCGCAGTCAAACGCAATGGAAGCAATCTTGTACCAAGCGCTAGAATCCGTGTCGTGTGCCATGGAAACCACCTAATCCTTCGATGGGAAGTTGCGTATTTGCCATGAAATGCAAAGTCTAATTAATAGAGTCCGGGAGTCACGCGGGACATTTTACTCGCCTGAAATAGAGATTCGAGTCTTCTTTTTTTCGACCAACAGATTTCGCGCGAAAAAAAAGGTGATTTGTGGGTTTCTCTACAGGGCTAGGCAAGCATAATTACCTGGCCATAATGCCACCGACGGTGTTAAGGTTTCCACCGTCCGCAGCAGCCATTTGGGTAGGTTCAAGGGGAAAGGGCTCCGACAGTGTACCTAAGACGTGCCTAAAGGGTTCTTCCGGGAGCTCCCGTGGTCCCGTCGGGACATTGGGCCTTGGGACCCCCCCAATGTCCCATCGACGACAATGTGCTTCGTGGGCAATTTCTCGGGTTGTCGGGCCAGAAACGTTCTCGGGGGCGGCTCAATTAATGCGCATCACTTAGCTAGCACGCTGGTTGAACGCAATCACAGACTGTACAGTGTAGACTGAGGGTTGGAGCTGGTAACCTTACATGCTTTTCAAAAGACTCCGTTGGGACGAATAAGCCGAGGAGGAGACTGGATCCGAGGTAACCACTTAAAAGAAACGACAAAAAGAAAAAAAAAAAATGGATGCAATGGTACTGTCGAACGTTTCACCCGGCAAAATAAACAGGGCCCACCGAACTACAGTGGGAGTGTACATTTCATTGCTGGTGACGTCTTGCGACACGTGGATACTCCGTTCCACACGACGTAGTGTGGTATCTGCGTTGGGAATACATTTGCCGGTGCACCTAATGTGTGGCCTTCACCAAGCAGATACTCGACGGAGTGCCTGTTTCTTCGCCGCTTCCCAATAGCCCACAAAATTCCTCGGTAGACGCAGAAAAACAAAAACAAAAACACGCGTGACTTTCGCCGAGAAACTCGAAAAAGTACTACGACTACTTGGAATATCGGCGACGCTGATAACATCCAACGCGCCTCCGCGGCTTCTTGTCGCTCGCAAAGCGCGACTTATGCAAACACGGATCGCGCATGCATCGAAGGAGCAGTCGCGTGAAATTCGCTCGCGTAATGTCGGCACAGAAAAGTGGAAGACGTCAAGCAGCTCTGGGTGCCGATCGCTTACTTCTAGAGGCCGTTTCAGCACGACCATCTCTAACATTGCCGGTATAATTGAAAACAGGTAAACCGGCGGCGATCGGCAACAAGTTGTCAACAACACGAGAGGGGGAGCAGGGAAATACGTAATCGTCGTTCCGTCCGGCAGAGTGAGAGCTCAGGTGCTCGGCACGACTTGGAGCCCAAACCCGCGTGCGCTCGGGACCCAGCTCGCTCGGAGCCTGCGCCCGGTATCTCCGCGTCACACGCGATCGGAAAAGGGAGCGAATGAAGCCGAGTCACGGGCAACGTCCACCGCAGTGAGCCGCAAACAGCGCAAAGCAGACGATTCCCAGTGCGAGTGGGTGGAAAGGCTTAGCAGGCTCGGAGGTGCCCGAGCCCGCTGCTCGGCCGCTGCAAATCGCGGCAGTGTGCTCACCGTAGGTAGCGACGACACCGCAAAGGTCAAAGGTTGCGCAGACTCGCAGGTTCCGGGTGGTGGCAGAGCGCACGCGACGTCGGCCACTTCCGTACACACGCACATGCACGCCGCGGCTGGTGAAAGTAAAAAAAGTGGACGCCGCTGCCCCCCACCACAAGCCCTAGTAACCCACATTCGGGCCGCCACACGGCCACACGCCGATCCTGGGATTTCTTCTGCGCCCGCACCCCGCACGGCGGCCAGGTCCCGGATGTGCGGCCAGGTGGCGCATGCGCAACACCGCCATATCCGTTCCCTCTTGGGCTGCTCTCGGGGCTTTCGGCATGCGAAGGAAAGCGACGGCTGGTAAGAACAAAAGGTTACGCACGCAAGTTCAGGCATGTTGACAGCGATTGTTTCTTTCCCTTTGTGTTTACACAAACCAAAAGACTCATACTAGGAGTGCACTTTTCCATATCGTCCTTGCTTGTGCCGTACCGTAGAGTGAAACCGAAACTGCCGGCTGAAACCGAAACTATGTAGTGTATAATTTGGAAACGTGTTTCATTGTGTACAAGCTCTCCTTGGTAGCTACTTAGTAAATATAACATCCCAGAAATCGTCCGAAGGTGAATTTAGCAAGATCACGCGAGCGTTGAATGCACTCAGCAACTGAGAATAATCTAGAGAAGACAAGACAAAACAAGCTCGATATTTGATGGCGATATCAAGCGCTTGCAAACATTCCGAACACGCGAAATCTATCCAATTAGCTAAAATTACGTTTTCTGGCTATGCTTCTGATCATAATCATTCTGTTATGCCGATGATGCCGAACAGGTAATCCGAAATGCGAGCGCAAGATAGCGCAGAGCCTAGAACGCCACACCTGCTGCCATCTCTTAAAAGTGGCACGAACTAGACGTAAAAGCATGGCTTCCGAGATCCCGAAGCGCGCGCGCGAAGGCTTCTCCAGCCTGTCTCCAGCCGTCCCAACGAGGTAAGGGTACAGTGGGTAAGGGTAGGGCCACGTCTCATCCGACTCGCTCCCCTGCAGCACGAGTTTAGTTGCGCTAACTCCGTCGCTCGCCGCGAGGTGGCGATATCTTCCCAGTCATAACTAGGGGTGTCGCGCACGTGTCGCGAACCGGCCGCGGTTCGAGTTCGACCTGGTTCGACTTTTTCGAACTTTTAGTGAAAAGTTCGGCGAACCCTGTATTGAGGTTCGACTCGTGTGCGCATGCGCGACAGGCTGGCCAGTTGGCTTCGGATTGGATTGCGATGGCTAAGGGATGAATCAAGGGCAGCGCTGATTGGTTCTTTCAGTTAATACAGTACAAAAAAAAATTAAGTTATTAACTTCTTCAGTGATAACAATTGATTTCTTCTAATTGCAACTGTTCATAAAATAAAATAACCCATTGCATAAAAAAAAAATTCTCCAAACCTAGACATGCTTGTATCAAGGTCTGACCACAGTGTCCACAAAGTCGAACCGGTCGAATCTGGCGAAAAGGTCGAAGGTTCGTCGACCGGTTCGACCCAGTCGAACCCCGAAAGTTCGACCTAAAAATCCGGTTCGACAAAAGTTCGCGACACCCCTAGTCATAACTAGGGGTGTCGCGAACCGGCCGAGGTTCGAGTTCGACCAGGTTCGACTTTTTCGGACTTTTGGTGGAAAATTCGACGAACCTTGTATTGAGGTTCGACTTGTGTGCGCATGCGCGACAGGCTGGCCGGTTGGCTTCGGATTGGATGGTGATGGCTAAGGGATGAATTAAGGGCTGCGCTGATTGGTTATATCAGTCAATACAGTACAAAAAAAATTAAGTTATTAACTTCTTCAGTGATTAGAATTAGTTCATTTTAATTGCAACTGTTTATAAAATAAAATAACCCTTTTCATAAAAAAAAAAAAAATTCTCCAAACCTAGACATGCTTGCATCAAGGTCTGGCCACACTGTCCACAAAGTCGAACCGGTCGAATTTGGTGAAAAGTTCGAAGGTTCTCGAACCCCGAAAGTTCGACCTAAAAATCTGCATCTTGGAAACCCCGAGATGGGGAACGATAAAAAAACGGACGAACACAACAAATGAGATTTTGTTGTGTTCGTCCGTTTTTTTATTGTTCCCCATCTCAGGGTTTCCAAGATGTCGATTAATTACCAGCTCGCCTGCACTCTATCACTGGTTAAAAATCTGGTTCGACAAAAGTTCGCGACACCCCTAGGACTCATAATACAGAGCCGTATATGTAGAGAGTTTGGCCATTCGTTGGGAAGTATAGGAGACAAATGAGGAGGCGCCATTGGCCGAAAGCGGGCTGGGCGTGTTCCAGGGCGTCTTCAGAAATTCGAATGTGACCAACCAGAAGCCGGGAATAATACCCTGGCGGTGGTCGCGAGAAACAAACCTGATAACTGCATTGGAGTAACTCTCGATGACTGAAAATATGGTACACGTGATGTTTCAATCACGCTCCTCCAAGATGATGGTGGAAGAGTGCGACTAGCGGAACGATCGACATAGTCCGTACGCCAAGCGCCGAGGGCCGGGAATCTGCCGTCCGAGCGGTCACACTCTGTCCGAGCAAAACAGAGTTGAGCGGCGCATTCGTTTCTTACATCTTTCTGCATGATTATGATGAAAACAACACGTGTACCCTATTTTCAACCACAAAGAGTTAACCATTTACGAACATAGACCTTTGATCAGAACTGTTTCTCGCTACCACCGCTAGGGGATTCTTTTCGGCTTCTGGTTGGTCAAGAGAGCATGCCAAGCCCTCTTTCCGAGTCTGCCGCACGCCCTGGCTCTGCCCGCGCCTCCCATTGACCAAACTCTCTACATATACGGCTCTGATAACAGAGCCAACAGAGCGCCGAGCAGCGACGAGCCGTCTGCGTCGCAGGCAGACCTAGGTAGACATCTGCACTGGTACGGGCCAGCCCGCGGGCAAGTGGCCGGACCGGGCCGGGTACGGGCCTTGCATTGAAGTCTAGGATGTCTACAAACTTGGATTGAGCGCGTTGTTAATAGATTCAAAAATATAAGAAAGAGTCTTTGTCTGACTTTGTCTGACTCTTTCGTATATTTTTAAAATCTACCAGGCGAACAAAAAAAAAAACACAAAACAAGCCAAATGGATGGATAGATGGATGGTAATGGCTATTGGCGACGTGAGCGAACGAAAGCGTCGCTGTGGTCGGCCCACCACAATTGGCCGAATGCTGACTATGACGTCAGCAAAGGATGCCTCATTGACGGAAATAAGAGGAATGTAAGAACTTCAATTTTGACGGTTTTGGCAGTGTTGCTTTGAGAGGGCTATGATTTCAGGCTTCCACCATGCCCATTACAAACACCATCGAACTTGGTGTTAACAAGGTAATGACGTCACGAAAGGTAACCGAACGAGGGCGCCACCGAAACATCTCGCCGCTAATACCCTTTGTAACGGGCGGCAGCTTGCGCCGCCTAGCCTAACATTTCATCATCCCTTCTTTTTTTTTTTAATTTGTATAAATTTTGTTATAACCCTTTTTGAAGTGATTCCCCCCTTTTTAAAGTGATTCCATTGCTTATTTTTATCTGTATTTTTTTACCCCTCCTTAGATCTTTTTCACCAATCTTCCAATCTCTCTTAGTTACCGCAAGTCTTTCCCTATCCATCCATCCATCCATGTCTGTAAATCCCCAGTGCCCCCTCCAAATCCGTAGTCATCCCCCCCCCCCCCAAAAGGGTGGGACGAAGCCCCGTGCACCTGAAAATTACGTGTTCTATCGTTTCCCTTTCGTGGTTGCATATGTTGCATAGAGTATCAATTTCCTGAAATTTAGCCCTATATGTTTTCGTTCTTAGCACCCCCGTTCTAGCTTCAAACAATAATGAGCAACTGTTTTGAAAAAGAGACAATAAAATATTTATTATTATTTATTAATTATTTATTTATTATTATTATAAATTATCATACAACTGTTTCTTCTTTATTTCTTGTTTTTGTGCTCCGTATATTGTTAAAGCTGATTTCCCCTGCATTCGCTTTCCCCACAATTTCCTCTCTGTTTCCTTTACTCCCTTTTCTACTGATACGCTCTGATCGGCCCCATCTCGTTGAATGTATTTAGATCTCGGCTTGCGGGTTCGGTTTGTCCATTTAGTGTTTAGACTTTTCATATATAGATACTTGTACACTTTCGCTGCCCACCGCGTATCCTCAATTTCAGCTAGTCTTTGTTCATATTTAACTTGACTGATCGCTTTTCTACTCTCGAAAGATGCCCAACCCATATCCCCCTGTACTTCCTCATTCGGTGTATTTCCATGTGCCCCCAATGCCAACCTACCCACACTCCATTGCTGTACCTCTAAACCTGCCTGGAATTCTGACCTCATACACAGTACCGCATTCCCTAATGACAGTCCTGGCACCATGGCTGCCTTCCATACACCCCTAACGACTTCATATCTATTATAGTTCCATAGTGCCCTGTGTTTCATGATAGCTGAATCTCGTTTCTCCTTCTTTATTACAATACCTTCATGGTATTTTAGATACCGTCTTCCTTCACTTAACCATACTCCCAGATATGTGTCCTTTCCTACGTGTTCTATCAATGTGTCCTGTATCTCCAGGGGTTCCCCCTTCTCGTCGTTGAAAACTATTATACCCGACTTGTCCCTACACAATTTTAGTCCTAAATTGTCCCCTTCCCTGCTGCAAATCCTAATCAGTTCCTGTATTGTCTCACTACTTTCTGATACGAGTACAATCAGGGGCGGACGCAGGTATTTCTTGAAAAGGGGGGGGGGGGGGGGGGGCTCCGGTGTTGGTCAGCGTATCATATGTTTAAGACCCCCCCCCCCTCCCCCCTTCCCGTTTTTACGCCCTAAATTCTTGCATGCAAAATTCAAGAGGCGGGTCAGGACATCCGGACCCCCCCCCCCCCCCCCCCCCCCCCTCTGAATCCGCCCCTGAGTACAATGTCGTATGCATACATTCCGTTAAAGGTATTTGCCTTGGTTTTGAGTTTTAAGCCTCTAAATATGATAAAAAAGAGCAAATTTCGATGTTGGGATAATGGATTTGACGATTTTCGTGTGTGGCGTTTTTGAACCACTCTCAATATCAAAGTATTCAAAAGAGAGTTTCGATATTTTTTTTTTTTTTTTATTATGATATATATGCGAGTTGGTAAAACGACATTCCAACTACAATTTATTATTCGTCGATCCAATCTTTGTAAAAGGAATCCCGGAGAAAAGCTCACCGGAGAAAAGCTCACCGAAGAAAAGCTCACCGGAGATAAGCTCACCGGAGAAAAGCTCACCGCAAAACCGGCGGATGCAGAGAAAAGCTCACCAGCCATTGAGCGTATGCGTAGAAAAGCTCACCGATTTTTTTTCTTCTTTTTATATGGAGGCTGTTGGATCATGCGTAACATATGTCAGTTTATTATCATTAAAATTAGTCAGCTTTGTAAAAAAGAAACTGTCCTTTTTGTATTATCTGTTAAGCTTATTGGGTATGTTGCTCCCAAATTAATAATTGCGGGGGAGTGTTTTCTGTGGCTTACTCTATAGGCAACGAAAGCCAAACTCAAGTGTTCATGAACTTGAAGAACAGGAAAAAGTTCGAAAACTTAATAATGTCTGCCTAAAACCTCAAAATCAAAACTGTAAATGCCGAAAATCCGAAAGTGCATGCGCAACAACGAGGTGCCTGAAATTCTCTTTGAAGCTTTTGTTAACCTTTGAAAATAGGACAAAACAGTCAGTAGGATATCGAAACTTTTTTCTTTCACGGAGAAGCACGTTTTCTAGCCGTTCGTGCTGGTGTTTCCACACGTTGCCTTTGTGTGATAGTGCCTTTCTACGGCGAGCAACCCATGACCTTCAGAGCTGCACACTGGCACCGTTAACAGTAGTCTTCTGTAAGGTAGCAAATAGGGCGAGTTGGTAAACGTTATACATGATGAAAACCGCTTAAACGACGACGACGGAGTGAAAACAACAAACAGGACAGGACGAATCTGTTCTCGCAACTAAAGTTTTGTTAGTGAAATTAACAGAAAAAAAAAACAGCGTAGCCGACATTGATTACATCAACAAACACCTACTTATCTATTAGGCACTACACAATATTTGAAAGTGAAACGGTTCACACACCGCTATTCATATTAGCTCGCAAAGAACAAACATCTTTATTTGACAGAGGTACCGAGGGCGAATCCCGGACAAAAGCTCACCGGACAAAAGCTCACCGGACAGAAGCTCACCGGACAAAAGCTCACCGGACATAAGCTCACCTTTTTTTTCACAGACCCGGACAAAAGCTCACCTATTTTTTTCACAGACCCGGACAAAAGCTCACCACGAGTAAATTTCATGTTGGTCTTAACACGAGTGCGGAGAACTTAGGTGCATGCGTGCGACACAAAAAGGCAACGATAAATTAAATCTGACAGGTGCATGGTTTGTTGATTTTAATAAAAACAAGTTTATTTATCGACTGGTTAGAAGCGAATGCAGTCCCCTACTAGCTCCAGCAGTCTTGGTAGATCTCGATGTATATGCAAGCCCTCGCAAATATTTCCAAGACGACTCTGCAGGCGCAGAGTGGTTTTTCGCACCCGCTTTACTGTGGACTCACCTCTCCGGGCTTGTGTCAGTGCCGTGGCAACGAGCGCCTGATTTTGCTGTAAGCATTCAATCAGCCTCAAGACGCTTGGATGGGCGTGGCCGACGAGCTTCTGGAACCCGGTACTCCATCCTTCGCAGGTGTTGTTCATCCGGTCTTTATCTTGAAGAATGGCGCCGTACATATTCCACCGTACCGGGGGAAACTCCGGTCGTCATCGGCGCAGAGTCAGGTGAAGGGAAGAATTCGCTCTGGGTGCCGCCGCAGATGGAATAGAAGCATATAACGGAAGCGGCCGTTGACATACGTGCAATCAAAATAGTCCGGCAGGTAGCCGATGTCACCGGTAGACTTTTCCCTGGTGGTTAGTTCTTGTGGAACATGCTGTGGTGGAAGGAACGCGAGCCAATCTAAAATCCCACACAGTTTCCTAAATTGGTCATCTGTCTTGTACTTTTCCAAAAGGCCCAACTCCCGTTCTTTCAAAGTATTTTTAAAAAATCGCAACTCATTGGTGGATGGGGTACAAGTTCTCCTAAAAATGGCCCCAATGTCCATCGCGTCCGCACTTTATTCAAGCCCGTGTTACGTCCGGGTAGCAAAAAAAAAAAAAAAAAAAAATCGAGGTGAGCTTTTGTCCGGGTCTGTCAAAAAAACGGGTGAGCTTTTGTCCGGGTCTGTCAGAAAACGGGTGAGCTTTTGTCCGGTGAGCTTTTGTCCGGTGAGCTTCTGTCCGGTGAGCTTTTGTCCGGTGAGCTTTTGTCCGGTTACCACCGAGGGCACCCTGCCAGTTGTCAATAAATTGGTGTCCTCTTTTACCGGTGTACGATGTTCTGATTTTAAACTTGCGGCTTTATTAATATACAGAATGTGTGATTGCTAATTTCTGATGAATTAGTAAATATGCCCAATGAACTTCAAGAATATTGCAAAAAAGTGGACATATTTTTAATGACGTGACAAATGCGAATTTTGTTAAATTGCAATGTTTGACGCAGAGTCCGCTAAGTTCGAAAAAAATCGGTGAGCTTTTCTCCGCATCCGCTCAAAGACCGGTGAGCTTTTCTCCGCATCTGCCGGTTTTGCAGTGAGCTTTTCTCCGGTGAGCTTTTCTCTGGTGAGCGTTTCTCCGGTGAGCTTTTCTCCGCCGCCCTTGTAAAAGTCCCCAAACATGCCTCCGCGACTATGTTTAGTCGAAAAAAACAAGCAATAAAACCCCCCGAGACTGCGGGTAAACGACAAGACACTAAAAAGTCTCTAACACGGCTGAAATTTTTATTTTCCGAAACACAAAAGAAAAAAGGGGAGAGGGTGAGAACCCCATAGAATGCCACTTTCCACCAACGTATCCTCTGGCTAAACAACAAGGACAACGGACTCTGCGTCATGCACTTCTCTTATCTTTGACCCCTCGCTTCCCGACCACCAAACACACTGGTAACCCCAAGCCCAGTAACACACATACAAAAAGAAAATAACGACCCATCGTCCCCTCTACCCGGAAACCTACACACATAAACCTTGAAGTTAGAAATACCTTTTCTGACGACATCGTAGAACAAACCCCCACTTCCAAATGAAAATGTGTTTCACCGCGCTGAACATTCTTGGCTGGAGCGTTCCCATGCCTCAACCAACGATTGAAAAGCGTTCGGTTTAATGCGACGTTCAAGGCCCGCAAACTATGGAGACTAAAGGCCCGTTCACACTCTTGCGACCTCTTAAAACTGGGTTCCTTAAAGGGGCCCACCAACAATTTTTTGACTGGTTTGAAGTTCGCGCTAAAACGGAGCTCCATGAAAGCAGGAATACTGAGGAAAAAAATATTACAGAAATTCGCAATATTTTGTGAGTTATTAGCAAATTAAATATTGCAGAAAACAACTTTAAAGAAGCCAAACATTGCGCTTCATGACGTAAAATGAAACAGTTTAGCGATTGGAGCAAAGCGGTTGGCCAATTGGACGCGAGTTTGGTTGATAGCCCGTCGGCCCGGTCGGCCATTAGGCCTCGCTGCAACCATCGTAGCTTTGGAATCGGGTTGCCATCATCGATGAATTTACCGGGCTTATCGGATTTTGAGCGCCGAATTCTTAGAAAGGAGTGCGGAGCTGGGCGTCGCGCCGTACGAGGACACACCACGCAAGCGCCGCGACGAGTCCGCTTCGACAGCCGCGGAAGCCTCGTCTCCCGCAACTCCGCCACCGGAGCCACCTCGGAGAGTAGGAGGTACTCCGCCGCTGGGAGGCGCGCATGAGCGACCATTGTCTGAAATGGGGAAGAGAAATTTCTCCTCGCCGATGCCCTTTCCCTCTCAAAAGTTCGTCAAGTGACCGTTGTCTTTTCATGATCCCGCGCGATTCGGTCGTCTGCTCGAAACCAACGCCATCACTGGGCCAGGCGTAGGGGCGGCTCCGTTGTTCGCGGCCCGGCCGTAGGTTTTTTTATACTTTAGAACAACTTCGGCGGCAACGCGATGCCATAATGCTGCGCTGTAGATTGCACAAACAGCATTGCGAAAGGAAAGAAGCATTTTTGCCGTCCCGACGGGAAAGGAAAATCTTCAACGGCGAAGACAGTAGAGAGTTTTAGGGAACCGGAACAAAATACGATCGATAAACAAAAACGATCGATACCTTGGATCGGGCGAGTCGACCGATCGTGTGCCTCTAAACGGCTTTGGGGGGACCGTAATTGCAGACGAGTGCAGGCGATCAGTACAGGTCGCGCCACCTGGCAACGGAAACCTGCATCGGCCTCACCGAGAAAAGCAAATTTGCCTGTGTTTGTACAAATCGCAGAAACTGAAGTAAATAAAAATCGCATCCTATAAATATAGAGAAGCTAAAACAATGTATACCTACTTATAGTTCGTCTCGTTTTTTTACTGGAATGAATGCGCTTCCGTAACACAAAACCTGGCGCTCCGTGGCGTGTCGCCACTGGCGCTGCGAAGTTCTAAAATGTTCGTCTGCTAAAGAAGCAGACGAGCTTTCCGACAACAAAGACGCTCGATCTTTTTGACGATGACTTGGAGTTGGCTCTATTCGGAGAAAACAATTTACAAAACGTTCTTTTGTACGACTGTCTGCGCACTAAGAGAAGGCGCTTGTTGGCGGCAAGGCATGGGACGTTCAACTTAGCGTCGACGGACGAGGAGGACGTCGTACGGCTGTTCAGGTTCACAAAGGAGGATCTGCTTCATCTCCGATCGGCGCTGCGCATCCCGGAGACGTTGACAACCAACGGCTGAATCTGGGTGTCAGGGGCTCGTTTGCCACCGTATTTTTTTTTTTAGTTTACCCGATTCATATCCTCGGGAAATAAAATAGTTCCTCGATCGTACGGGGTAACTTGTTTTGTAAGGCATACGTTCTCAGTGGGCAAGCTTTGGTGTTTTACATCAACCAAATATGATGTTTACTTCAACCACGTCCTGATATGCTGAAAAGTCGCCGACAGCAAACATGATTTGACACACAAATAAGAGCACTCTCGCGCGCTTATCATCAACATTCGAAGTCGTCTGCCAGCGATCCTGTGTCTTTCCCTCGAGGCCCACTGCAGGGTCAAGTATTAAGAAAGTTATGGACAAATAAAACTAGGAATATTAAATCGCGAAGAAAATACAAAAATTACAAAAATATACTCGCGTTCTCAAGTTAAGGCGGTCATTTTTCTTGTACAAAGTTACGAGGAGGTCAGTCCGTTCCTTCGCTCCTCGCAACGAGAAGTTCTTTTTCGACGCCGCGTTCAAGCCTTTAAGGACGTCATTCCAAAGGGCCGGTGTAAAAAAATGATTAGGGCCTAACACCTCCCGAAGTAGGAAGATATCATCTTCCGCTGAAACCCGCTTGCGAGGAGGAGGCGGAGGGACGGAGGTAGATACGGCGCTCATGTTGCTCTCTTACGGTAAAGATAGCAGACGATCACGGTCGGACGCCCGCGAACCGATCGTTGTGCCGTGTACGGTACTACCACGGAAAAAAAAAATAATTAATAAAGGAAAACCTGTAACTTTATTAAAGACTTGAGCGTGTTGGTGATCTACATTGACTTAAAACGAAAGAAACACACAAGGGGACGAAAGCTGTGTCGTCTGTTTCGTCCCCTTGTGTGTTTCTTTCGTTTTAAGTCAATGTAACTTTACTGCTGTGCATTTATTAAAACTATCACCCAATATTTAAAGGGCTCGTTTTATAGAATATATGTGAGTAGCATTAGAACACAAATTTTTAATTCATTCAAAATTTTTAAACTAAAAAGTATCCAGATCCTTGATCCAGAAGGCTGTTGCTCACTCTGTTGAGACTACAGATAACCCTCAGTCATAAAGCAGCTGTAAAAACGGGTGATAAGAGCTCGAAATGCACATCCCAACGTTTGTATGGAAAAAAAACTTAAAATATGGAAAAAAAGCTTAAAAATATAAAAAGTTTAAAAATATAAAAAGCTTAAAAATATAAAAAGCTTAAAAATATAAAAAGCTTTAAAATATAAAAACTTTCAAATATAAAAACTTTAAAATATAAAACTTTAAAATATAAAAAACTTTAAAATATAAAAAACTTAAAATATAAAAAAACTTAAAATATAAAAAAAAACTTAAAAACAAAAACAAATTAAAATATGAAAAAAGAAATGTGGATGGGCCAGCCGGATTCGAACTCTCCACTACCGGACTCCTGAGCTCACTAAATGGACGCACTAATCCACTGCGCCACTAAGCAGACAATTTTCGCTGTTGCTAAACAGTAATTTATTTCTATTAAGGATGTCTTATTAAGTTTCGATCTCTATTCTCTTTTTTATTTGCTGATTCCAACTTTATGCACCTGCTGTCACATATGGCGCTCCTGCTAGGTACTACCACGAGTTATTTTATTCATGTTTGAAGCCACGGCACGCTCTCTCCGCCAGCGAAATCGCCGTTTTGCTAACCAAGCGAGACCGTCCATGTCGGCCATTGCTCGTGCCGGTCGAGCCTTACGGTTTGAGCAGCGCATTACGGTAAGATCGCGGAACACAAGCGCATGCGCACTTCGTACCGGAGGGCCCATCGTACCGTATCGGATGTGCAAAAACGGTTCCCTAAAACTCTCTAATGGCTCCACCGGATCGGTCGGGAAAGTTTCGAGTGCCTCCGAGGGAGACTTTGCGAGGTAAGTCATTGCCAAACTCAGGGGCGGATTTATGGGTCAGGCCTGGGGGGGGCGGTAGGCCTTCGGCGGGGGGGGGGGGGGGGGGGGGGGGGGGGAGTCGGGAGTCTGCTGAGATATGACACGGTCCAAACGTTGCCCAGGTCTATTTTGTTGACCAAATATTTGCTATGTCGCCAAAAACTAAACTTCTGGCAGGTGTATATCAATGATTTTATTTTAAAAAAAGTTGACCTTGGGGAGCTCAGGAGGGGCGGTCGCGGGGGGACCCCCCCCCCCCCCCCCCCCCTAAATCCGCCCCTGGTCAAACTCTGAATCGTGTTACCTGTCTCTTTCGGTATCGCCGATGAAGATCGCGTAGTACGATCATGAGACGAGCCAAACACGGAACTATATTACCGGCACGAAGGACTTAGACACGTCTTTTCGCGCGTATTTGATCATAGAAACTGACTCGCTCACTCTTGCTCGCTTCCATTGAGTCGGCCGAGTTGAGAACGATGCGTGAGAGACTAGGGTGCCACTAAAATAAAAAGGGTTGTAGTGTTTCCGCGTGCATCTTGCGTCAGTGAAAAGAGAGTCACCAACGATCGAGCACCTAGCGATTTTGTTTGTGCAACATATTTCCGCGATCGGTGCTTCACAAATGGCAACTAAAAATATGCGTTGCTGCATTTATTTTTCAGGATCACTTCACGAACGATCAGTTTGTGCCAGTGATCTTGGCAAAGACTGGCCTCAAGAAACTCAAGCCATATGCAGATCCTTCCATTTTTTCACACCGACCTCTTCTGAATGAGCAATATTTTGCTTTGTAGCAATAAATATCTTGCAGTCTTTATCTTTGTATGTGATTTGTCTTTTGTGATTAATAAAACATCAATTATCGACAAAAAAAAATTGCTCTTGTATTTAAAAGGCTTTGCTGAAGGATCTCTCTGTCTTCGTTTTGTAACTCACGCAGTAAGGTACGCTCGCGGGTGTGCGGCAAAGCTTATGCGGTTTGAGAGTGAACTCAAGGGTGTACCTTGCGCGTGAGAACGTCAAAACACTAATATATGTGATAAATGAGAAGCGTGCTGACAAGGCAACCGAGCACACGCTATTTTTCATTTTAACGGAAGGGATACAAGTGAGCGTATTTGATTATTTGACCGGTAGTTTTATGCACGAGGCGCGTAAACAGCAGACGTCGCATATTCCTTCGCGCGCATGTGCACAGTTGCAGGTAGTATTCGACGCTTATAAATTGTGTATGGAGTAAACCAAGCTGCTGGATTGACAAAACGATCGTGATGCTAAACATTACCGAAAAGTCCTGTTTTACACGCATAGGGGTGTCATTTATTGGCCTAACTCCAGCAATGCCGATTCTCCAAATGCACTTCGTTCAAGATACTAAAACGTTTTAGTAGAGCGTACACTAAAGGCCGGTTCAGACACTTGCGTTTGAGTGCGTTTGACTGCGTTGCGGCGAGAACCGAAAGCGAGTCACCGGCACATCTGTGCTTCGTATGAAGCGTGCAATCCAATTCAATGAATCTTCTTGGCACGCGATATAAGCAGCAGGGATGTCCTGGTGTCTCGCTGCCGCAACGCAGTCAAACGCAACTGTGTGAACCGGGCTTAAAGGGATTATCCGGTCAAATTTCGTATTCATGAAAACATTTAGACCTCATTGTCAATGGCTGTAGGAGCATCTTCCACGACAAATCTGAATTTTGTGTGCTTCCCTGGAGGAGTATTTGTATTTTAACCCAAGCGTGCATAAACGGCGTTTTCCTCTTCCACCTTCAGGGAAGCGGAGTTTCTGAGGTAACATCAGGCAAAGAACGCGCCGAACTGAAGTGCACTTCGAATTTTGTCCTCCGCGTGAGCGGTACGACGTGGTTCACCCTCGCTGCTGCGCTAGAATTTTTTTTTTTTTTGAATGAAAGGGTATTTTTGTTGTGCGGTTGTCACGCTCCACACTTCTCCGCGACATTTACAGTGGCGAGTAATATGGAATGCTGCGGTGCGTCGGGAGCACTGTGTTCCCACGGAGGAATGAGGCATAGGATATGACAATTGCAAGACTGGTGTGACGTCACGTCAGGCATGGGAGTGCAGCCGTTGATACTTGAGAAATTCGGCATGGAGTTTCGTTCAATTATCCGTCGTTGATTACACTAAATTGGCGTGTCGTTTAATGGAATAAAAATGGCCTATGTTAATCATTAGGCTCCCACCAGGTAACCATCACGAAATATTAAGAACTTCCGGTTTTCACCGGACAATCCCTTTAAAGGGATTGTCCGGTCAAAACCGGAAGTACTTAAGTTCTTGCGCTCGTTACGTCGAGGGAGCCTTCATGTAGACAAACGTCATTTTTATTTTGATATATGATCTCCCGTTATTAATTAAACCTTTCATGAGCCTATGTACGAAACTGCACCCCGAATTTCGCCAGTGTCAATGGCTGACATCCGTAGGTGCTGCGTGACGTCACAAAACGCAAAGGCCTGTCGGATGGTCGGGATAACAAGCGTTGGTCGATGGATGTCTTGTATTTTGTTTCGAATTATATAAACTCCTAGGCTGTACCCTACTTAAATACGGTTCTTTTAATGCAGTTCCCAAGCATTTGCAAAAAAAAGCCACGCCTTTTAGCAGGAAATTACTCGCAGACAGCCATAAGCTTCGAGCAAGCGTATGCCGTTACGCGCAAACACAACTGCGACGGCCACCGATCGAACTAGAGGCGCTTGCAAAGCAAAGGATGAAGATTTAGCCTCTGAAGCGGCACCTAAGTACACGAAGCGGCATCTGGGTACACATGTCAGCGGATTCAGTGGATCGGTGATGAGGCTGCGGGTCGTTCCCTCAGAGGCGATGTCCGCGGGTCGAAGACAAACGGCGAATCGTTCAAATGCATGTCGTCACTTGACTTGGACGAGCTTGGTGAATCGTATTCACGTTCCATTTTCACACGTGGGTCAAACAGAATCGGGCTGCACGCGTGCTAAAAACAACTTCTGGCATCGTTTCCAGATGGCCTAGCTGTTGGTTTCGGTTTCGCTGCATAATCAAATTGATTGATCTGATCTAGGCGAGGAGTGGATGGACGTAGTTTAATATCGTTGGCACAGCGTCACACCTCAGCTTACGAGCCTTCTGTTCGCTTAGAGCTCAGCTCGTAGCTCTCTTCTGTGAGATGATTGCTGCATAAGCGGGATCTCGATCTTGACGGGAACCTATTCCCTACGCACGGCAACGATCCACTTCGCTCGGCACTGCACGTCTCGTGGAAAAGTGTGGAAGTCATGTCTTGGCTCGCATGTGCTGCCCGGTGGTTGTGGCACTCAACCGCGCAACAAAAAACTCACCCAACTACCAAACAAGTTGAGCACAACAACAAAAACGAAGCACGCTGAGGCAGACAAAAATTCTCGCTTTGTGTTTTGTGACGTCAGAGCTTCAGTGTTGCCAACGAAAGCAGCGTTTACGCTAGAATGCGATTGGAGCAGCATAAATTCAATTACTCACGCAGAGGGGCGTATAAAATTCAGATATTGCACGTACGATCCTTCTCGAGGCAATAACAATGATATTCAATTGTTTTCTCGAATACAAAATTTGACCGGACAATCCCTTTAAGGATTGCGAGCCTTGCGGGCGCGTGTCCAATTCATGCTCAAAGCGACGGCACGAGCTCCCGCTAGCAACGCAGTCCTTGCCCACGAAACTCTATTAGACGCAAAGAGAAGTGCATTCTATCGTGTGCCTGCTCTCAGATTTTTCTGCAATAAACAGGTAAACGAAATATATTTTCGGAGTGCATGCCAA
Source organism: Ixodes persulcatus (assembly GCA_013358835.2). NCBI lineage: Eukaryota > Metazoa > Arthropoda > Arachnida > Ixodida > Ixodidae > Ixodes > Ixodes persulcatus. The sequence continues at coordinate 380,087 of JABSTQ010009411.1, forward strand.
TGTTCCAAAAAACGCTTTTTTTTTTAATTGTTTGCCTTTGGCGGAATTCGAGAAAGCTTGTCTTCACGCCCAAGCGATTCTAACTCTGCTCGTGCTATTCTATTTGCCGATAGAGACGTCTTCCCGTACTTTATAACTCTAATAAAGGTGCAAAAACGCTAGTTTCTTCATGTTAGAAAACAAAACTCTCTCTATATTTTTAAAAAAAAAATCTAGTCCGCCGCATCCAAAAACATGAACGGCCCGGCACCCTGTTGTGCCCGGCACACAAGCGCGCGCCGTCGCGCGCCTTGCGGGCCCCGCTCAGACATGGCGGCGGGGGGCGTGGCGGGGACAGTGGGCGAGGAGGATTGCCGTCGATGGAAAGGAGAAAAACGAGGGGAGAGGAGGAATTGCGCTACCTTTCCGTATACAGGGGCCTTAACGAGGCGTTGTTTTCGCCCTTTTTGAACTTTAATTTGCAACTTTATTAGCTCTATAAAAACGACTTTTTAGGGAAATAATGACGGTTAACGAGTGATATACTTTATTCCGCTTCAAAATTTCTGGGACGGCTCTCGCCAATCACGAAACCCACTTTTGATCACCATGTAAAAGGGGGAGAGGGAAGCTGTTTTTGTAAGAAGTTTGAGTGAAGGGTTAATCTTCTATAATCTTCTGGGAGGAGAATAGCGACGCCTGTGCAAATCCGGGAGGCACAAAGGAGGATCCTGATAAGAGGGGAGCTCCTTCTTCCCCTTTTCTCTGGAGGTCATCGGAAATGACGTCATGTGCAAGCCACGTATAGTGAAAGGTAGAGCACTATATAGCTCCTACGGAGCAGAGTAGCGCAATCCTTTGATCCGTGTGTTTCGCCGACAACATGGCCGACAGAGCAGCGCGGCGCGAGTCACGTGATACTCAGGGTTCCAGGAGGCGGCCCGCCCTATGGGAGAATACATGGAGATCGACTCAACACGGCTGATTAAAAAATAAACGCCAAGTTCAGACATTTCGAAACTATTCTGTCGTGAAGTTGGTAAAGCACTAAACACTTTATCAAAGTTTTCATAATATCGGATGCGTGTGAAAATTTTGAGAAGGCAATTTCCAAGGCAATGGCGTTTGAAGCAGACGATTTCTTTTTACGCAGCGGAGATGGACTTCTTGGGTTGGCCGGAGCGGATCACGTGGACGGCGCGACGTCTCCGTGACGTCACCGCGTCGTCTGCTGCATGATGCCGCTCAGGCAATTTTAAAAAAAAAATTACGCCCTTACATGGCACGCAACTTAGCGAAAATTATTCTAAAATGTTCCTTTATTATGTCAAAAACTATTGACGTTCCGTACATCCCCACAATATTGAAGGAACAGCGATTTTCTCACGTTCCCCTTGCATTTCTGATCGGAGTTGGAACCCCCGGCCGTTCGCCGCTAGTCGCCAAAAGATGGCGTTCTAGATTGCGCTACTCCAGCGCTACTCTGCTCCGAAGGAGCTCTATAGTGCTCTAGTGAAAGGGAGCGCCGTCATGCGCGCGCATTCGGCACCTCGCGGCGCCACCGTCGGAGGAGGTGTTTCCGAGTGGTGAAATTAAAATATGATGCGCTAATATTTTTAAACTCTTTCGTTGTCCACTGGGTTTCCGGGACCACTAGCGTGGAGAAACCGCAAAAAAAAGTAGACGCTCAAATACTGTTGGAGGGCCCCTTTAAAGGGGCCCTGCAATGACTTTTTTTACTGGTTTTTAATTTGCACCGAACCTGAGCGCACTGAACGTTGTAACTTAATGAGACTTTTCTTTTCTCAAATTTCGCTTTATTTTAAAAGTTATAGGAAAATTAGAATTACAAAGACAAGCAAAAAATAACCTCCTTCATGACGTCGTAGGTCCTGGCTCGAGTGGCCGTGAACTAGAGGAAGGGTAGTGGGCTCATCGAGCGTTCACGGCTGCCGCACTCCGTGTCCACGGCTCAAGAGGGCGCCACTAAAGCATGTTTTGGATAGGCTGTATGAAGCGGGCGGCCAGGGCGGCTCGCATTGCATTTGCTGCGCGATTAAAGACTAATTCGGCATAACACTTCATTGGCCACAAACGACAGCAAACACGGGGTAAAGATCAGTTCAGAACGGGAGCCACTTCGCGCTGCCATACCGCCAAATGGCCAAATCGCCAACCAAGCCCGCGCCGAAGGCCTTCGGAACGCTCGGAAGCGGTCGGATGCTCGAGCCGGTATACGATCGCAGCGCCGCCGCGTACACCCGAGATTTTTCTACGCTCACCGTTCGTCGGGGCTTCATCCCACTAGCCATTTCTAGTATGCGCCGTTTTTTTTCCGCCGCTTGGTGGCGGGTACGTCGACAGATCATTTCTTGTTTCCGTACTTTACGAACTGCATTTGTTTCTTTTATGATCTAAAATACTGAACAAAAACTAGTTTCATACATAATTGAAACGGTTCGCGACACTTATATTTTGTATCTCGACTAAAAAAAAGCTTTTTGCGGCTCTGACCAGTAGTAAGCCCAGGACCAAAGACGTCACATTTCGCGCGCTTTCGGCAACGTGGGTCGCCCTCGTAGGCGGAGGAGGTTTCCGCGTCGTCCGGTTAAAATATGGCGCACTGATATTTAGTTACTCTCTCCATGCCCGCTGGCTTGCCCGAACCCCAAGAGACGTGGAAACCGCAAAAAAAGTAGACGCTTAAATATGATTGCAGGGCCCCTTTAACATCGGCAGTGTTCACTTCAAACATTTTTTAATTTTTGTTTTTGCTTCTCGTTTTTTTACATTTTTCTTTTAGCCAGAATACATTATGTTAGAGGTATATGCATTAGTTTTGAGTTTTAAGCCTCTAAATATGCTAAAAAAGAGCAAATGCTGATGGTGGGTTTAAGGGTTATAGCTGTATATTTTATTCTTTATTATAATAATCTAAGGGACGTAGAATAAATACTCATATAAAAACACGAATGTCGTTAGGCGTATAATAACAAGTTTGCAATTCCAAACGTCTAAACACTATAAAATCGCAACTGCCGAAAGCGGGTTTTCAGACAATTTCCGCCGGTGCCATGATTGGAGGGGCCTCAAGCATAAACCCTATGCGCTACATAATCTATACTATGTTAGAAATATCAAAGTATAATATTGTAAAACATTAGAGTAAAATACACTTCCTATTGGAAACCTAGATTTTTAAATGCGAAATTTTATATTTTTAAAGGGGCCCTCCAACAGTATTTGAGCGTCTACTTTTTTTGCGGTTTCTCCACGCTAGTGGTCCCGGAAACCCAGTGGACAACGAAAGAGTTTAAAAATATTAGCGCATCATATTTTAATTTGACAACTCGGAAACACCTCCTCCGACGGTGGCGCCGCGAGGTGCCGAATGCGCGCGCACAACGGCGCTCCCTTTCACTATACGTCACATTCACTGGGTTTCGTGATTGGCGAGAGCCGTCCCAGAAATTTTGAAGCGGAATAAAGTATATCACACGTTAACCGTCATTATTTCCCTAAAAAGTCGTTTTTATAGAGCTAATAAAGTTGCAAATTAAAGTTCAAAAAGGGCGAAAACAACGCCTCGTCGCTCCTGCGCGCCTCCCAGCGGCGGAGTACCTCCTGCTCGCCGAGGTGGCTCCGGTGGCGGAGTTGCGGGAGACGAGCCTTCCGCGGCTGTCGAAGCGGACTGCGGCGCTTGCGTGGTGTGTCCTCGTACGGCGCGACGCCCAGCTCCGCACTCCTTTTCAAGAATTCGGCGCTCAAAATCCGATAAGCCCGGTAAATTCATCGATGATGGCAATCCGATTCCAAAGCTACGATGGTTGCAGCGAGGCCTAATGGCCGACCGGGCCGACGGGCTATCAACCAAACTCGCGTCCAATTGGCCAACCGCTTTGCTCCAATCGCTAAACTGTTTCATTTTACGTCATGAAGCGCAATGTTTTGCTTATTTAAAGTTGTTTTCTGCAATATTTAATTTGCTAATAACTCACAAAATATTGCAAATTTCTGTAATATTTTTTTTCCTCGGTGTTCCTGCTTTCATGGAGCTCCGTTTCAGCACGAACTTCAAACCAGTCAAAAAATTGTTGGTGGGCCCCTTTAATGCGAAATTCATGTTGAAAACAAAACCCAATCATTTTTCAGCCTATTTAGAGGCTTGAAACTCAAAACCAGTGCATATACCCCTACCGGAATGTATTCTGGGTAAAATAAGGGTGTCGAAAAAACGCGAAGCAAAACAAAAAAAGACGAAAAAGTTGAAGATGTTTTTTTTTTTTTATACAGCGCGTGCTGAAATTGAACGAAAAGTGAAAAGCTTCTGTTTCATAATTTATTTCTCAGTACTCATACGTGATTAAGACACAAACTTTACATAAAGGGGAAGGCAATGAAAGGTTCGACACGTGGTATTATTTTAAAAACAAAACTAAACATAATCGACTAACAAAAAATTTGCGGTTCAGGTCACAGTTGTTCGCGGAGGCATGTTTGGGGATTTGTACAAAGATTGTATCGACAAATAATAAATAGTAGTTGGAATGTCGTTTTACCGATTTGAATAAGCTCTCTTTTGAATACTTTCAGATTGAGAGTGGTTCAAAAACGCCACACACGAAAATCGTCAAATCCCACCATCGGCATTTGCTCTTTTTTAGCATATTTAGAGGCTTAAAACTCAAAACCAAGGCAAATACCTCTAACGGAATGTATTGTGGCTAAAAGAAGGGTGTAAAGAAAACGCGACGCAAGAAAAATAATAAAAAAATAAAAATGTTTTTTTTTTTATTCAGCGTGCTGAAGTTGAACGAAAAGTGAAAATCCCCTTTGTTTCATAATTTATTTCTCAGTGCTCGTACATGAATAAAAACACAAACTTTGCTTAATTTGGAAGGCAATGAAAGGTTCTACACGTGGTATTATTTTAAAAGCAATACTAAACATAGTCGACTCAAAATAAAATCCGCAATTTAGGTCAGTTGTTCGCGGAGGCATGTTTGGGGATTTTTACAAAGATTGGAGCGACGAATAATAAATATTAGTTGGAATGTCGTCTTACCTACTTGCATATATATCACACTAAAAAATATAGACGCTCTCTTTTGAATAGTTTGAGATTGAGAGTGATTCAAAAACGCCACACACGACAATCTTCAAAACCTCGTCGTTCTTTCCCGCTTCTTTGAGATTTTGTTTCTCAGGAACTAATCATGTCAGGACATTAGAATAAAAAGGATTGTTCTTCTTGGAACATGCTCCACAAAATATAAAAATTTGAAGTAAAATAAAAAATACGAGTGCCACTCGTTGCCTGAATCCAGATGAAACCGCCCACACACACACACACACACACACACACACACACACACACACACACACACACACACACACACACACACACACACATACATACATACATATATATATATATATATATATATATATATATATATATATATATATATATATATATATATATATATATATATATATGGGTGGTTTCATCTCAAATCGTGCAGGCAAAAAGTGTCGAATTTTTAATTTCGCTGAAAAAAAATATATGTTACGGCGCCGTCTCTAAAAACGCAGTAGCCACAAACCGCAAGTTTGTCGGATTTTTGGTTCTCGACTTACGAATTTTAAAAGAGGCCGCGGCGGAAAACAGTGTTTTTCACATCCGTCGTGGGTTGGATGTTTCGCTCGGTCTCCCGCCGTGGATTTTCAGTCCACATTATATTAACTTTTTTCAAGCATTCTGTGAGCACAGGTAAACGGTTCTAATACCATAAAATAATTTTAGGCGTCTTGCTTTTTGCTCCCCAGACTCAATAAAACGTCATCCTCGTAGCTGAGAATAAGTGTACACTTCGCACTCACAAAAAAATGAAGAAAAACGATTGAATGTAGAATCGTCGATTAGCACAAAAGGTTAAAGATCGCAGGAGCTTCCTCGCTAAAAGTTGCTATGGCTATTTGGTGACGCAGGGCTGAAACAACTTCTCCTAGGCCCTAACGCGACGTATACCTTTCGCGTCGATTCCCAGACATTCCAACGTTCAAACAAAGCTAAGAGAATGCGAAAATTCTATGCTAAAAGCACTCAACGTTCTATAGATCCTCGAACAAATCCCGAATCCCAGCACCGGTAAGGCGATACGGCTGATGCTGTCTCACAGGTGTTAATATCCAGATGATCCGGAGCGATCTTGCGCAAAAAGAGTATAAAGTCTCATTCCTTCATATTTTCACATTTGTGGAGACGAAGAAACGAACACTAGTTCTCGCGGTGTCCAGGCTCCGACTGCCCCCGCGTGCCAGCTCGTCCCCCGATCGTCGGTGCTCTTTATTTTCGTCTTTTTTCGTTCCCCACACATTCCCCCCCATCGGGGGAAGGGAGCGTTTGGTTACATCGTTTGGTTTTGATGGCAGCGATGGCCGCCTGCAGGAAGCGGTCGCCCTCCTTGAAGAGGAAGTGGTCGTCGATGAGCTGCTGCCGCGTTTTCTTGCCCATGCCGGTCAGTGGGTAGTAGGTGGCCTTCAGCTCGCCCTTCAGCATGCGCAGAGTCGAGCTCACTTTCTCCTCCATCTCGCGGTGTTGGGCCTCCGTCAGGCATGGGTTGAAAGTGTACCCCTGCAACGAGCGTCCGCAGCGCACGCCGGTGGAAATGACGAACTGGTCGTCGGGGGTCCACGTTGACCAAGGTGCTGAGGTCTCCGAAGTCCGTGAGCGAGTGCTTGTTGGTCGCCTTGAAGCCGCCGTGGTAGTCCTCGATCACCGGGTTGAACAGGCCGGCGAATAGCGTGTACACTCTTAGAAAAAAGGGGACCAAAAGGAGGTAACAGACCGCCTTTACCACCCTCCTCCCGGCCAGGGGTGAAGCGCGCCGCTTGTTACCTCCTTATTCGCAGCAAACACGAAGAATGCGGTGCTACCAGGTGAAGTTCGCCGCGTAGGGGCACGAAGGAGGCATGTCTTACCTCCCAGAGGGTGCACCTGTTTTGCACTGCCAAAGCCTGGGCGCTGCGATTGGCTGTGGAAAGGCGCAAACGAGTTCGCTAACTGGTCTCCTCGTATGACACGTGATTATTCGCGCATGCGTGGGAGAGCGCCTGCCCGGGCGACAGGGAGCGCCCGCGCCTTCCCCGCCGACGCGCCCGGTCATGACGGCATAACAGTGTTTCTTCTCGAACGTTCGACGGAGGCGTCCCGGTGCAGGAACGTTCTTTATTGTTCTGTTCGGCACAGTTTCTTCTTACGAGGTCACCGAGAGCGCTGCATTGACTTCAGTCGAAGATCCAAGTCGTGTGCACCGTATGCAGGTAAGGAAATGTTCTGCGCGGTCGGCAGTTGGCGTCGGTTATGACCGCCCGGGAAGGCGACCCCCGTCTTCCTTAGACAAAGGGTTGGCGGACATGCTGGCACGTTTGAAGGCGTCGAGCGTTCGATAAAATTAGTGTGTGGCGCGAACGCAGACACGGTTTAGACCATCGAAGTTCATAAAGAGCAAGAATAGGAATGACTGTCGCTTGCGCACATTTAGAAGGTTGACATACGCTAACCAGTGGCTTAGCCGGCAGCTTTTCCCGGTGTATGTGTGTGCGGGTGGACGAAGGGGGAGAGCGGCGGTTCGGCGAGACGGGCGGCAAGACGCCGTTTGAATCGGGTGTCGCCTACGTTTAAGGCGTGAGGGGGTAGGAGGTTTTCTCTTTTTGGGGCCGTTGGTGTGTCGCGTCGGACGTTAAATTGAGGATCTGATGAAATATTTGAAAATCTCATAAGCTGGTTGTTTTTTTGTTTTATTTTGTTTTTTCCCGCAGAGCAGTAGTCGATCAGGCATTCATTGGCGGCACCGGCCAACCGGCGCGATTTATTCTCAACGTCGGTGATATTTGTAAAAATCAGTGTTAAACACTGATTTTTAATATCAACGTTTTTTTTTTTTTAATTTTTAATTTAACGAGGTTTAATAAATAGTTTGGTAAAATGTCACGTTCCCTTGAAATACCGAATATAAATCTCTGAGCTAATTATTCGTGCGCTTCGCAAACATTGATAGTATTATATTACGGAATAAGGTCATGAAGTTGTTACAGGCAGCGGGCTAGCAATTATATTGTCTTGGCATTTTCTTTGCGTGTGATCAGGCATTTCTAAAACTCTGATCATTCAGTAGGCGAGTTAGATATAACTCAAGTTTGCATTATTTGAAGTTGATTGAATATATTTCTTTCGTCCTGCGGCAACGTTGTAGGGTGATTTCGTCGAGGGTACTGGATGCCTGCTATCTTGGACTCATCTCGTGACAGTTCTTAACACTGCTTACTGCAGGTAAGCGGAGTCCGATATTTTATTTTGATTTTCTTGTTCCAGTTTGTGCACTTGAAATGGGGCTCTTGATTTTTATGTTGATTTTGTGTGTGTGCTGTTCGTTCATTTCCGAGAGAAAATTGAGGGTATACTTCGAGTAAATGAATTAGAGCAGGACACACAAGGCGTTTGAGTGTGTCTTTTTTTGTGTTTTTTTTGTGTGTGTTTTCGTCCTTGTGTGCTGTTCTTCTCATGTCTAAATAAGACATACATTCAATTTTAATCTGGCAAATTATTTCGGCAAGAATATTTACACATTTCCCGAAGTTCGACATTCGGCAATTAGAAATTATTCGTGCGCTTCGCAAACATTAAAAGTAGTATATTACGGAATAAGGTCACGACAGGACAGTACTTTTCTGTCGTGTTTGTTCTTTGTAGTCCGCGATTCCTGAGCTGTTGTCCTCATCGTGTGTATTTAACCCCAAAGTGGATCATAGTTCCCTCCAAAAGGAGGTAAAAGCAGCGCCCTGAATTACGTCGTCTTACCTCTCAAAAGGGTTGAAATTCCCCCCTAAAGGAGGTAAAGGCTGACCCATAAAGGATGCACTTTTAACACCAAAAGGAACTAAGGTTACCTCCAAAAGGAGGCAATGTTGTACCCTAACCCAGGGGGTAAGTTTGCACCCTCGTTGCAGGCGGTAACGATACCTCCAAAAGGGGTTGCCCTGTGTGCAAGTCGGTTACCCCCTTAAGGAGGGTACTACAGTACCCTTTTTTTTAAGAGTGTACGGCTCGGCATCCGGGGCGCACAGGCCGACGTCGCTGTCGAGGTTCTCCACGCCGGACTGTATGATGTCGACCAAGGTGGCTCCCATGGCGGTTTCGCGAGTCTAGAGCTTTTCGAAGATGCACAGAGGACCGCACGGTGGTATTGGGACTCCGAACGGTATCTGACGTTCAGTCCAAAGGACCTTTGAGAGGGCGCGAATCGGAGAGCTTGGGGCGGCGCGACGGCTGGCGGGAAGGACGGTGGAAGCAGACTCTGGCTTTTGGCACTCTGAGCTTCGACTGAAAATTGTTGACTCTCGACGCTTGTGCTGGAACGGGAGACGTTCACTGTGGTCCTGGTGTTAACGTCCACTCGGATGCGCGATCCACTCATGGCTACGGCGTTCGCAGAGATGTGCTTGGCTGCTCGAGAAGGCCGTTGGCTTGCTGAATGGGGGGGCAGAGAGGCGGATTAAAACTCGTCAATGATGACATCTTCGTGTGCACGAAAAAGCCTTCGTCCCTTCGTCAGCGAGCACGAAAAAGCCCGAAATCGTCGGAAAGCAGCTGCACATCACGGCTACCGCGCACCGAACAAACTCGCATCTGCCAGCTCTGGGCGCTGCCATCTTACCTGTGACGTCACGGCTCTTGGGAGGTCACGTGACGAGTGGTCACATTTGCGTAAAAGATGGCGGCCACCGGGGGGGTGCCACTTCCGAACTTCCGGTTTATCACTCTAAGCCCCTCTACCTCGTTGGGCGGGGCGTACTTCTCCGTTGGGGTCGAAAGAGCGTGCGTTTCAAATGTGGAGAGGTTCTGACTCCGACTAAATTACGTCCTGTGGCGTAAATATTACTAAAAAAAAAAAAAAAATCTTTTTTTCGCGGAACATTTGTTTTGTGACATGCTTGTCCCAATGGGGCTGTTTAAAAAAAAACACGTTTTTTTTTTGCAGTTACCCTTTAAGTCGAAAACATGAGTCACGCAATTATTGCCGTAGGAATGCATATTTTATACAGAAATACTTCGACAAAATGGCGAGACACGCAGTGATTGTACGCAGCAAAAATAGATCACAGTTAAAAATCAGGTAGACGTAGACAACGCGGACACGGCAAGACATTCAAGAGTTTGTGTGTGTTCTTTTATTTAAGAGGATATCGCAGCTACCGAGCCCTATGCAATTCCAATGGCAACTTTTTAGTATTTTTTCTCGAGAACCACCGAACGGATTGACTTGGGAATGGTTTTATTAGAAAGATAATAAAAAACTGAGTAATATTGCGGCGCTACATTTCCCGATTTTTAAGTTTAAATGTTTTTACGGGAACTTAAAGATGCTTGAAAAAGCCTTTTGTTTTCGTTCCGTTCTTCATCAACATTTAAAAATAAACCGGGGCCAAAATACAAATTTAGGCTCGACAATATTCAAGACCAGGGCTTCTTGAATATATATCTTACAATATCTTTTTTCCAGAGATTCTCATTCTAATAAATTTTAACTAAGTTTGTAGCCTATCAAAACGTCAAAAAATCCAGCTGTCACCTGGCGCCATCTATGAGTCTGTCCGCACAACTTGCTCTTGAAATTGCGCAATGTGTTATTGCGCCCCGGACTACTTACATCTTCAAGGTCGTCGGGTTGACAGTCGGGATTTTGAGGAAGGGTGCCTCTCGAAACTGATCGTTTTTTTTATTTTCCGGTTTTTATTTTTCTTTTTTTTTGTTTTGTTTAGGGGGTGAAGATATTTTGCGGGTTAGCGCGTTAGTGAGTAATAGATTGTATATCGCCCGAGCGCGTCCTTGGGAGGATGTTCCGTTCTTTGTTGGTGTTTTGGGGTCGCACAAATAAAAGTTAGAAGTTTCTTTTCTTTTTTTTCTTTTTTTTTTTTTTGGCGGTGGAGATGTTTAGCGGGTGGGTGAGAGTCATTAGTTTTCAATCGCGGGAGCGCGTCATTGGGAGGATGTTCCATTTTTTGTTGGTATTTTGGGTCAACAAATTGGGAGTGAAAAATTTCACGCTTCAAGCGGTACTTTCGTGAGGCCTGAAGTTAGCAAATGCAGTTAGACAAAAGCAACCGAAGCGTCAAAGAGTAGATACTGTCTTACCACTTCTTTGTGTTCGAAGTAGGATAGGTGATTTGATCTGGCGATTTCAAATGTTCTGCAGATATGTATTTAAAATGTTTACTTATTTTAAATGTGGAAGAAACATACGTGAGTTTGTCGATTTTCTTTTAAGTTCGACATTCGCTTGGCATATACACTTGTGGAGGCGGATTTCTACCGAAATAAAACAAACATTGCGAAAAAAATTTCAGTGACGCTAAAAACAGAACAAGCTTTTTGGTAGTAGGCATGACACGTTGCTATTTGGAAGTTGTGAAAGTCGCGCTGAAGATTCTTTGTTTGACCCGAACCAACACACTCTTGATTCAGTATTTTATGAAATAGAGGCGAATGTATTAGACAAGAACCCGCACATCTTTCATTATGGTGTTCGTCGATTATACTGTCTTGGCTGCGATGAGCCCTTGGTCGGCTGTTACTGTTGGGCGGCGAACAAAAAATCTCACCGGAGATCGGGCGGCGGAGAAAAGCTCACCGGAGAGAAGCTCATTGGTGAAATGCTCACTGCAAAACCGACAAATGCGGAGAAAAGCTCATTTACGCAATATTTTATTATTGTTTGCACTGCGGTGTTTATATTTAATACTCACGTCCGCACTTTGCTCAGCGCTCATGCTGCGCTTTTGTGTGTTCGTATACTAAAACCAAGTGTTCTCGTTCAGCCCCAGAAGTATAGCTTACCTTCTAAGAAAAGTGGGGAAGAGGCAGACGAATCCACAGTTTTGCGGAATGTGAACATGTAAAAAAGTGGGGAACGCTTTTTTTCTGTTTTACATGGGGACGGGACATTGCCTCAATGTTGAGTACTACGAAAAGCAACAATGTGACCTCCGTCTCGGCACCCGACGACTTCTGACCTCCCAAAAAGTATCAAGTTCGTCTTAGGCCGCATAACCGAAAGAGGTCATTGTTTGCTAGAAAGCAAAAGAAAAACGGAACATAATATTGCCGCGTGAGCAGCTATCCAAGTAGTCAGCGCGCCCGTGGCCTAACGGTTACCGTGCTTATCTTTGATGCCTGGCCGCGGATTCACCTTCTTATTGTTTCTGTAATGTCGCGTTCTGGTAATTTCGAGAACCCTGTTGCTTATTCGAGGTTAGAATGTTCTAGCCGCCGAACCTTCTATTTTGTTCACCCCATTAAACGTTTAGTTCCTTTAGTAATTCACCGCCTCATCATTTGTCATTCGTGACATTATCTTTATCCTTTGGATGCAAAGAAAAAAACACTATTTACAAAAACGAGAAACGATCTGGCCAGAAACCATCATGATGTTCGATAAAACGGTGTTCTACGAAACGGCTTCGATGAAATTGGATTCAATTACAGGGCGTTCATTTAAATGACTTTGATAGAACAGAGTTAGATAAAATATCGAGAGCTGCGAAGAAATAATGTTAAAACGGTTTGTAAAGGTGAGCTTTTCTCCGCATCTATCCGAAGTCTGGTGAGCTCTTCTTCGCATCCGCCGGATTTCCGGTGTGCTTTTCTCCGCCGGAGAACAGCGCAACACCAAGAGGATCACGGGAGAAAAGCTCACCAAAGAACAGTTCACCGAAAATCTGACAGATGCTGAGATAAACCCACTCAAGAATTATACGATCAAGCTTTTAAATTTAGTATTTGCGGCTCTACTCTGGGGGCCGTGTGGGGAACGCAAACGGAGAGATATATACGCTCCGTGCGGGAACTATACACCTTTCCAAAAAACGCTCCTAGGCCGCCGCCATGTTGCTGATGCTGATGCAGCTGGTGCGACTCTCGCGCCCTCTAAGTATCACCTAGAAATTTTCTGCCACCCTCTTGGACTGTGATGACCCGCTCAGCGCGGTTCTCTACCTACGTTTTTGCGGTTTTGCATTCGACGTTTTCTAGCCCCTCTTGAAAGTTTCCACTTAATTTTTTTTTATGCGTGCTGCGTACCCTTTCTGTGTTATCTTCCATTGTGAGAAATAAGGCTGGTAAGTGTCTGCCATTCAAGCTTTCACGGGAAACGAAGGAGGTGAAGGACACCGAACGGCCCTCGACGCGATTTTGCGAACATTGTTCTCCCCCCTCCCAGAGATAATCCGCGTAGAATCCTCAGTCATCTCCAAAAATAGTTTTCCGGGTTGGGGTGGGAAACGGGTCAGTCGCGTTCGTTCCTTTGCCTTGGTGCTGTTGTGAAAAAAGGAAGCTCTCCCCAAAACGTGCCCCAAAACGAAGTCATCTTGGATTCCGTCCGATCGTCAAGATGTGACTGTCGTCGACTGTGTCTGTGTTATTTGAGATCTTTCTCAAATAAATTCTTTTCGGATAACGCTGCATCGTGTGGTACGTACAATATATTGTTTCGAATGTTAACACTTGGCTAAATTCGGTTCATGTCCCGTGTCCTGTCGCATCGGTAAACACGTTTTGTGAGCGTGAAAAAAAAAAAAAAATTGACAGCTAAGGCGTTTGTCTGTTTGAACATGCGGCGAATCGCGCGGTGCCGTCAAAACTTATTCATAAAGAAAACAAAAAAAAACTGAGAACTATACATGCCAGTCCTGCATTTGTTCTGTCGCGAGCGTACCCAACAGAAAATAGTTAGAGGTTTGTGCATTGCTTTTGGTTTTTTTCAAATGTGGTACAAATGCTTCCACGTCAGTGACCTCAAGGAAAATACATGCACAATTAAACCACACACATACAGCTGGAAAAGACGAGACTTTAGCGCCCAGCAGCCGTTTGAAACTGGGCGCCTAACGCAGGCTGCGCCGTATTCGAAATCAACAGTCCCTCGATTAGGTTATCAGGGACGCCGGTGGACAGTCTAGCTCAAACCCAGTGAATGGGCTCGAAACGTTTGCTGCCCCTGGGTCCGATGTTTCTTGAAAGGTGTAATCACCTTTTCCACAGCGCTCAGCCATCTTGAATATCGTCACTTCTCAATCGGTATGCGTAAACATCTTTTGGATCTCCACCAGCTGAAGTGTTTTACGAAAAAGGCGTGATTGTCATCACATCTGATTTGCCTCACCTATATTTTCTCGCATATCAGTTAAACGTTTTATTATTTTTTCGCCCGCATACAGATACGAACCCACGTGACTGAGAACGAAGGAACAGAAAGGTCTATAGTGGTATTCACTCAGCCTGCCGGTCGATTTGCCAGGGAGCGCCACCGTCGATCCGGCAATCGTCGAGGGGTCGCGGTGGTCCGCGGTTTGACAGGCTTGGGTATGCGCGTACGCGGTCGTCCGTTGGTAGTGTGTGCTAATTTCATATCTTTGAAGAAGCTTCGTTGAACAGAGCAGAGAAGAAAGTTTATCTCGGGGGCGGACCGTTTTAGTTTCCTTATTGCCGCCGAGTACCGTGTGTAAAGGCTGAACCGCATGCAATTTAGCGAGCGACGGGACGAGACGAGCGACAGCGACGAGACAAGCGACGACGACCCGCTTCGCTGTCGCTCGGTCACTCGCGCGACGAGGCAAACCGCATGAAAGCGACGGGAGTAAGCGACGTTTTCTAGAAATCCAAAAACCGAGCGTCGCAACGAGCGGCCATGAGAAATCTCCGTCGCTCGCTCGTCGCCGACTTCCGTCGCTGTCGCCGTTGCTCACTAAATCGCCTACATGCGGTTCACCCTTCACTGTCGCTCGTCGCGTAGCTCGGTTTTGACATTTCTAGAAAACTTAGCGCTAATCACCTTGGTCGTTGTTTGGTCCCGTCGCTTTCAAGCGGTTTGTCTCGTCGCGCGAGTGACCGAGCGACAGCGAAGCGGGTCGCCGTCGCTTGTCTTGTCGCTCGCCAAATCGCTTACATGCGGTTTTTAAATAGCTTGGGCTAATAAAAAATGCGCCCTATTTTTCATAAGCTGCGCACTCGGTGAGCCGCACGGTATGTTTCTGCACAGGAACAAACGCCGAAGGCACGACGTACGACACAGGTGATGGAGCAACACGATTACACGGCCGTAGTGCAGAAAATCCGCTAGAGAAAAACAATAAAGAAACTAGCAAAACAAAACAAAGAGTAATCACACCGTGCTACAAAAGCACCAAAGTAGAAAAATCAGTTCTCGCAAGAGCTACCGCCGTGGGCACGGCGCGTGACACAGATTAGGGCCCCAGGGGCCCTAATCTGGACACTTGGCGGAAAAGTCGGCGAGAAATCTGGCGGCTATGATTGGCCGGTGCCAAGGTCAAGTGCGGCGTCGGCCAATCACGGGCGCCAGATTTCTCGCCGGCTTTCTCGCCAAATGTCCAGATTAGGGCCCCCATGGAGCCGAGGGAGCAACGCGGCCGCCGAGCGGCCGCGGTGAACGAGTCCGATAGCGACAAAAACGAACTAAAACAGATAAAAAATATTCCTACGGCGCTTCAAAAGCACCAAAGTACAAGAATAACCCCTAGTTTTGGTCAAAAAGACCCTTTAAAGTTGTAAAATGTTGCTAAACCACGCTGAAAGGCCCGGCCGACACCTACGTGCGGTAGAAAGAGACCTCGAAGATTGCGTCCGTGGTGGCCGATGCCAGCGAACCTAGTGAGTGACGTCAAGTGAATGTCACCTATAGGGGCGCTTTGAAAAACGCGCGTAGCGCCGCTAGCGGAGGAGCTGGCGTTCCACAGTGAGGCGCGTTCAGCAGCCTGCGGCCCCTTTTCGCATGCCAAGCTCTGGCGGCGGAAGCGCGCACGGTCGAAATTTTTGCTTTTTGAGCCGATACGTTGAGGCTGACGTTGCATGAGTGCTAGGGCAGAAGGGAATTTAGCTGTTCTTCACTTCTTATACATTCATTTTGAGTCGTTATTAGGGGTAATTTCTCTAGTTGCGGCCGAAAAAGGAGTTGGAGCAATTTTCCGAAAAGCAAGACGGCCGCCGCCATAATTGCTCTGAGTGGGAAATTTATTTCGCTCGTCGCTGTAAACATAGGACTGCTGGAACGATGATATTTGGAGGCGAGTGAGATGTTCACTAAGTTTGTGCACGAAGTGTGCCAAATTTCATTAAGACAGCAGGTGTGAAAGTTAAGTTTCTAACGAATCAAGAAATAAAGCTGTATGGGATATCCAATATTGGACCCACAATGTTGTGTTATAGCGGGCTGTGCGAAGTGCAGATTTGGGCACACAGGTGCTTGGACTTGACAGTAACATAGCACTTATTATACCAAAAAGAGGTGGCATAGGGAAACCAGGTGGAAATTTGGTTTGGGTGGCGTAACTCAATGGGAACCGGTTTTGACCGTCAAAGGCTGCCAAGATAATACCACTCATCGTGGGAGGTGCACACTTCACAGGTAGGAAGGGATCAGTGGATGGTACTTCCAGTTCGAACCACTTTGCGATAGGTGGCTCTAAAGCCGAGAAAAAAAAATGTCTACAGAACTCGGGGTGTCAGCGTTTCCACATCCAAAAGGAGGCTGATCAAGAAAGAAAGCACACTACATAAACTTCCGTACTCAAACGTCGATTCTCCAGTGATTCCGAGTTTCATTGTAGTTTTCCTTAGATTCATATTTGTCACTTTTTTTTTTTTACCGTTCGAATCTTTCTTTATGAAGTACAGATTGCGTGCCATACTTGTCCGGAAATATCATCGACACGTACGATGGGGACGAAACTTCTTTGGAGGGCATTCCTCCAACAAAATTGGCACTGCATACCCACGAGTGTGGGATGGCATTTCAGTTCGTCCCATCGGCGCTAACACATGTAGGCGTTACTGGTACGAAAACAAACGCAGAGCGCAAAGCGGCAGTGTAGAATATGTCAGCCGTGCCGACACAGTGGCAGACATGATCGGGAGACCAAATTTGTCGCGTCGTACGGCACGGGTCCATCGTTGTCGCTGTCCCACAAAACATCGGCGAGGTGAAAAACTGTGAAACTTTGTCCCCACGTGATACGACGCATAACTATTGAAGCACTTAATGACGCAGCACTGGCAGCAAAGCACTTCATGCTGTCAACTCAGCGCAACCGCACCGCCCCGACTTCAATGCGTACCAACGTACGCGGCGTGGTTTCGGTTTCGTTTTCTCTGGGGTTCTCATTGCCTACCTTCGGTACCGGCCGCGCGGCGGCGCGCCACTCGCGTTGCATGGAGTGTATACAAGATTCGTATATTGCAGACACCAATAGGAATGAAGAAGCAGAAGTCCACAATTTTGCAGAATGGGAACAATTAACAAAGGGATAGACACGTTTTTTTTTTCTATAAAGACATTGCCTCAACGTTGAGTTCTGTGAACAGTAACGAAGTGACCTCGTCATTGCACCCGACGACCACAGAGAGCCCCCAAATCGCGGCCGGACCCATCACACCAAAAGTCATAAGTTACTACAAAAAAAAAAAAAAAAAAAAAAAAAAAAACGGAAAATAGAGTTTTTATTATCCATATACCAAAATAATGCCATTTCCGAAAACGAACATTGTAGGTGAGTTTCCACCGCATTCATCAAGATTCCGATGAGATTTCTCCGCGTAGGTCGGTCTTGCGGTGAGATTTTCTTCTATTAGCTTTTTTCCGAGATTTGTGACTTCGGCATGGATCTGAACCTTTTTTATATCGGAACCGCAGAAGATCGCACGGGCGTGAAAGACGATGCTGGCCATCACATTTTCACAAATTGAGACACCTAAGGTTCTGTTGCGCACTAGAAGGTCACACGCACCTACACCGGACATTTCATTGAACGCCACTTCATTGAATGTGTCATAGGTTTCTGCAATAAAATTTGAAAATTTCTCATTGTCTTCTCGTACGACAGAAGCCTGAATGGCACGACGGAGGACAGGCCTGCATGGGGTGTACCCAAGCGGATGGATTCGGGTTCCACCACCTCCCCCTCCACTAGCCCCGGATTTTTCGTTTTGTTTTGTTAGCAACGTTTTTTGGCCGGCTATTAGGATTTTTTGTTTAAAAATACCGGCCAATTGTTGCAATTGAACGTTTCGGTACGGCACGACCACTTTTTCAATGAAACGGCGTTCGATGAAATGTCCTGGAACCTACGCGTTTGCCGTTTTTTTTTTGTTTTTTTTTCCCTTCGGGGTTATTTTCCCGATTATTGCTTTGCTCGACGACAACTCGGGCACAACTTTGTGGCCCTCCCCCTTTATTTTTCCCCCTAAAGAGCAATTGGAAAAACACAAAGAAGGTCCAGACTCCTCGATATGCCGTATAACGATGCCTACCCTAGCCACAAACCAGTGGACCCCCTCTAATAGACCGACCTCACCAAGCGTTCGCGGGCTGTTAAGAATGGAACCTTCGGCAACCTTTTCCGAGTTTCAACGCTGCGGAAACGAGTCCCGAAACGAGTCCCGACGTGTTCTGGACTGTCGCCCACCTGTCGAAGCCTGCCCAAAACGAGTCTCAACGCGTCCGTGACGTCAACGGGACGTGTGTGTGTGTGCGTGTGGGTTCGTGCGCTCCGGAAGGGGAGAGAGGCCTGGCCTAACTGCGGAGAACCATGGCTACGACGCACTTCTGGCTACGACGCGGCGGACTTTGCTGCAACGCACTTGGCGGTCGCACCTGCTGCCCTGGCGGAGAGTGAGGGAGAAAACGGACCCTATATAAGGCGGGGCGTGAGGCGGCTCCAGTTGTTCTCTTGGATTTGACGACTGTATCGCTACCATGTAATTAAACCGTTCGTTACGTTACCAATTCTCCCACCTCCACTGGACCCCTGGGTTCTTCACTTCGGGGAATGGTCGTCGTCACGAGCCAGGAAGCCTCCGGACGTGCGGCTTAAACCCCGCCTCGAACAACTGGTGGCAGCGGTGGGATCGGACCATGCGACATCGTGCTACATCTGTGGGTGAGCGTTTGGACTTTGCTTTGAGATTCGCCAGGCTTCAGATTATGGGTAATTAATTTTGAACTGCTGGGAATCCTTAGTGTTTGACTCGTGCGCTAGGTTTTTGGTACAACCTCGCGACAAGTTTTAGAACAAAGCCAAAGCTAAAGAGCAGCGATCATGGATCTAATGAGGTTACTGAGAACAGATTTATTCTGTTTATGTGAAGAATTGGGTGTGGAGGTGGAGCAAAAGATGAAGAAATCTGAGATCAGTAAAGCGATTTCAGAGAGCGCGGAAGCAGAGGAAATTAAAATTGTGTGGGAACTGCTTCAGAACGCTAAGAGTGAAGCTGCAGCAAGAGAGGAACGAGAGCAGGAGCAGGCTGCGGCGAGAGAGGAACGAGCGCAAGCTGCAGCAAGAGAGGAACGAGAGCAGGAGCAGGCTGCGGCGAGAGAGGAACGAGCGCAAGCTGCAGCTAGAGAGGAACGAGCACAGACTGCAGCGACAGAGGAGCGAGCGCTGAAAAGGCTAGAGCTCGAAATTGAACAACAGCGATTAAACTCGCAGAACAGTAGAGTTGGGGCTCCGGTACGAGCAAGTGAGACCGAGTCGTATCAAATGAAGAAGCTCATGCAGCCGTTTAAAGTTGGGGAAGACGTGGGCCTATTCTTAGTTAACTTTGAGAGGACATGTGAGAAGTTGAGTTTCGCCCCAGAAACGTGGCCGCAACGGCTTTTGACTCTGTTGCCCTGTGAGGCTGCAGAGGTTGTCGCGCGCCTTAGTGCTGGAGACGCGGACGACTACGGCAAGGTGAAGTCCAGCCTTTTGAAGCTTTACCGCCTTTCTGCCGAGGCGTTCCGTCAAAGGTTTAGAAACGCATCCAAAAAGAGCAGCGAGGGCTACTCGGAATTCGCCTACGGGCTTAAAACCAACTTGATAGAATGGTTGAAGAGCGAGGAAGTGTACGAAAGCCGAGACAAGGTAGTCGAGTGTGTGTGCCTCGAACAGTTCTTTCGTAGCATTCCGCAGTCAGTCAAGCTCTGGGTGCAGGATAGGGTGGGAGTCGACTCTGTCGAAAGGGCCGCTGAGCTAGCCGAAGAGTACGCAACGCGTAGAAAGCTGAGCGGAGAGGAAAGCGAACCCGGCCGGAGCGATCAGCGCAAGACCTTCCGACAGGGAAATGGCTCGCGAGAAAACGGGCCCGAGAAGCCCGAAGCAGGACAAAAGGTCCCAGAAAAGAGCGCAGAACACTCGAACGGAGACGAGGCGCGGAAAAGCCAAACAGGGCAGTTCGAGGCAAGGAAGCCGTTCCTGTGCTACAACTGTCAGGAGCCGGGACACACAGCGGCCAGATGTAAGAAACCGCGGGTTGTGTTCTCGTACGTGAACGGTAGTGACGAGGACCTGAAGCTCCTTCGTCCCTATCTTCACGAGCTCCAGGTAAACGGAAAGCCGTGCAGGGTGCTTCGGGACAGTGCAGCGACGATGGACGTTGTTCATCCGTCGTATGTAACGACTTTCGATTTTACTGGAAAGGTAGTTTGGATCAAGCAGCTGCTCGAAAAGCACAGTGTCTGTCTGCCTATGGCGACGGTAAGGATAACTGGCCCGTTCGGAGAGCTAGTGACAGAGGCGGCTGTCTCGCAAACAGTCCCGTTTAAATATCCTTATTTGTTTTCTAACCGGTCAGATTTCCTGCTGCGCGAAAGGGGCCAACAACTGGGAGAAGGGCTAGTTCAGTCGTGTATGAGGTCCAAATCGCGTCAGCTCGCCCCTTTGTTGACGAGTGATCCAGAGCCAGAGGCAGCTGACGGGGAGCAAGCACTCCCAGAGTTGGAGGCAGAAAACCGGGATGAGAGGGACCAGGTTGTAGAACAGCCTGATCTCGTAGCACTAGGAATCGTACGCCGTCCCAACGCGCCGGCGGAAAAGGCGGAGGAAGAGGGGATCAGTGAAAGATCTCTCGTAGCTCCGGCGTCACGTAACTTTGGTCCTCTGCTACGAGTAGACAGAGTGTCTTTGACAGTCGAGCAGAAGAGCGACCCTAGTGTGTCAGGGTTTCGCGGTACAGCTCAGGAGATTGCTAGGACCAATGTGACGGGGCATGAAAAAGGCGGATTGTTTTATCGGCGCTATAAGGACCGCATTTTCACGTCTAGAAATCACGTGAAAATCGATCACTATGACTTCAGCGTAAGAAAAAGAAAAGGCAAATTTAACGGCAATGCCGATGGGTTGAGCAGATTTTTCTGACATCACGAAAAATAGTAGGGATGATCTCAGAGGTCATCGTCATCCACGGGAATGAGGATCTAAGTGGGGGCACTTCGTTGAAACCCCACAAGGACCTCACAAATTGCGAAGAGTTTTTGTCTTTTGTATTTTGTTCTTAGTGACCTCGTTGGAAAAATGAGTTTTTTTTGGCGACAGGGGGTCTCGATACCCGGAATTGTACCAAATTTTGGTAATCCGTAATCCAGTCTGGCGGGTCTTTGGCGAATTCCGAGCGTTTGACTGCGGTGTGGCGTGGTGTTGTGGGGGACGTTTCCGCTGATGCCTCCGTTGTGAGAGGTTTGGGAGTTTGTTTGGTGCTTGCAGCGTCTTCTCAAGGCCTACTCCAAGCCCACCTCTTCAGGCCAGCGATTGTACCACCGGCCATTCGAGGTTTCCCTGGCCCCGGAGGGGCTGTTAAGAATGGAACCTTCGGCAACCTTTTCCGAGTTTCAACGCTGCGGAAACGAGTCCCGAAACGAGTCCCGACGTGTTCTGGACTGTCGCCCACCTGTCGAAGCCTGCCCAAAACGAGTCTCAACGCGTCCGTGACGTCAACGGGACGTGTGTGTGTGTGCGTGTGGGTTCGTGCGCTCCGGAAGGGGAGAGAGGCCTGGCCTAACTGCGGAGAACCATGGCTACGACGCACTTCTGGCTACGACGCGGCGGACTTTGCTGCAACGCACTTGGCGGTCGCACCTGCTGCCCTGGCGGAGAGTGAGGGAGAAAACGGACCCTATATAAGGCGGGGCGTGAGGCGGCTCCAGTTTTTCTCTTGGATTTGACGACTGTATCGCTACCATGTAATTAAACCGTTCGTTACGTTACCAATTCTCCCACCTCCACTGGACCCCTGGGTTCTTCACTTCGGGGAATGGTCGTCGTCACGAGCCAGGAAGCCTCCGGACGTGCGGCTTAAACCCCGCCTCGAACAGCGCATGCGTGAAGCCGACGAAAGTTTAGTTCACAAGAAGCAGGTGGCAGTGTCCGAGACGGCTCGTGCCGTTACGTGCTTTTCACGCGCAGAGTTCCAGCGTGGTTCGGGCACTTG